>OY282559.1:77958536-78509122 GCA_958295665.1 Tipula vernalis | reverse complement strand
TGATGCAATGAAATGCCGTTATAAAAAAAAAATAAATAAAAAATAATGCAAATCGTTCTAAATATTGATTACCAGTTTTACACAATCTATTACATGTTCATTGTTTTACAATACAAAATTTTATGTTTTTTCTATGAAATAAAAATATTATTAAAATTAAAACATACTTTGGTGAGCATCACAAACCAGAACATTTTCCATTCAAAGTTTGTTGTTAACATGTCGACACCTATATGTAAATCACTCAGACTATTCAGTTATAAAATTTGAGCATATAATTTGGAAATAAAAGGAAAGCGTGCCCGAGTCAGTCAGTGAGAGCGTAAATATATATATATATATATATATATATATATATATATATATATATATATATATATATATATATATTTATATATATATATATATATATATATATATATATATATATATAATATATATTATATAAATATATATATTTATATATATATATATATATTTATATATATATATATATAATATATATATATATATATATGTATAATATATATTTATATATATATATATATATATATATATATATATATATATATATATATATATATATATATATATATATACATATATATATACATACATATATATATATATATATATATATATATATATATATATATATATATATAATATATATATATATATATATATATATATATATATATATTATATATATATATATATATATATATATTATATATATATATATATATATATATATATATATATATATATATATATATATATATATATATATATATATATATATATATATATATATATGGGGCATTCCATGCCAACTCACCCTACCGATGGATTTTGCATCTCCGATTTCGCTAAAATTTGGGCATTTTTTTCTATTCCTCAAAAAAGGTTTTTATGATTTTTTTTCAAATTTTTTCATCCAGCCAATCGGGAGGTATGAATTTTGGAAGATTTCAAGGATTTTTTTTTTAAATAGTCATAACTTGGTGGAAAATTGTCCGATTTGGGTCTTTTTTTTTTAAATTCGTGTTTTTTTGATGAATTTTCTGAAAAATTTATGCAAAAAATTATTCATTATGAATTTGATTGTTTTTTTTTTTTATTTTAAAGTTAAAACAGGGATTTTAAGATTGTTTGTATACTTCGATTTTTTTTTAAAAATTTTCAAAAATATTACTTTCCAAAACACAAATTTTAAGCCTAGTCTCGAAATGGGATAATGATGGGTTCTAATTTTTTTTTAATTTTTAAATTAATTAATTTTTTTTTTTACTATTTATGTATTATTGGCGGTTTTATGAGATGAAATTTGAAAAAATATTATTTATCATGATAATAAACAATTAAAGTCAAAATTTAAATTTCTAGGTTAAATTTTATTTATAAATTTTACAAGGTTTTTTTTTTAATTTTTTTTGGCGCTTAAATATTTTACAAGAATAAGTCTGAATTGAGCTAGAAATCAGTTTCATTGTAAGAGATTCATCTGTATTTGGTATAACGCAATGATACTTTTGTGTACCTGTGATAGTTTTAGTTTTAGAATAACGTATATTTAAAGTCTCTGTTGCTTTTTCATAATCTGCAGTAGTTGAATATTTTACTTCAATTTTTGGCAAGTTATTAGGTTGAACAGCCCATTGATACAATTCTTGTGCGTTAGAAATTTGTTTATCAAATGGTAATTGAAGACTAGCTCTTGCTGCAGCTCTTTTTAGTGTTCCTCCTACACCGTCACAAGGTCCTTTGCCATGGTAACTGGCAAAGAAATGCCATTCAGCATTTATTCCAAAATCTTCTTTGTGATAATATAAATTAACAAAGTTTTTGTAGTTTTTAAATTGTTGCGGAGCTCCATCAGAAAAGTAGTAGATCTTTTTAGCAGTATCGGTCAAGGACTTTATAAAATCAGTAACGATTGTCAAAAAGACGTTAACTGCAGTCGAGTCATGTATGTTACAGTCCGATATGATCACTAAACTTCTGTGCAATAATTCGTTACTATTCTTAAAGTAAATAACCACTGGAAATATTGTCGATTGATCATTATTCCAGTGGAATCCTGGTACTGCATTTTGGATAGCAAATTTGTAGTTCTCGGCAAAATCACAAACTACAAGAAATTCATCGGTTCCGAGAGACTCTTTAAGAGATTTCATGAATATTGCTTGCGATTTTGCAATAAAAGCATGAGACAAAAGTTCTGTAATTTTTTCACAAAAGTCACTGATGAATTCTGATGAAACTACCGTTAAAGTTTCAAGGGTTGTCCGTGGCTTTGAAATCCAATATTGATACGTCAACCCATCGATATCATTTTCTTCAAAAATCTCGTTCAGAAAATTTTCGAGTACATCGATTCCTGGACAATTTTTACACTCGCCAAAATAGCACGCTGACGATGGATTCTGACAAACAATCATTTTTAAACAATCACTATATTCAATTACAGGTGTCGGAAGATCACTTGTCAATCTTCGTAAATTAGAACCTGAAAATAATTTTTAAAAAAACATGAAATTAAACGCATAATTTAGGGAAAATAATAATCATAAAGCAAAATTTGAATTTCATACTAACCTAGTATCATGAGCTTTATGTTCTGGTGGATTGAACACACACAGTATGTGTACCACTGGATCCTGCTAGTACACAATACTTAGGGCGTAATGAAGCAAATATAGAAAATCCAACTTTACATCCAGGATACTCCAATTTAAATAGCTCATATAACTCTTTTAAATTTAATAAAATAAGCCTTTTTTGAATGTGCTCACGTACGCCTTCATTGTTCCTAACAGACACGAAATCTTTCATACCCGGCATATTAATACTCGTTTCATCATCAACATAGAACTTCAATAACTTTGATTTAACATCTTCAGATAAAGGTCGGCCTAGAAATAAATGTTTAAATCCAGAAATAGAATTAGTTAGAAAGAAGATTTACATATCAAATTAAATTTGATTTACCTGGTTTTGAATCTGGTAATGATAATATTCCACGTCGTTCTCTCAAAGACTTTGAAACTTTGACAATATCTTTTCTTGTTTCCATTATATCGCAAACTTTATAAACACTCCAATCTGCTGGTATTAAAGTGAGAATTTGAATTTGTTCTTTTTTAGTAATATCTTTATCATGAAATTTTTTTTTTAAGGTTTGAATTGTGTCTAAAAATTCTTGCTCGAGTATTTGATCATCAGTTTTTTTCTCTAAGCCAAAAGCAGTTGACAAATGCGTGTTTACGTCAATAATTTTTTTTTCTAAATATTTATGGTTAGTTAATTTTCTTTGAGCGATAGGAGACTGATTTAAAAATTTTAAGGCATCGTTGATGACAGGCAATTGTGTATTGATACTCAGTAAAGAATGACTACTACTCAAAGATGTAGATTGACCGGATAATGAATCTATTCCTACAAAAATAAGCAGTGCAAATATTATTTCAAAAAATACCAAATCGATAGTTTATAAAGTTAATTGATAAGCACAAAAATTATTTTTAAAATTATACCTGATAAGTTTCGGTCGGGATTTCTCCAACAGCATCTATCTCCTCAATATCAGAAGTAGCATCATTACTACTACTTACAGATATTGTTTCTTCGTCTTCTATTTCTTCTTTTTCTTCTTGTTTTAAAATGAGATACAATTTTTTCCGACAAGCTGTACATAGATAATCGGTACTACCGATATTGAACTTCGATTGTATATGAATAGACGCTAACCTCAAAGACTTCTTTACTACGTGACTATTTAAATTAAATGGATTACAGCACACATTGAATTGTTTGAAAGTTGACATTATGTTGTATAGGATTTTCCAATAAGAGGTTTCCGTTTGAATAGCCTGATTTTTGGGCAGCTGTCAATTCTGAAGCTGTCATCTTTTGACATTTGACAAGTAAAAACTACGCCATTACTAAAAATGGTACGATACACGCTTCAACAACGCAATGAAATTATTAAAATTCACTAAATAAAAAATCTGAAAAACCATCTTCAGTGATGAGGCCCATTTTCACCTCGGAGGCTACGTTAATAAGCAGAATTGTCGCATTTGGGGCTCAGAAAATCCCAGAATGATTGTTGAAGAGCCTCTCCATCCTCAACGTGTCACTGTTTGGTGCGATTTTTGGGCTGGCAGTGTGATTGGACCTTACTTTTTCGAAAATGAGGCTGGTGCAACTGTTATGGTGAATGGATTGCGCTACCGAGCTATGATTAATGATTTAATTAGAAGATATTGAAGATATTGATGTGAACGACGTTTATTTTCAGCAAGACGGCGCTACGTGTCACACAAGCAACGAAACAATCGCAATTTTGCAAGAAACATATCAAAATGAAACCTCTGATTGGAAAACCCTATATTAACAAATAAAATATTCTACAAAGTCAAAACAATAAATGAAACACAAAAAAAAAATTAATTAATTTAAAAATTAACAGTGTTGCGAAACGGAAAAAAAATGTATAACGTTATATGTTTCGTTACTCTCCAATTAAAAATTTTGGTATCGTTCCGTTTTCCGGTATTGTACCAAAATATTATTTCGTTACGTTATGGTATAACGTTACAAAATATTAATTTTTTATTTTATGTAACTTGCTTTAAGAAAAAACAATCAGCTTATTTAATTGAATGAAAAAAAAAAAAATTAATTAATTTAAAAATTAAAAAAAAATTAGAACCCATCATTATCCCATTACAAGACTAGGCTTAAAATTTGTGTTTTGGAAAGTAATATTTTTGAAAATTTTAAAAAAAAAATCGAAGTATACAAACAATCTTAAAATCCTTGTTTTAACTTTAAAATAAAAAAAAAACAATCAAATTCATAATGAATAATTTTTTGCATAAATTTTTCAGAAAATTCATCAAAAAACACGAATTTAAAAAAAAAAAGACCCAAATCGGACAATTTTCCACCAAGTTATGACTATTTAAAAAAAAAATCCTTGAAATCTTCCAAAATTCATACCTCCCGATTGGCTGGATGAAAAAATTTGAAAAAAATCATAAAAACCTTTTTGAGGAATAGAAAAAAATGCCCAAATTTTAGCGAAATCGGAGATGCAAAATCCATCGGTAGGGTGAGTTGGCATGGAATGCCCCATATAAATATATATATATATATATATATATATATATATATATATATATATATATATATATATATATATAAATGGGGCGTAGCGTCTTTGGAAGCAAGGGAAGCACTGATTCCCTATAATTCTAACCCAAAATGCTAATATGCTTCATTACATGATCTTTAAAATTTTCATATAAGCTGGAGAGCGAACAAAATCGTTTTCTAAAAAAAAAATTGAGGTGTGGCCAACACACGACTTTCTTTTACGAACAGAGATTTTTGAGAAATTTTATTTTTTTCTTAATTTTTTTTTTAATTTTTAAATTTTTAAATTTTTTTTATTAATTTTTTATTTTTTATTTTTATTTGTTTTTAATTTTTGGAAACATTTTGTATAAAGTAGTTTTTTGTAAACCTTATACTTTTTAAGATATTTGCAAAATAAATTTTCTGGACCAAGGGAGTGGCCACTTCCGGTTAGCCGATTTGGTGTAAAATTCACTGGGACCTCCCAATTTATCAAAAAAGCTTAAATCTGAAGTTTCAGTTCGATTGGTTAAACCATCTGGGCTGTAGAGAGGACACAGACAGACTGACAGACTGACAGACTGACAGACTGACAGACTGACAGACTGACAGACTGACAGACTGAAAGACTGACAGACTGACAGACTGACAGACTGACAGACTGACAGACTGACAGACTGACAGACTGACAGACTGACAGACTGACAGACTGACAGACTGACAGACTGACAGACTGACAGACAGACAGACTGACAGACTGACAGACTGACAGACTGACAGACTGACAGACTGACAGACAGACACCATTTCGAAACCCACTTTTTCGGACTGACAGACTGACAGACTGACAGACTGACAGACTGACAGACTGACAGACAGACAGACAGACACCATTTCGAAACCCACTTTTTCGGACTCAGGGGACCTCAAAACAAATAAATCTCTAAAAATCTCAAGGTCCAAAATTTTCATGATTACTATACTTTATTTTACTAGAGTAAAAGAAAGTAAAACTATTTACCCGCTCTAAATGTAAAAAACTAATTGAAACATAATTCCAAAAGGGAACTAAAATAACGTTTGATTATTTTCTCTAAGAAACACTGTATAAAATTATCTTCATTTACATTAGTTTCTATTTCGTGGTTTTGGCGATTGCTTTACATTCCCCAATAAAATGTTATAGTGTTTAATTTATTTGTTTCGGGATTTACTACGACATGAAATTCTGAGTTGTAGTTGTTTAGGCTGGTCATCTGGATTGATGTAATCCCCTTTGTGGAGTCTGTCCGACTTTCTCCTATACCAGACACTGAAATACGTCCATTCAGGTTTGGAATTTTTAAGCGATTCATACAAGCTTCCGAGATAAACAATAGTTGGGATCCAGAATCCAACAGCACCTTGTGCTGACTCTGTTGGTGCAGACTCTGTTGGATTTAAGTGTAACAATGTATGATGCTTCTTTGTACATATTTGACACCTTCTTTTTGATTTATATTGGTATACTGAGCGAGTGTCCAAGAGGCAATTAAGGCAACGTTTTGATTCCTTACTATCGTTTCTCCGCTAGTCAATCGATTTACTCGTGAACTTTTTACACTAACACAAAAAATGATCGTAAGAATCGCAAACATCACATTTTACCGAAATGATTGCAAACGATCGTAAAAGTTTTCCATTAGAATTTGGACCAGTACTTCCACTTTCTGATTTACGGGATTCCAGAGCATCTGATCTTTTGCCTAAGAATTTCAAAACATCGTCAATAGTTGGAAAATCTACATCGCACGTCTTTTGTACATCGCATGACTTTATTGAGTAGCATAATAATGAGTCAAGAATCTCGTTGCTCAGTTTCCTCCCAATGCTCGCAGCTATCTAATAATTTCGTCTGAACTATTTAGTAGTTTCCGAAGGTTAGTTCAGAAACCGTAGTAAACCATTCGGATATTGAAACTTTTGGCGACGTATTTTCGTGGATAGTGTCCTTATAAAGGTCATACATGTGTATTCTCCGCTAAATGGAAGAACATTATTTTTTGTCAGTTTCACTTGTATAGACCTTTCAGTATTCATTGTGGTATCAAATAATGATGAATCTGTATCATTCATGGTTGCCTTTCGATTCCGTTTATTTAAAATCATATTAAATGTTTCGAATATATGAATTCCCGAGGCTTAAAATAGGCAATATTTCCCGTTCCACTTCACCAACATTTTTTAACAATTTATTAGTACGTTTTTGACGAACAGATATATCAAGAATGTCTGAACTACGCTGTAACTATCGAACATATTTTGCTAATCTAGATAAATATTTTCTCAGTAATGACGTTGCGTTCTTTCTGAAACGCCTCTAATTTTGGTTGACTGGTAGTCATTACTTTTCTATTTTATAAGATTTAGATTTTAGATAGTTACAAATATAGACAAAACGGAGGCACTGGCAGAAGTTTGAAATCATAGATTTCCACAAGGTGCAGTGATAGTAATTTCCAATATTGACGTCGAATGACTTGCAATTTTACTTGTTCACTTGTGACCGCCCAAACTTAATGAATTTAATTTTATATTAGTGTTAAAATCCGCCTCGAAGGAGACTCCTTCTTTCCTTATTCATTTGGTTAGTTCACAGGGCATTTCCTTTTAATAAAACTTCCAGTTTAGCGAATGAAAATTCGTTGTGAAACTAAATTCGCTACACTAAAAATTTCATTAAACTTGTAGGTGTTCGATAAAAACAAAGTTGATTGTATTCGTTTTTTCGAGTTGAAAATATATTGTGTGTATGTGTATGTAATTTATCGAAAGTACAAGCAGTTTGGAATTCTTTTTTCCAAAAGTGTACATATTTTGGCGATTGGGAGTTGTAATATAGGGAATATATAATTCCATTTTATGTAATTTTGACGTTTATTTTTCCCCAAATTTTTTTTTGGGAATTAGAAGAAACTGGTTGTTTTGTGTATTTTCATTATTTTATTTACAACATAGTATCGGTAAGGCTTTTGGCGGCTGGAAAATTTGAAATAGTTTTTTTTCCCATAAAAAAATGGGGAATACAAAATTGGGAATTATTGAAGTTTGGAAATACAGCAATGTTTTGCCCAATTCGCAATTCCCAGGGAATAGCTAGAATAGGGCCACTGGTCTGCGATCCTAATTGTTGTGTTATAATTAATCAATTGATTTCTAGCGAATGGGATCAAGCTGGGAACTACCTTACGTCAAGTGCTTCCCTACCCCAAAAAACCACACTAAGCCATCGATAAATATTTATATATATATATATATATATATATATATATATATATATATATATATATATATATATATATATATATATAAAATATAAAGGGCTGAAACCTTATGAGGTGATCAGAACTTTGGTCAATTCAACTCCCAAATCAATCCGTAACTAAACCTCTTAAGTCAATCTTTAGCTCAACCTACAAATTTACAACTAAGCATCCAACTCAATTACAGTCACCAAATTAACCGCCATTCCAACCCTCAACCTTATCTCCAATCAACCCCAAATTGACTTTAAAATCAGCCCATAATCTAATCCGAAATCAACCCTTAAATAATTCCTAAACCGAGCAACTCACTCAACTCCAATGCAAGCTAACTAAACCCTAACTCAACTTTAGCTTAACTTACCTCGAACCAAATCTCAATCGTTTGCTCAACTTGACATTTAATGGTTAACCCAATCCCAAAATCAACTTGATTCGCAAGTTGCATACGTGTAAGAACTCAACTCAATCTAACCTAATACTAAACCCTAAACTCGACCCCAAATTAATCCCTAACCGAACTTCTCACTCAAATCCAACTTAAATTTAATTCAAACCCTAGTCACCACCATTCCATAATAGCAACGTACAACCATAACTTTAAACAATCATTCCATCATTCAATTATTATGTTATACCATCATACAATCATAATAATGTTCCATAGCAACGTCGAAACATCAAACCATCATACCATTATACCATGGTTATATAGTATATCTTCATACCATCGTAACATCGTATTATCATACCACCATTTAATCGTACCATCATAACTGTCAGGCCATGATATCTTCATACCATCATCGTACTATCACACCATCATTCTAGAGTAAATACCGTCATACCATCAAACGTACTGACATATATACAATCATACCATCACAACATCATACAATAATACCAAACCATCATACCATTATATAATCACTAGGGGACAGCCCGTCCTAGGACGTATACAATTTTGTGAATAACTTTAGTTATGTAATGTTTTGCTAAAGATATTACACCTAATGGTGATGTCAGCGGCCGCTGTCACAATTAGCATTTGAACATTTGATGTAAAAGTAGTTCGAGATTAAAGGCTTTTAAGGATGATTTTACCTTAAATAAACCTTAAACCAAAGAGTAAGGGCTTTTAGGGATGAATTGGTATTTGTTAACTTGCTGTTAACTTGGTTTTGGGCATTTTGAAAAAAATTTACTATTTCTTTTTGATGACTGCTAAGTTATTTGTACAGTGCAAAAAAAAAATTGGAAAAAAAAATTTAAAAAAAAATCATAGTAACCTTTGAGCGTTACACACAAACATTTCTGTTTAATGATAGTAGTAATAATATCACCCAATCATACCATCATATATGGTATACCATCTTACCAAGATACTATCATATCATCATACCGTTGTACCATCATACCATCCTATCATCATACGATCATACTATCATATCATCAAACCGTCATACCATTATACCATTGTACCATTGTACCATTATACCAGCATACAGGTTTTACACTTCAAATTGAACGTTTTACATTTCAAATTGAGCCTTTATCAAATTATATGAATGGCCAACTAGGATGGAGCTTGGCTATTCTTTAACTGATTATTATTAAATTTGACCTGTACGTTGGAAATAGGCCTCTAAAATGATTTTTAGATGAAGTTATGGAATATGGCCAATTAGGACGGAACTTGGCTATTTATTAACGGATTTTTGTGAAATTTGACACCCGCGATGGAAATGGGATTCTAAAATTATTTCTAGAAGAAGTTATGGAAAATGGCCAAGAATGGTGGAAGATGGAAATTGCCTATTCCTTAACCGATTACGATGAAATTTGAGAAGTTCTGGAATTTGGTCAATAAGAATATAACTTAACTATTTTTAACCTATTATCATGAATTTTGATGTTTCCAACGAACCGAACGAAATGTGACCCAAAAATTAGTTTTAGACATGGTTGTGAGAAATATGTCAATATGGCTTCTATAAAGTTGTCAGTTTAGGTTTCTATGAATCTTGCAGCTGTTTAGGTTCCTTTATTTGAGACAGCGTAAACGTATTACTTAAATTGCTAAACGATCAATATTATCGCGGTAATAAAGTTTCAATTAGACATTTTTCTCGCCAATCCTTCGCTTTAAACTTTTGGGTTATGTTTTCTGAGTATTTGCTGTTACAGCGGTAAGTTTAGACAAATACAGTGTGTGGCGGACACGTGCCGCAGTATTGAAACTATTAACGGTATTGTATAGTTTCGAAATTAGAGACATTATTTTAAATCATCTTCCCAATCTCGAATTTCATTAGAATCGGTTAAGGAATAGCATAGTTCCAACCTATTGGGCCATATTCCATAATTTCATCTAAAAATATTTTAGAATCTTATTTCCAATGCACATGTCGTATTCCATCATAATCGGTTGAGAAATAGCCAAGTTCCCTCATATTTGGCCATATTCCAGAACTTCATCTAAAAACCATTTTAATTTCATCCTAATTTTCCATTCATATAATTTGCTAAAGCTTCAATTTGAAATGTAAAAGGTTCAATTTGAGGTTTGACATATGTATTAACATATGTGTCTTAAACAATATTTGTGTAAGGTTTGTTTAAATATCATACACTTATGCTGAACATACATACAAACACTCACTTTATTTTATAGATTGCTCAACTGCTCACTAAATACTGGTTCAACACCATCTCAACCCCAATTCAACCCGCAAACGGCCCCCAACTCAACCCTCAACCCAACCGCAAACTCTCTTTTAACCCAATCTTCAAACCAGCATACATATATAAAAAATTGGTCAACTGCTCACTATATCTTAACCTAACCCCAACTCAACCCCAAACTATTTCTATAACCAGATATTTTGGGTCAATTCGTATGGCAGGTAACCGACCCTCTTGAAGCACTGGTTCCAAAAGCGTTTCCAAATCTCGGCCTTAACCAAAGAAACAGATTGGCAAAAAAAATTCTAAATCGAACAAGCCGTTCTCGAGATACCATTGGTACAGACCAATAGACATCCAGACAGAAGGACGGAAATTTTTTTTTTGCGTTTTTAGACTCAGGAACTTTCAAAACGTTGAGAAAAGTGGTTTTGGACCAAACATAGTTTTAATAATTTTTCACAGGATTTCAATACTTTGGTCTTTTTAGACCGAAGTAATACTTTTCCTCTTTTTGTCCATCAAATAGAATTTTTAGCTAGCTTCAGCTAGCAAAGGTATCGAGAATGTGGGTCTATTTGATGGACAAAAAGAGGAAGAGAAAATAATTTCAAAAATGTTTGCTAATCATTAGCAATCAAAATAGAACAAAAATTTGCTATCTTGTTTTTGGTAAATACATAAAATATTAAAGTACTTTTAGATTAGATTGAGTGACATTTTTCCAAAAATCAACCATTTGTTACAAAAATTCTGTTGTAAAAAACATTTTAAAAATATTTGTTCATATAGGTAGTTTTTTTTTAAATTAATGGTAATTACTGAGGAATTACTGTAATGTTATTAAATACGACCAACTAGCGGCTTAGAGGAGTTTTTTTATTTTAGCATGTGAAACAGAAATGCAAATATTAATACAAATGTTCATATTTTTGAAACATACCGATTTTCCATCGTCAATAGTATAATAGCATAATAGTATATTACTATTATACTATTATTCCTTGTCGGTTTTCCATCGCATGCGACGAAGTTAGCACCAATTATAGTTTTTTTTTATGTGAACGTAGGTATAATTCCTATTTTGAAAATTTTAACGTATATTCATAATAAAAAAACAATTAAAAATAACCAAGCATACGCATTAGTTGTGTTTTTAAAAAATTAATAAAATTTATGCACTATGCAAATACCACAAAAAAAAAAACAAAAAAAAATCGAATGAATTTAGTGAATGGTTAAAATAATACACTGTCAGATAAATTTACAATGTTAAAAACACAATTTGCTACCTATTATATTTTTGATAGCTAGTATAACAAAATATTATAATTATACTATTATACTATCAACTTCGGTTTTCCATCGTCGTAGTATAATAGTATAATACTATTATACTATTATACTATGACGATGGAAAATCGGTAACAATTATCACGTTTTCCTGTCATCCTTGCGCACTGCGACGTAAAAGATCTTTTGTGTTCGGACCCTGCTTAATTATCCGTCCAGTCAATATTCAGGCTCTTAATGAACCTGATAATAATGCAGGCCAGTACGCGATACATACTTTCTGGGCTCATTTCTCTCCCTCCTAGGTGTTTTTCTGTAGCGTGCTGCGTGCCTGGCATCCAGAGTCCGCACTTTGAACTGATTAACCTAACAGATATTCATTCATTCGTGGCGTCAGTTACCAGTGGTTGCCAAGAGGAGGCAGCACGTATACTTGCGAGTTGTAACCAGATCACCCCTTACACAATTGTACCCACCATGCCTAATACTACCTGCCTAATGGATGACCAGAATAGCTAACGTGATGCACACCCTACTGGAAGGTTACAGAGCTCGTAAATTAAACAACTCAACTTTGGTCCCCTTCTCACAAAGGGCGTTGGAGACGGCAAACCACCATG
Organism: Tipula vernalis; assembly: GCA_958295665.1. Lineage (NCBI taxonomy): Eukaryota > Metazoa > Arthropoda > Insecta > Diptera > Tipulidae > Tipula > Tipula vernalis. Next base: position 78,496,074 of record OY282559.1, on the reverse strand, counting down.
GCAAGAAATTAAGTAGCTTCCTTTTGTTTTCATATTATAGTTGTCAAACATTATTTAGGGTCTTTTTTTTAATGGGGCACGTTATTTTGCATTTTTGATTTTATTTTTGGGAATTTGATGGTATCCTCTTTTTTCGGAATGGGTACGAAGGGCCGAATTTCAAATGGGCCGAATGTCGAAGCGCCGAATGTCGAAGGGCCGAATGTCGAAGGGCCGAATTGGTGGAAGGGCCGAATGTGTCGAAGGGCCGAATGTCGAAGGGCCGAATGTGTCGAAGGGCCGAAAGTGTCAAAGGGCCGAATATCGAAGGGCCGAATAGGTAGAAGGACCGAATAGGTCGAAGGGCCGAATGGGTCGAAGGGCCGAATGGGTCGAAGGGCCGAATTTTTTTTTTGTTTTGTTTTTAGAAACATAATTTTTAAAATTTGTTGTTTTAAGGAATATTTGGTAATTTTTTTTGTCAAATATAAATTAATTTCTTATGAATTTATGTATTTTATTATATTTAATTTTTGGATATTCTATCGACACAAATATTGCATTAATTGAGGTTGTTTATATTTTGCGTTCCTTTTGGTATTATCAAGTGAAAAAATATTTGTACATAATAGGTATTTTACCAAAACCAAGTCTTATTATATCAATATAAATGGAATATATATGTAGGTATACACATATGTATTACTTTTGTAGTATAACCCGCTCGTATATAATAACAAAAGGCGAAGGTTATTTTTTTCAAATATGCGTACCAACTGTAAATAGATTTTAAATAAGAAAAAAGAATTTTGTCATAAAATCATAGACAAATTACTTTAGAAGATAAACAACTTTGGTATTAACCTGTTACCTATAAAATAAAGTATTATAATTTTTCGAACAGTTTGGAGGAAGATTGAACGAAAGGAATATATGTTTTTTCTCTTTTCGTCATAAACTTTCCTACTGATCAATGAACGTGAATGACGAAAAGAAATAAACATATTCTCTATACTCCTTTTATTAAGCAATTGGTTTTGATAGCTGTAGTTTTTACTTTCCTATATCAAAATAACATAGTCTCTCTCCCTTTACATTATGTTACAACCATATTCAAATGTGGAACAGATATATGTACTTCGATATTTTTATTGTTTAAAAAAAATGTAAACAGAAAATATTAAAACTCAACACACATACATATACATATTTCAAAACAAAATTTACAGAAACACCTAAACCTAAAAAACAATGAAAAATAAAGGAATTACATTTACCTTTAAGAACAAAATAATTTCTCTGCCTAGTGCAATTGTTGTTGTAAATTTCTCAACAAAATACGCTAAATATTTGTTCTTCATTCGTGATATTCGAGATAAATGTTTGAAAACAATGAACCGCCTGGGCTTTACATAAACAAGTCAGTGTAATGTTATAATTTAATTTATTTAGTTTTAATGTTATAATTTAATTAATTTTAAATAATTATAATAAAACAAAAATTTAATCCAAAATTAATATTTAATTACTCAAAATGTTTAATTTTCTTGAAGCTGCTGATGTATTTTTACGTATCCCTTTAGAAACAACTAGCCATTTGCAATTTTTGCGAAGCAAAACCAATAAAAGAAAATAAACTCATTTATGAAAATGCTCATAGCAAAGGTAGATTTGATCTGGCATAAATGACACAAATTTTGAATTTAGTTTTTCGAAATTAAATTTTGTCACTTCTTCCATTCTATTATTCACATGACTTTTTTTATTAAAAATGTTTTCAAATATTTGTACCAAAAATGTAGCTATTTCAAACCACTCATCCGTTGGCGCTTTTAGAGATCCGAAGTTGGAGCTATTTTTCCTGAAATTTTTTTCATGAATATACACCTCATTCGCATTAAATACTGTGTCAGGTTTTAATAATTTTGCGATACATTTGTCGCAATCAATTTTTTCGCGTACACAATAGCCAGCAAAATACGCTATTGCATTGGAAGTTAATTGGGTGAATTCCGTTGTGGTGTTAGGCAACAGAACATTCGCCTCTGACGAATCAATTTCTTGCGAATCCTGATGTTTGATGCTTTTTTTATATTCATCCTTGAATTGTTTCCAATGTAGCTTTAAATTTAATTCATCGTCAGGTAAACAGTTAGAATGTATGGAATGAAACAAAACTTTCGCAACCACAATGTTGGCAAAATGTACCCCGATCTGGTAGCTCGATGGCACATAATTAAAGCCACCTTTGCCTCTTAATGCCGAAAAAAAATTCTCCAGAGCGTCCTGATTGGTTTTTTCGGTAAGTATAAATTCTACATTAAAGGTAGAATTTACATGATTTATCAGCGCTAATTGGGCACTTATCGTTAATTCAAGCCCTTTTATAAACTTAAAATAATTTTCGTTTTTTGATAAAATTTTCAATTTTTTTAAAAATACCAAGCTGTGTTCTATATGGTTATTTATACTAAGCGGCTTCTCAAATGGATTTTTTGATGAAAAATTGCGACAGTTCAGACAATCGAAAATGATGTTGAATCGTTCTATGATGTTTGCTGTCGGTATCACGTGCTCCATCTAATTGTCAAAAATGGATGGCATTGTTTTCAGCGCTGTGTACATATTGCACATGAAACGGTGTTACTCAAAACTTGTACGGCCAATTTCACACTCATTTTCTAAAAACTGTTGGGTTCCATGTGATTTTTTGTTAATTTCGGCAACAGTTTCACATTTTGATTTTTGTCATGGTCGTATAAACAATATTAAAATCACTTGTACCAAAATCAGAATGCATAAATTTGTGTTGAATACATGCATTTCTAACTGATTTAAGTAAATATGGTTGATCATATTGCACATAAATTTTTCTTTCATTAACAGTAATATACGGTTTTTCTGGTCCTACCTCAAAATATTTGTAAACGGCCACGTTTGTTGCAGGTTGATCACACGTCAGCATCACGACTTGTAAATTTAGAACCTCTTGACATAATTTGATGTTATTTACAATTAATTGTCCTAACTCCTTAACGTTGATGGAGTTATTAATTAGAACATAATTTATTATGTGCTTCCAACTGCCTACCAAACCACGTAAAATAAAAAACATAGCTGAAGTAGCTAGTTGATTCGACCTCTGACTGCCGTTATCACAATAGCCCTCGACTTTATCAGTTACGAGGTTTACCGTTAAGTCTTTCTTAATTTGAATTTCGTCGCAACTTTATACTCATAATCGGGATGAATCTGGCATATTTTGAAATAAATGTTTCAGCTGATGCATCAAAACGTCGTTTGTTCCGAATGAAATATAGTTAATTGGCGACCAATTGTAGATTGACGAAACACAATGAAAACAGTTTACAGTATTTATAAGATTTAAAAATTCCACTTCTTCGTCCACTGGATCAGTTTGAACATGTTTTGATGTACAATCGGTTGAAATTATGGAAGCGTCGGCTAAAGAATGTATATCCATTTTCTCAGCAGCTTCAGAATTTTTTAAGTTAAGGTCCTGGTCAATCGATACCTGATTTTTCGTTGTACATATGGAAGTATCATCCATTTGTTCACCAAATTTGGATATTTGAACGTTACATTCCTCTTCACTAATCTCACAACTTTTAGTTAGATTTAAAACAGGTACTGCGTTTCTTGTTAATTTATGTACACCGACGTGTTCTTTTAAGAAGTGTCTTTGACAAACAAAATTATCATCATTCATTCATCAGAGGCGATTGTTCTACTGCCTAACACCACAACGGAATTCACCCAATTAACTTCCAATGCAATAGCGAGCGTATTTTGCTGGCTATTGTGTACGCGAACAAATTGATTGCGACAAATGTATCGCAAAATTATTAAAACCTGACACAGTATTTAATGCGAATGAGGTGTATATTCATGAAAAAAATTTCAGGAAAAATAGCTCCAACTTCGGATCTCTAAAAGCGCCAACGGATGAGTGGTTTGAAATAGCTACATTTTTGGTACAAATATTTGAAAACATTTTTAATAAAAAAAGTCATGTGAATAATAGAATGGAAGAAGTGACAAAATTTAATTTCGAAAAACTAAATTCAAAATTTGTGTCATTTATGCCAGATCAAATCTACCTTTGCTATGAGCATTTTCATAAATGAGTTTATTTTCTTTTATTGGTTTTGCTTCGCAAAAATTGCAAATGGCTAGTTGTTTCTAAAGGGATACGTAAAAATACATCAGCAGCTTCAAGAAAATTAAACATTTTGAGTAATTAAATATTAATTTTGGATTAAATTTTTGTTTTATTATAATTATTTAAAATTAATTAAATTATAACATTAAAACTAAATAAATTAAATTATAACATTACACTGACTTGTTTATGTAAAGCCCAGGCGGTTCATTGTTTTCAAACATTTATCTCGAATATCACGAATGAAGAACAAATATTTAGCGTATTTTGTTGAGAAATTTACAACAACAATTGCACTAGGCAGAGAAATTATTTTGTTCTTAAAGGTAAATGTAATTCCTTTATTTTTCATTGTTTTTTAGGTTTAGGTGTTTCTGTAAATTTTGTTTTGAAATATGTATATGTATGTGTGTTGAGTTTTAATATTTTCTGTTTACATTTTTTTTAAACAATAAAAATATCGAAGTACATATATCTGTTCCACATTTGAATATGGTTGTAACATAATGTAAAGGGAGAGACACTATGTTATTTTGATATAGGAAAGTAAAAACTACAGCTATCAAAACCAATTGCTTAATAAAAGGAGTATAGAGAATATGTTTATTTCTTTTCGTCATTCACGTTCATTGATCAGTAGGAAAGTTTATGACGAAAAGAGAAAAAACATATATTCCTTTCGTTCAATCTTCCTCCAAACTGTTCGAAAAATTATAATACTTTATTTTATAGGTAACAGGTTAATACCAAAGTTGTTTATCTTCTAAAGTAATTTGTCTATGATAAAATGTCATAAAATTTCAATTTACTCCTGTTCCAAAGAGAATACACATCAAGATGTGTATTCTCTTTGCCTGTTCTTTAAACTGATGATAATATTCATTCTTTTCGAACGATGTTATTTTCTAGACCATTATATAGTTTATTACTATTGCTTTAGAAAAAAAAAAAAAATTAAGTGGTGGAATTTGTCTTTTGGAACAAAAAATCCTAATTATCGGTCGGCTTTCTTTGAATCCCATTATACGAAAATGTATCATTTTGCGCTACACGACGAATGCATAAAAAAAAGGGATGGAAAGATTTTTGAAGGGTGGATCTACAAAAAGAGTTTTATTGATGTGTCCATGTACATAGTCATAAATAAATAATGTTGTATTATGTGTTTTGGTTATTCTATATAGCTATTTACATCATGGACAAATATATCTAGAAAAAGAAAAGATAAGAGAAAGATAACAAAAATATCTAGAAAAAGAAGAAAAGCTCAAGAAGAGAAACTAACTTCTGGAATTATAATTTTAAATAAAATTTGTGTAATTATTACAATTTGTTTTTTATTAATTGAATATGAACCATCTTGATGTATGTAGATAAATGCCTGCTCATATAAAAAATCAACTTAAAATAAGGGACATAGGAGAACTGACTTGGGTATGTGAATTTTGCATTACAAAATATTGCAATTACAAAAAGTTGCAATTATAAAATATTATGGAAAATAAATTGAATAAAAATGACATCGACTAATTTAACGTGGAATTGTAGAGGCTAACGGCTTCGGTAACCCTCACGAGCATGCGGGAGGTCGCTGCGCTCCCCCCCCCCGCTTAGCCCTCCGAGGGGCTTTAGATTTGAGCTTCGGGGGACGTAGTAGCCGGGATCAGCAAACATGTCGCACTGCGTGCCGAACGTAGGAGCGGATTATATAGAATAAAATGATTACCAAAATACATAATGTTGTAATTTATGATTGGATGAATGGAAAACATCAATAAAACTCTTTTTTGTAGATCCACCCCTTAAAAATCTTTCCATCCCTTTGTTTGTTACGTGTTCGTCGTGCAGAGAAAAAAAAATACATTTTCGTATAGTGAGATTGAAAGAAAGCCGACCGATGATTAGGATTCATTATTTACTTTTTTTTCTAATACAATAATAATAAACTATATAATGTTCTAGAAAATAACATCGTTGGTAAATGAAAGAATATTATCATCAGTTTAAAAAACAGGAGGAAATTGAATTTTTATGACATTTTATGACCAAATTCTTTTTTTTATTTAAAATCTATTTACATTTGGTACGCATATTTGAAAAAAAAAATAACCTTCGCCTTTTGTCGTTATATACGAGCGGGTTATACTACAAAAGTAATACATATGTGTATACCTACATATATATTCCATTTATATTGATATAATAAGACTTGGTTTTGGTAAAATACCTATTATGTACAAATATTTTTTCACTTGATAATACCAAAAGGAACGCAAAATATAAACAACCTCAATTAATGCAATATTTTTGTCGATAGAATATCCAAAGATTAAATATAATAAAATACATAAATTCATAAGAAATTAATTTATATTTGACAAAAAAAAATTACCAAATATTCCTTAGAACAACAAATTTTAAAAATTATATTTCTAAAAACAATACAAAAAAAAAAAAATTCGGCCCTTCGACCCATTCGGCCCTTCGACCGATTCGGCCCTTCGACCCATTCGACCCATTCGACCCATTCGGCCTCTCGACTCATTCGGCCCTTCGACACATTCGGCCCTTCGACATTCGGCCCTTCGACACATTCGGCCCTTCGACACATTCGGCCCTTCGACACATTCGGCCCTTCGACATTCGGCCCTTCGACATTCGGTCCTTCGACACATTCGGCCCTTTGAAATTCGGCCCTTCGACATTCGGCCTTTCGACATTCGGCCCTTTGATATCATTCCCTTTTTTCATGCTCATCAAATCATAAAAATTAACATTTTATAAAATCTCAAAACCATTTAATGTGTGGAGATTTTTATCGAGATTATGTCTTCCAATTCTCTTTATTTTCGATATTTTGCTCCATTGAAGAAATTTTTTTCAAGATTTTTAAAAATGATTGTCATTTAAAGAGACTTTAGACGTAGCAAACGTAACATTTTCAAGATTCGTTCAATATTCGCTTGAGCAGCGATAACTGGACGATGTGGAGACAAAACCGTTAGGACCGCCAGAAAAAAAGACACATACAAATGTCGGAAATTGTTACCGCATACCAGTGTATATTCTTGAAATTCACCGGAAAAAGTCGCCCCTTTCGACTGAAATGATGTACAGGGTGTGTCATGTGAAGCCAGCTTTAAAGTATAAAACGAACTCTTTTTTAGTTTTTGACAGTAGTATGTTAGGTTAGAGTTTTTCCTGTACACGAAGAGACACATGTAATTCTAAATATTAATAAAGTATATTAATCCACACTTATTATTTTAATCTACGAACAATATCTTGTTTAGAAACACTAAACATAACATACTGGCGATGGCGACGAGGATTTATATTCACGAATTATTTCCTACATAAACAAAATGGATAAAAAGCAATTTGAACAATTTGTGGAATTGATCAGCCGTAATAATGCCGCGCTTATGGAAACAGTAGGACAAGTGATACGGGGACAAAATCGAGATACAGATACCCAACAACAAACTCCGAAAAACTTAGATGAAAAGGAAGTTCAAGAAATTAAAAAAATTTTTAAATGCGAGCGATATGTCGCATCTTCAACATCATCGGCAGAAAATTTTGTGGATGCCTTCGAGGCGCAATGTCACATGAGAGGACTTAATAGTTCCAATACAGAACTATACGTGAACGCAAAACGCGATTTATTCCTGTGTTCATTGTCACCGGACATCACGACCTTAAAGTTGTGTGAAGGATGCCACCACACCGTTCGAACACAATACATACAAAACAATAATCGATCGTTTCATTAATATGTATAGACACAAAACGACTCGATTTAAGGCATTGTCACAGTTTTGGAATTGTACGCGCAAATCCTTCGAACAATATGCAAACGAATTACGTGCAATTAGCCGTGACTGTGATTTTGAGAATCTCGATCGTCAATTACGCGGTCGTTTCGCAACTAGCATTCGTCATCAACATGCCGAAATCGAATTTCGACCGAGATGACCGGATCTGAAAACAACATGTACAGTCAGAAACGCTGCAAATGAAGAAATGGAGATGATGGGCGAAGTGACATTTAAAGAAATTTTCGAAGTGGTGCAATCACGAATGCAACAAACGGAAATCAAGAAAGTGTTAATAAAATACACGGAAAAAAACATCGAAACATGGAAACACAAACACTACACAACTTCCACAAAAGTTATACGCAAATCATTGCAAACGTTGCGGTAAATAGAGACACACAAACGACAGTACGTGTCTGGAAACAAATAGGTCAACCAACGCTAATACAGGCACCTAAACTGATGGCTTACGGCAGTCATCAATTACAAACTCTGGGTCAGGCAGATATACACGTAACCTACAACAACGAAACACTCAAATTACCAGTAATTGTCATGAAACAGGCAAAACCGTTTTTGTTTGGTTTATCATGGTGCGAAGCTTTCAACATGGCATTTCCCGCACACGTTTATTCGATTACAAACGCCGAATCACATACAATGATACAGGCACCCCAAACACACACAGGGTTAGCAAATATGTTTGTAAATTACGACGAATTATTCAGTGATATAATGGGGCGCATCAAAGACTACAAAGTCAAAATACACTTGAAACATGATGCAAAACCGAAACGTTTCGACCCCCGATATGTCAAATTCGGGATACAGAACAATGTCGAAAAGGAAATCAACAGATTAGTCAGCGAAGGCGTTTTGACACCAGTCGATCCAAATGAAACACCGGTAGAATGGGCTACATCAACTGTAAACGTACCAAAACGCAACGGAGACATACTATAAATCCCTGCTTGCTATTGGTGAAACATCCAAAACTATTATTTGATTATTTACGGCGCACACTTGCTGGTGGAGAACGATTCTCCAAAATCGATTTAAAGGATGCGTATCTACAGTTCGAAGTACATCCACAGTCACAACATTTACTCACAACCTCAAAGCACATGGGATACTACATACAGGTCTGTATTATAGACAAAGGAATTAGTGCTGTCCTTAGTCATCGCAATAGCGACGGGATTGACTTACCAATTGCGTTTGTATCAAGAAAATTATCAGGTGGTCAGTTACATTACGGCAAAATTGACAAAAAAGCACTTGCAATCATTTTTGGGGTACAAAAGGTTGACAGATTCCTAGCGGGTACACATTTTACATTGGTCACGGACCACAAACCATTAACGCACATATTTGGCAGGAATCGCAATTTGCCTAAACTCGTTAATAATCGTTTAATTCGATGGGCATTGCTATTAAATTCATATAGCTATGACGTCGAGTATATTCCGGGAAAATTAAACATTTTTGCCGATTTTTTATCATGTATGCCGACTACAACAGAAGAACCACACTCCGACAGGCAAAAGATTGAAGACGACGTCAACTACATTGGCAAAGCAAAGATGGATGACCTCCAATTCTGCGAGAAAAGCATCTCAGTCGAGTCCAATAAAGACAAGGAGATTTCTCGCATTATTAGTGTAGTGAAACAAGGGTGGACACAACAGATGTGCCAACAATCACAATTCCAATCGTTTCTACAGCGCAAAGACGAACTGTCTGTAAAAAACAATATCCTCAGGACATTGACAACTTCGTTAAACGATGCCATAGTTGTCAAGAGAACCGAAACGGTCAACAAGAAGTGCCATTTTACTCATGGAACGTTCCAGCACGCGTCTGGGAACGGATTCACATCGATTTCGCTGGACCTTTTAAAAACAAACAGTTTCTGGTCGTAGTAGAGGCGCTTTCGAATTGGGTAGAAGTCTATACGATGACAAGTATCACGACAAACATGCTTGAGAAAGTGCTTACCAGTTTGTTTGATCGTTATGGAGTGCCTCAAGTAATCGTTAGTGACAATGGAACCTCGTTCACGTCTCACGAATTCAAAACATTTTGTGAGAAAGAGGGAATGAAACATACTACGTCCTCGCTCTACCACCCAAAGACAAATGGATTAGCAGAAAGATTCATTCAAACATTTAAACGACAAATGAAGTCAATCGAGAAGGATAACGAAGATCTCGATGCTCAGCTCAACGCATTTTTATTTAGTTATCGCAACACACCACATAGTACAAAGGGCAAAGCTCCATCTGAGATATTTTTGGGACGACGGCTTCCAACAATCTTCGATAACATAAAGCCATCTGTTCAACGTAACATAAACAGACATAATTTAAAAAGCCAGTTGTACCACGATAGGGGCAACATCAAAGAACGCCATTTCAATGCAGGTGATAACGTATGGGTGCGAACAGACAATGATACGAAATGGAACCCTGGGACAATCACACAGCAAAACAACAAATGGTCATACAGCGTTGCATTTCCCGATCAAACCACCAAACGCAGACATGCAGATGCAATCCGAGAACGACAGAGCCCGCCAAATGCGGCATTAGATAGCAACCCACACCAACTACAAGGATCCGAAAATTCATCTGCCACCGTTCAACAGAATCGAAGTCCTCAAAATCAACAGGTTTCGGTAACCGGGTCCGAACCAACAACAACGGCAACAGTAGATCCAACTCCAGTTATTCGATGAAGTCAACGTCCACCTAGGGCACCAGTTCGTTTGGATTTATGATCGCAGTACTCAACTGTGGTGAGGAGGAATGTTATGTGAAGCCAGCTTTAAAGTATCAAACGTACTCTGTTTTAGTTTTTGACAGTAGGATGTTAGGTTAGAGTTTTTGCTGTACACGAACAGACACATGTAATTCTAAATATTAATAAATAATATTAATCCACACTTACATTAAACATAACAGGGTGCGTCGTACTAAAATTTGTACATTTCTGAGAAAACTTATTGTATTTTATTGAAATTTGTACAGCAAACTAAGTGACTCATAGGCTATACAGTTATCCGATAAAATCGCCTACGGCAGCAATAACGGCTTCAATTCTCTCGCCGAACGCGTTTGCATGCCCGAATCACTCCGGTTATAGCTGCTCTGAGGGAATTAAGCGTGTTAGGGAGATGTTTATTGGGCTGAGTGGCCCCATACATAATAATCTAACGGATTGAGTTCCGGGGAGCTAGGTGGCTACATGTTTGGGGTTATATGATCATTCAAATTCTCGGACATCCAATCTTACATCGTCATGGCTTTATGTGAAGAGGTAGAGTCCTGTTGAAATACGTATGGCCTTTCACCACGCACACTATCTATCCAGGGTTTCACAACAGTTTCCAAAACCTTAATGTAGGCGGCAGCATTCACCCGAAGTCCTTGAGGAAATAATTAGGGTGGCATGACGTGTCCTTCGTCATTGCTCACTACTCCCAAAACCACGACAGTTGCTGGAAACTTTCTGTGCATATAACATGAGGAAAATCTAAGGGATCTGCACATGACCACCTATTATTTCGTCGGTTTATTTGTTGATCCAGGTCAAGATTTTTTTCATCAGAATAAAACCAGTGCATAAGTGCAAGTCGTTGTACCCGAATGCATCGCTGTTCTCGAGTTTCTGCAGACATAAACTGACCTTTCCGCATAACACAGCACTTATACCGGATGCCTTCGTGGTCAATGCGACTGATTGTGCACTCACAACATACTCTGAAGGGTCTTCATCATTATTGCCCTTGACTTGCTGCACAAACTGTAATGTTCTATGAAAAAACCTAATGGAAAAAATGTTTCCATTTTATTTCCATCATGTCTTTTTCATTTATAACATTTCACATAACAACAATAAGCGCTCCTCGTTATCCAAATGAAAAAGAATCGTGGAAAAAACGCTGAATAAGATGTTTTCAGAGTAAGCTACACTGTAAACACACATTTTATCGAGTTTCATATGAATTTCCGCTAGATGATATAGCAATTGGTTTAAATATTAACTAAATAAATGATAAAGTAGATTTAGTTAATTAGTTTTCGTCATTATCTGTCAAAATATAAAATAAATTATAAAAATTACCAAATTATTTTATAAACTTAACTAAATTAATTATTTGGAGGCTTTTTGTAAATAAACGGAATAGTTTTTAATAGATTTACTTATTAGTTAAGTTTAAAGTGAATCATATTATGGTTTCAATGCACATTTAATGCTAAAAATACAAATTTAGTTTTTATAAAATTTTATTTCCATATTTATTGTGTTCTCACCGCCAAAATGGTCAAGGAAGGTCAATTCTCGTTCCGTGAAAAGTATAATGAAAATACTTTTCATTATACTTTTCACGGAACGAGAATTAACCTCCAGATACTTCTAACTCCCGACGAACTTTTTGAACAAACGATCGGGCGACATTCAAAAATTTTGAGATTTTAAGATCGCTGTGATTCGCATATATAGTGACGATAACAGCGTGTTTGTTCATTTCTTGAGTCAGCTTAATGTACTCCATTTATGATCTGAAAAGAAAAAAAAGAAAAAATAATTTGCTTCAAAGTGACAAGCACATATGTGAGTGTCCTCAAATACCAGACGCACCCTGTATTTACTAGAAAGTCACCGGTGGCCCTTCTTGATCGAATTTTGGAATATCACTGATAGGAAAATTGGTGTGACGTGACTATAGCCATGCAAAATGACGTGACATAACTATCAGAATTGGGGTGATAAACGGTTCGTCTATTACCAGAGCACCCTGTATTTTATAGAGCCATAATCAAAAAATCTGAGCTTGTATAAGGGAATTAGAAACGAGGAAAAAACGAAACTTTTCATAGTAAAACACACAAAACATATGGGAAATCACTTTATTTCCTAAGACAAATTTTTAAATGAAAACGTTACAAATTCTTAATTATGATTTCTGAAATACTTTCATAAATGTTTGAATTTCAACATATATGAATATCGTTTAAGTAAATCGTTTTCATTTTCTTGTAATAATTGATTTATTTAAACCAAAATATTAAAAAAATTCATAACAACAACATTCTGGTCAAATTGAAATAAAAGCTTACTACGATTTGTTTGCTCATTAAGTCAATATTCATTATATAGATGGCAGTGATGGCCGTAAAAATTTGGACAAATCGTACCAAAAATTACCACCTGGGGAAATTATAAGTTCAAAAATTGTAGGAAAAGCAAAACAAATTCACAAAATATAGGAACGTTTGTTAATTTTGGGATGAAATATCTTTTTTTCGTATTTTTCTGTTAACTTTTTAGACATCTTACGTACATTAGTAAAACTAAAGATAAGTTTAGCAAGTATTATTTTAATTTATCAGAGCCAACTTTGATGTATTTTTCAAAACGAAAGTTCGAAAAAATATATTTTAGAAATAATTTAATTTTAATATTTCTGCAATTAATATTTACTTAATACCAATATGGCCTTCTTGTCTATTGTTCATAAAGATATGTAGAAAATTTTTATATAAACATTTTATAATATTTTTGCTTTTTTCATTGAAAAACTTGAAGCTAAAAAACAACATTTTTATTATGGATTCGTATGGAAATCAGTGAAAAGTTATACCACTATAAAAGCTTCTAAAAAATACGTCATTAAGATTATGGCTCTATACTCTAGAAGGCTCTGCTATTACACCCCTTTAGTCCGATTACCGAAAACTTCCTCCCTTTCGGCAAGTTCAAATGACGTGCAATTAAAGAAAAACAAAAATGGCTAATAAAGGGTTTCCCAAAATTAACGCAAGATTTGAATTTACTGAAAAAAAAAACAATTTGACAGCTGAGAGTTTAGGATTAGTAAAAATGGAGCGTTTACAACAACGTGTTTTCATTATTGAACAATATCTCAAAAATAATGAAAGTTTAGCGGCCACTGTGAAGAGATTAATTGAAAAATTCAGGGAGACTGGATCAGTTGGAAACGCTAAAAAGACTGGCCGTCCAAAAACAAGCCGTTCAAATGTCAATATCGAAGTAGTGCGTGAGAGTATTGGTGAAAATCCCAGAATCCTTACAAAATTCAATTAACACAACAACTGAAGCCTAATGACCATGCACAGCGAAGAGAGTTCGTTGAATGGATTATTGAACATCAACCAGTGGATGCTGATTGATGCTGATGGCTTTGTTAATCACCAAAATTGCCGTGTTTGGGGTTCGGAGAACCCACATGTGACTGTCGAAAAACCAATGCATCCACAACGTGTCACTGTTTGGTGCGGATTTTGGGCTGGAGGCATCATTGGACCATACTTTTTTGAAAATGAGGCTGGTCAAGCAGTGATTGTTACTGGTGCTCGATATTACGTCATGATAACAGGATGATATTGATGTGGCCAATATGTGGTTTCAACAAGACGGTTCCACAGGCCATACAGCCCGTGAAACAATTCAATTACTGTATGAGACATTTCCTGGTCATGTACTCTCTCGTTTTGGTGATCAGAATTGGCCCCTAGATTAGATTTCTTTTTATGGGGTTATTTGAAGTCAAAGGTCTATGTCAACAAGCCCACAACCACCCGTGCGTTACAGGAGGAAATTAAACGCTACATCAACGAAACTCAGCCACATTTATGCAGAATGGTCATGGAAAATTTCGACAAAAGGGTGCGTATGTGCCAGCAAAGCCGTGGAGGCCATTTGCCCGATGTGTTATTCCATAAATAACCCAATCCTATGTACTTTATGATTCAATAAAAAAATAACAATCTAAAGACTAAAAACTGTGTTTGGGACACCATTTACAATTCATTATTCAAAGCTTCCCAATTACAAAAGTTACATAATAAACGATTTTGTTAGATTCCTAGAATTTCCCGTTCCATATTCACCACACTTTTACATCGAAATCAATTTTCTATTACTAAGCAAATATTGTTTGGAAAATACCGATGGATATCAATTAAACTGGAACATTGACATTTTAAGGTTTTAAATATTTAGTAATTTTCAAACCAAACAAAACAAAACAATCAAATCAAAATCACGGCGAACACCCCTCACTCCTCAACAATGTCGCACGTTACACGAAATATTAATTCATTTTTTATCGTTTCAGATTTCGTCGAAAATATTTTCATAAAATTATTTTTCTAATTCTAATTCTAATTATTATTGGATTAGTCATCGGAATAACAATTCTAGCTGGATTAAGTAAGTATAATAGGAGGTATAGATGTATCTATTATGTCATTAACACTTTATAGCTACATATACATACCATATGTAAATGATAAGTTTATATTTAATGCATGACCTAAACTAATCATGACGGTAAGGTCATCAGCATGTATGTACATCGTACAATTGTAATATATTTGTGTAACATCAATTAACCCATCTCTAATTTTAATCATTAAAAATAATCTATTGAAAATATGTACACAAATCACGCTAATGTACATATGTATGTATGTTGTTTTTTTATCCAATAATATAGAAAATTACAGTACAACAAGATGCGAGACCAAAGATTGTATTCGAGCGGCTGCAAATTTACTCGAAACTATGGATCAAACAATTGATCCATGTGATGATTTTTATCAATTTACATGCGGCAATTGGCATCAAGAACATCCTCGCCCCGATTCATCATCATCGTACGATTGGTTTGCGGAACGTCAAAAAAAAGTTTTACGAAATGTACGTGAATTTTTGGCGGCAAATGAAACCGATGATAATTTACCACTGCCGGTTAAACAGACGAAATGGTTATATGCGGGATGTATGGATACGGGTGAGTAAATTCATTAAATACAAGCATTTTTACATATACCTACATATGTATGTGAATAAAAGAAAAAACAAAACAATTAGTCGGGTGTAGGTATAGGTAATAGGTATAGTGTTCCATATTCCATTGACCGGAAATAGGCGTGCGAGTGTGTTGTACGTTACATACTTTTATAATGGGAGTTTATATTAAAAACGTAGAAATTAGTTTTCCTATTATTTAGTCGATTACTTTACCGGTATTGGAGGTTAAAGTGATAATCTGATTTATACACGCAACACTATTTAAGCGGAACGCTTTGGGAATTAAATCAGTTGCCGGATTTAATTTACGTGCGTGTTTTGAACACGAAAATTATAAAATAATTTACGAGGTAGCTTGTTATTGTTACTCACTGTAATAGATATCCGATAATTATTTTGGGTGTCTGTTAGTCCCGTTATATGGTTTTGAAATTGTTGTTGTTTTATGTATTTTTGATTTTCTGAGACAAAATTAGGTTAGGTTAGGTTAGGTTAGGTTGGAGTGGCTGCTTAGGCACACTTAGACCGATGACGGTCCATTGTGATACCACAGAATATATCCTATGTAGTGTACTAATATAACTTATGTAGTGTAAGACGTCCCGCACTTTAATGTTTTTGAGATCCGAGAGGCAGTTCATCCTGAACTTACCCAAGTGTTTGTGCCTTCTGAGTGCCAATGCTGGACACGAGCAGAGGAAGTGGACCAACGTCTCTTCCTCCTCTTCATATAAGCAGCTTCTGCAGAAATCATTTGCCTCCAGACCCAGCCTTCTTGCATGTTCTCCAAAAAGGCAGTGTTCCGTGAGAATTCCTACGACCGTTCTTAATTCACGTCTGCGTAGGAATATTAATGCCAAATATTGACGAGATTCGTCACATTTTGTTTCTTGGAGACCTTCTTAATACAAAACATTTCTAGTTTCTCCCTTTAATTATGGTGGTTTAGGTTTGTTTTTAGCTGATCATATTAAGGCTAGACTAATTACCATACCTTCTTCCATTTCAGAATTGTTATTGTCGGATTTAGTGTTTTTATTTGTCAATGTTTTCATAAATGGTCGTAAAATCTTATTCGGAACCGTCTATAACCCTCCAAAAACTAGTAAGAGGTCGTATGCCCAATTTAAAATGTCCCTTGTAGACTTAGAAAGAAAGTTACAGTTACAGTTTTTTCTGTTTTTTCTGTGAACTGGTAGGTTAGGTTAGGTTAGGGTGTCTGTCCTAAAGGACCGGCATAGACACAAAAATGGTTCGTAGCCATACCACATAAAATTTTTTTTTAACTCTACTCATTTAACCATCCAGAGCTTATAACGAAGAGGTTAAATACATCTGACGTCCATCCCATTGAGATCCACTAATCATTTGAGGAAACTTTTAGCCTCCACGCATGCTCACCTAAGATATAGTGTTCTGTAACAACCCTCACGACCATACTAATATGAGGACCAAACTATATGTCTATATGTAGTTATAACACCCGAGTTGCTCTGTTTGCTTCTTACTGTAGCATGAGTTTGCATATAGCGTCCCTAATTTCAACATTTACCTTACTTGGTAAAGTGAGGCAATTTGTACCGCGACGAACGAGTTTATCTGCCTTTACATTCCCCTGACATCTGCCATCTCGTTAAGAGATGAGAGACACCTCTGGGCTACCTTTGACTTAAGGAAGTAAAATCGTAGCGTTTTATTAGCGGCCTGACTGACCGTAAAAATGCGAATATCCCTTAATAATACTACATTATACCTCAACCAATCCACGGTCTCCATTGTCGCGATTAATTCAGCCTGAAAAATGCTACGATATAGTCGGGGAAACGAAATGAGAAGTTCACATTCAATTTCTCACATAAAACACCACCATCCATTTTTGAACCGCCCGTGAAGAAGTTCAAAAGTTTAGGGTTCAACATCTCTTCAGTACTAATTTTTCAAAAGATTGTATGATGGAAGCATGTAATCGGTGGTATCAGGGATGTCTCTGTTACACAAAATGGATGAGTGTTCTGTATTACTACAAGCCCACATAAAAATAGATTTGAGCCTTATAGCTGGTATGAGATGAAAATGAATCTCCAGTGGCTGAGTTGGTATGCTCCTCAGTGCACCACTAATACATAAGGTGGAAGTTCTCTCAATTTTCATCAGCAACTTTTCGTTAGCCAGACTGTTTAAGGCTGGCCACGAAACAATAAGCCCATATAAAAGTATGGACCTTATCAATGAGGTATAGAATCAGTATACGATGTGGGGTTCAAGAGCTATCGTTTCAGCTAAGTTTGCTGCTCCTAACAACACCTAGGTTTCTCATTTTGTCAATAAAGGTCAAGCTAATGCCATTTAAAATAAGAGGATCAATCTAAGGTCTACGTAGATGAACATTTAGTCCACAACAGTTGGCTCATTTAGATAGAAAGCCAAGCGCGCTTACCATAAACACCAACAGCAACGTCACATAGTGAAAAAAAAAACATTGGGTTAGGATTTTTTTACCTTGGGTTGGCTACAGCAATACCCTAGATGCCTTAAAAAGCTCTTAAGGGAGTCCGACTTCTTTCAATAATTCTATCGTCCCCAAAAACACGGCGAATAGAGAGCAAAACCTTGGACAATCAGGCAGTGTAGAGCGGTTTCTGCCGATCTCCATTTACTTGTTGAGATTACGACCACCTAAACAGCTCAATAAAGCCTCTAATGTGAGCTTATATTTCTCTTTCCAGTATCTTTAATAGAAAAGAACATAAGCTTATAAGGTCTTTGGTATGGCAATAAGAGCTTTTTCCCACCTTAGATGTAAATTTACGTTGACGTTTCTCAATCCATTTTCTGGGAATGTGGCAAAGCTTCATGGTGCATCTGAAGATAAGTCTCTCCCGTTTGTACCCGTACCTCCCCATATTGTCTGGTGTGAGTTCACATCACTGCTCAGGATGACTCCAACTTTTCACTTTTGACCATACATTAAAGCAGCTCCAAGAATTGCATCTTACCTTCCTTCTTCGCAAACATCACTTTTTAGCCTAGGGCGCTAAGTCCCATAACCCGGTCTCCAATAACCCACGCTCATACATCAGGACAACATCAACTCCATCAGCTTGAATTTTAAGCAGCAGAATAGCGGTGGCTGCCTTACAGTGGTATATAATCGCCTCCGCAACGGGCCAGGAACGATACCACCCAGAGTCACCCCTCCTACCAGTGCAGCCGCGGACTTACTCGCCTCATCCATTTTGTAGAGTTATAGTGTAAAAGCGCCGAAATGGAAGCTTATCACGCCTTTCGTCTTTCTCCTTGCCAGTTCAGTAATATCGTTGATGAAAATTATAAAGATCCAACGGCCAACATGAGAGCATTGTCGTACCCCCAAGGAAGTGTAAGTTAATTCTGATCTTCTATTACAAAGGTCATTGTACTGAATTCGGTTACTCAAATATGATTTAAACCTCACAACAAACTGTTTGGAGAAACCGAATCTGTATAACTGTTCCAATGTTTTACAATGACTGATGGGGTTAAAGACTTTCGGAAAGTCAAGTTTATTGCACTACAACAAGAAACATCATTTCTTGCTACAGTTTTGAAAAATGGTATTTTGGAAATTCTGTTAGATTTAATGATTGATTAAATAAAAGACACCGAGGAATTGACAACCTCGTAAAATCTTTTAAAAATGAAGCAGGAATGCGAACAGAACCGCATCCATTTCCGAAAATTTCTAAAGCTCGATGAATATTCACGGTTTCAATCCATGGTTTTAGTGTGGTTACATGGTTTAAACCATTGGTTGATACCGATACTTATCAACATCTTCCGGTTTATAAACTGATTGAAGAACTCAGCAAACATGTTTGCTACAACCTGCGGATCACAAGATTTATGTTCGTTGAATGTGGAGGTCATTTGTTGGTACGATGGTGTGGTGATAGATGTTATGATGGTTTGTTGGTATGATTTATGATGAAAGGATAGCATGTTTTTGCGGTGATTTGATGGTATAGTGGTATTATGGTGGGATTGTATGATGGTATAATGGTATAATTCTTTGATGGTGTGATGGTTAGATGGTGTGATGACATGATCGTTTAATAGTGTGATGGTATGATGGTATAATGATATGATGGTATGAATGTACAATATGTTTATATGATGTATGATCTAATCACGATTTGTTGTTCGTTGTTCTGCTCTTGCACGCTCTAGGCGTCTCAGCTCCTTCAGTAACACCGCCGAAGTGTGGCTTACAGCATTCCATGTTTCTTCAGAAACAAGCATTAGTTCGGATATGTTTTCAGGTGTTGGGCGCTGCCCAAGAATATCCGACAGTTCACTCCGGGTTGTCTCAAACCGCGAACATTGAAAAAAAACCTGTTCCACATCCTCTTGTGATCCTTTGCACGCCGGACACTCTGGAGTGTCGGTATGGTTAAATCTGTAAAGGTATGCCCCAAAACAATCATGCCCACTTAACAACTGCGTCAGGTAGTAGTTAACTTCGCCATGCCGACTATTTATCCACTTTTCGATGGATGGTACGAGACTGTAAGTCCACCGACCCTTTTCCGGTCTATCCCACCGTCTTTACCATTCTGTCAGAGTTGTAATGCGTTCTGATGCTCTGCTCCCTGGTTGTTCACGATGTAGGTACCATTTCTTCCTCTCCTTTACAAGTAGATCAATTGGGATCATCCCCGCAATAACAAGTGTCGCGTCTTCGGATACTGTACGGAAAGCACATATTACCCTTAAGGCACCAAGGCGGTACACCGATACTAACTTTTGCCTGTATGTCCCAAAGTCCATTACATCACTCCAAACAGGTGATCCATAGAGGATGATGGAGGTTACAACATTTGCCAGCAGTATCCTACTACACTGTCTGTACCCGCCAGTGTTGGGCATAATGCGGGAGAGGGCTGCAGCTACTTTGGCAGCTTTTCTGCTCACTATCGTTAGGTGCTCCTTAGAGTTTAAGCGCGCATCAATTTCGACACCCAGATATCGTTTAAGATTCCGCTAACATCAATATTTACAATCTCTCTTACCTTCCTACTGGTAATTAAGACTGCTTCGGTTTTATGGTCGGCTAGTTGGAGTCCGAATGATATCAACCACCTTTTGATAATTATAATGGTCAACCTGCATACCTCCATTATTTCCTCTATACTCTTTGCTACCATGACAACAGCAACGTCGTCCGCGTAACCCACAATTTCTGTCTCATCAGGTACGCTGAGCTTCAGAACGCCATCGTTCATAATGTTCCAAAGTAAGGGACCCAGTACTGATCCTTGAGGTACCACCCGTAACATTGTATTCCATGACACCGTCATCTGTATCATATATCAGCACTCTATAGCGGAAATAGTCTGTAATGATCCTCCTTATGTACACTGGTACTTGCAATACATGTAGAGCATTCAGAATATGGCTCGATTTGGCCGAGTTGAATGCGTTCTTGACGTCCAAGGTTACCACGGCGCAGTATTTTTTAGAGCCGCCCTTCCATCTTCTGCCGTCTGTAGCTTCCTTGGCGATTTCAACGACGTGTCGAATGGTGTCGGTTGTCGATCGAGCCTTTCGAAAATCATGCTGCCGCTCGGCGAGATCTCCGGCCCTTTCCACAGCTTTCTTCAATCGATTGTAGATTATGCGCTCGAGTACTTTGCCAGCCGTATCCAGCATGCACAACAATACTAGAAGCTGTCTCTTCCAGTATTCCGGGAATACCCCCTCCCTCAGACATGAGTTGTAGACTTCTCTGAACTCATCAGGTCTAGCTCGCATGTCAGCCTTTAATGCAATATTTGGAATATTGTCAGGTCCAGGAGCTTTTTGATTCCCAAATCGTTGGCACGCACTGGCGAGCTCTTCTCTGGATACCGAGGGAACTTCCTCAGGACCAGGTACTACACCGATGGCAGGGATCACATCTGTTCGCCTGTTCATGACGATTTCGTAGGGTCTTCCCCATGGGTCACGATCCACTTCCCTGCATAGCTCTTTCCAGCATTGACGCTTACTCGCCTTAATTGCCTGCTTAAATTGCTTTCGACCATCCAAGTATGTTCCGTGCTGGCTAGGATAGGACTCCGTACCCCAGGCACGTTGGTATTTTCTCCTTGCATGATGGCACATCCGGCGCAATTTTGCTATCTGCTCAGTCCACCAGTATGCTGGTGGACGACGACCATCTAGAAATCGTTTTACCATGGTTGTATTACAGGCGTTGGTGATCGTATTCATCATCTGCGCTGCTTTCGCGTTAGCAGTCCCCAAGAGATTCGGATCGTCCAGGAATAGCGTAAATAGATCTTCCTCAAACGTACTTGCCCTCCATCCCACCGGTTTCCTTGTATGTTTTATACGTCCATCTTCCCTTGGAAGTTTTATTTCAAAAAATATCCCATTTAGTCAACATTCGCATCAAGCAGCTGCTATCGAACGTCAAATCAATCACAGAGGAGGCACCACCTTTACGAAAAGTTGGTGTGTCACCAGCATTGAGCAGCATAACATCTATTGAAGAAAATGCTTCGAGTAGTGCCACCCCTCTTCTATTTGTATCTCTACTTCCCCATTCAGTTGC
Organism: Tipula vernalis; assembly: GCA_958295665.1. Taxonomy (NCBI): domain Eukaryota; kingdom Metazoa; phylum Arthropoda; class Insecta; order Diptera; family Tipulidae; genus Tipula; species Tipula vernalis. The sequence goes on along the minus strand of OY282559.1, from coordinate 78,473,657 downwards.
CCAAGGGTTGAAGTCACCAGCAATGATAACAGGGTTTCACAGTTGTGCATCAGCAGTCAAGTGGTCCAGGAAATACTCAAACTCTTCAATTGTGATACTAGGTGGTGCATAACAAGCGTCAGGGTTATTAGCCCTCTCCTGTATGGTCCGTCTGCCACAGGACCATATGGCGGCTTTGCCGGTTGGATCGGTTGCCCAATTACACCCATCGATATTTTTGTACTGTTCGCACAAGATGGCGACATCAACTGTGGCTTCATGCACTGTTTGGACTAGAACGTCCTGTGCAACCTCACAATGGTTTAGGTTGAGCTGGATGAACTTCATAGCCGGCGTGCTTCAATGCCTCCATGAATACCATGCACCGACCACTCCCTGCTATATGGTTACGGTTCGTCCTGTTCTTGCAAAGCATACATCTTGCTTCTTCCTTGCATTCTTTAAATACATGACCATTTCCTCCGCATTTGTAGCAGAGGCCAGCGCGATCCACGTCACATGTACAAGATTTGGCTATATATCCGTACTGCCAGCACTTGAAGCACTTTAAGGGCAATTTTTTTCGCGGATTCGGCAGATCACCCACCCAACACGTACCTTGGCTTCAGCAGTCATCGTTTTGGCTATCGAACTTGGTAAAGCCATCACTTCCGTTTGAGTGATCTATAGGCAGCTCTCAATGACTTGATACAGCCTATCGCTAAGTCTTTCGCCACCGCAAACTTTGGCAGAAAGGGCACAAAGGGCAGATCGCCCTTTGATGTGGCCTCGTCAATGTCTTTAACTTCGAGCATAACCTCATCAACCTGCGTTAGCGTTTGGATTTTTGCATCTACACCAAGACAATTTTCTAATATAGATTGGAGTCCAAGTTCCTTTCGATGTATATCTTCCCCCAACTCAAGTAGCAGATCGCCCTTTGCTGTCCTACGTATGCGAGTCACCTTATCAGAGAGGTCATTCAAATTTGAATTCCCTTTAATTTTCTTGAGCATCTCAGCATATGTGAGGGATCCATTCTTCGTTATTTTGATGGCATCAGGACGTGAATGCGGAATCCTCCCACGTTTTTTCCTTTGTTTCTTGCTCACCACCTGCCAGTCGGGGCCCGCTTCATTGTTAGGCTCATTAAGATCGACTGGGCTTTCATTCGAACCTTTAGCTTCTAGAACTGGGGTTCCGCCAGTTTTCTGTTTCCCTTTTTTTTGGGCGTGTTCAATAGGCGAATTTTGTTCATTCGACCTTTTCCTTTTGCTTTTGAATGCCATTTCCGCTTCCCTATCAAGCGGAACGATATCCTTCCCGTTGTTTCTCGGGTTTGAGATGGTTGGCGTGGTCTGGGTCTCACAGCATACTGTTATCTGCTTAGCCAAGTTTGCAATTGTCTGCGTTGTCTGGTTCTCGTAATTCAGTTTTTCAACCTCGAGTGAATGTTCAACATACAGGTTCCTGATTGACGTGACAAGCTTCTTTATTTCATGGTGTACATTACTCCTTGATCTGATGTATTCCCAGAGAAGGTCAATTTTCTTTCCAAACCGATTAAAAGCATCAGGCTCGTTAATATCCAATATTGAATCAGATATTTTGTGGTCTTCAGTCTTTGAAAGGGACTTCGAATGCTGTCGAAATCCTATTCTCGTGCTACTACTCCTTTGGAATGGGTTGCTTATTCCCTTTAACTCCTTAGAGTTTTCCCCGGTCCCGGTTGTCACTTTTGCCTCATTCGATGCCGCATCGGTTTCCAGCTTCTTGTTCGGTGATCTTATGACATTGCCACTCTTCATAAACGGGTTTACCGTCTTCGGTGTGACCTTATCCGGCGCCTCCTGCTCTTGAAATCTGCAGGCAGGGCTTGTAGAATTATCTGTCCAAGCAGCCAAGGACCCCACTGCTAGAACATTGCAGTCGTTCGACCTCGACGGCAGGGAGCCCGCTTGCTCACTCCCTAAAACCGCCGGTACTGGGGATCCGACCCCCTGCATCCTAACTTCTCCTCCATGCAAACCTTCCATGGTTGGTTTATTATTCGGGGTTCCTTCCCCTATCTGTTTTGGTCCACGGGTGGTATTTTATTTCCCACCTACCCACCGGCGAACCGGTGAGGGCACTTCCATATCCGCCACCTGGGGACGCGCCCGATGGGAGAGCCAGCAACTCCACACGGTATGATGGTCTTTGTAAGTTGTTTTGTTGGTATGATTGTATAATGGTATGATGGTATGTGTGGTGATATAATAGGTTAAATGTAAAATTAAAGGTTAAGGAAATGGTATGGAATATGGTCAAGTTTGGATGGAATTCGGAATGTGTGATGGAAACGGGTTTCTAAAATGAATTCAGAAGAAGTTATGCAATATGGTAAATTAGAATGGAACTTGGATTATTCTTAACCGATTTTAATGAAACTCAAACATCAAGTTCTAGAATCTATTTTGATGAAAGCTGATAAATATTCAATAGTTCAATTAGTTTAAGATATCTTTTTATTATTTTACAGAGGAACTTTTATCCTTGACGATTCATTTTATATATTAAATGCCAACCAACTGTTAAAACTGTAAAACTTACTTTGTTCTCCTAGTTAATATTCTCAAAGGTCATCCGGCAAACTTAATAAAAATAAATATTTTGAAACTTTAATTTCAGATAAACTAAACGAGTTGGGCATCGCACCTATAATGAAATATCTAAAGGATTACAATCTTCCTGAAATTCCAACATATTTCAACATAACCGATACCGATTTTACAAACTATAAATTTGATTGGATTCAGAGCCTGGTCAAAATCAAAAAATCACTTGGTGCTGATCTCATGATTGGTTTCGATGTTTTTCCAGATCCAACAAATCGTACAGTTAATCGAATTGCTGTGGGAACGCCAGAAGCTGGATCAGAACTACCATTGTACGTATAATTATTGATATTAGGCTTAATATGTAGATAAATATTTTTCGAATCGAATTTTTTTTTTTTTGCATTATATACAGCAATTCTGATGTAAATCACCGCATTAATCGTGTCCTCAAATCAAAAGCCCTGAATGCAGATGAAAATGCGGCCGAAGATAGTCCAACGCTGATCGCCTACTATGCATATATATCAGAGATTATGGCCGCCGTAATAACACATTCAAATCCACAAATAACTATTGAATCGTATGCCAAAGAAATCGATCGTTCCGCGAAATTTGTGGTGAAAACGGCCAAATTTATTTATAAATTGTCGCAAGAGGCAGAAAATTTAACTAAAACGGATACACAAGATGCGCTCGCCGATTTACGCAATGTTTACGTAGCTGATTTGCAAAATATTACAGATACGTATATTGCACCAAAAAAACCGATTCCCATTTGGGAGCGATACCTAAATTTAATGTTCCAAAACATTACGAATGTGACGGTGAATTTAAAAGAAGAAAAAATTCTAACGAGTAAATCAGATATTAAATATCTTGAAATGTTAACGGAATTTATTTCGAATTCGTCATTAGTTGAAATTGAGTTGTATGTTTGGTGGACGATTGTTGAGGAATTGGTATTGCATACGACTAGTGACATAAGAGATTTACATTACCAATATTCAAAGACGGTCACAAATTTAGAAGGATCAGTATCTCGATCATTGTATTGTTCAGGCGGTGTAAATCAATTGATGGGCATGGCTGTGAGTTATTCAATTGTGGATAAAGATTTTCTGAATGAAACAAAACCAAAAGTTGAATTAATGTTGCGCAATATACGAGAAGCATTTGATGATTTGGTAAAGAAAACGAATTGGATGGATGGGGCGACACAAAAGCAAACTCTGGAAAAATCAAAGGAGATGAAAAGTTTTATTGGATTCCCAGAATGGATATTGAATAAAACAAGATTAGAGGCATTTTATAAAGGGGTAAGATTCATTTTAATGAGAGCATCAAAACTGGATATGATGTTTATTTCATTTGCAGATCAAAATCAATGAGACGACACATTTAGATAATATGTTGGGCATTCTTAAATGGCAAATGGAGGATAAATTAAAAGACGTTTATACATTGAATGAATTTGGATGGGCTACGTCACCGACAAATGTGAATGCATTTCATACATTCCAAGCGAATACCATAAGTAAATGAGACCTTTATATCCTTACAGTACCTTTGTTTTATTTAATTGATATGCACTTTTTATTTATTTTTATCCCGATCGCTAATCAGACGCGTAATAATTAATATATGTATATTTTTATGTGGACGCAGCCATTCCATTAGCCATGTTACAATATCCATTCTATCATCTTGGACTGGAGTGAGTTAATATTTTAGATTTACCAAAAAAAATTAAAATCATCTCGTTTATTTATACATATATGGTTTTAAATTATAGAGCATTAAATTATGGTTCGATTGGAACGGTACTGGGACATGAGTTGACACACGGATTTGATGATTCGGGTCGGCAATTCGATAAAAATGGAAACATGCGACAATGGTGGACCAATGCAACAATTACGGAATACGTAAATAGGACCACTTGTTTCATAAAACAATACAGTGATTACTATTTGGATGAGGTAGATGAGTATATTAACGGTGAGCTGACATTGGGTGAGAATATTGCTGATAACGGTGGATTGCGTGAGGCATACTATGGCTACCAGAAATATATCGAAGAAAATGGCGATGAACCTAAACTACCCGGCCTTGAACATTTCTCACACGAACAATTATTTTTTATATCATTTGGAAATCTATGGTGTGAATCATCCACAACGCAGGCAACACGATGGGCGCTCGAGGATAGTCACTGTCCCGGACGAATACGACTTAAAGGAGTTCTACAAAACTCGCATGAATTTGCGGAAATATTTCAGTGCAAAAATGGGACTGGTATGGCACCGAAACAAAATCGTTGCCGAATATGGTAGATTTGTGTAGCAGTTTTTTTTTTTGTAAATAGTTATTTGTAATAAAAATAAAATAAAATCATGTTTGTTATCTATTTTGATGCGCACAACCAAATACATTGTTTTATTTAATTGTATAACTAGTAGCATACATCGAGGAGAATAGCAAAAACCCGGTATTAATTTAATGGTATAATTTTGCTTAAAATGTTCACCACAAGAAACACGACATTCATAAAAAAGAAGTAAGTGTTAAAATTTTCTGTGTATAAAGACCGTGAACAAAATAATTTTCTTAAATAAATAATTAATAATATATTAAACGTGCAAAATTGTATTTTGATCAATTTTTTGATAGGCTTAAGGTTGGTTTTTGGCAGTTTCGTTGTCATAATCTTGGTAAAGACATTATTTTGTGAAGAAAACTTGTTTTTAATTTTGTTTCTCCCAAATGTCATATTTTATGAAAAATTAGTACTTTTTCTATTTGTATATAATAAATAATGTAGGCGAATTCTGTATTTTATTTGTAGGACTTGTCTTGCTATGGAAAGTAATCGTGATGAAGCTGACCGTTGTATCGATATTGCTTTAACCGCTTTTGCCGCGGGAAATATAGATAAAGCTGAAAAATTCCTGAAAAAGGCTGAGAACTTGTTTCCCACACAGCGTGCCAAAGATATTTTGGTAAAAATACGCAATTTAAGTGGACATTCGTATACCACACCGAATTTGCCAAGGAAACGGGCTAATGTAGAAAATACGACCAAGAAAGATGAGCATGTGAATACGAGCGAATATACTAGGGAACAACTCGATATTATACATAAAATTAAAAAGTGCCGAGATTTTTATGAAGTGCTTGGCATAACGAAAGAAGCAACGGATACAGAAGTGAAGAAAGCATATAAAAAGCTGGCATTGCAATTACATCCTGATAAAAATAAAGCGCCTGGTGCTGCGGACGCATTTAAAGCGGTCGGAAATGCTGTTGCTATTTTAACTGATCCGGAGAAACGGAAAGCATATGATTTATATGGTGATGAACATTCGGCTAAAGGTTCGGGCCAAGCGTTTAATCGATATAACCACCAAGCTAGCCATGGTAATGGCGGATCATCGTACGACTACGGTGGTTATTCACGTGGCTTTTCATCTGAAATGACGGCCGAAGAGCTTTTCAATCTATTTTTCGGTAGTGGCTTTCCACAAAACGGAATGGGAACACATAATCGCCGCTATGAAACGGATCAAGAGCAACGTCAGCGACGCTACTATCAAAGGCACGATCAACCCCCTAGCATTGTGTTCGGATTAATTCTCGTACTGGTTGTCGTCTCAATAATGTCATCATTTTTTACATCCGATCCTGTATATAGCCTGGCACCAAGCTCGAAATATCCAATTAAACGTAAAACCTCCCACTTTTCAATTTCATACTATGTGAAAGAGAATTTTGTGACCGACTATCAAGGTTCGACGGAACGCCTAGAGAATTCGGTCGAAGACGAGTATATTCATTCGATGAAACAATCATGCTACCGAGAACGAAATTATCGTGAAGCAAATTTGGCGAGGGCTCGCACCTTTGGCAGTAAATCACAAATAGCCCAAGCACAAAATTTAAAAACCCCCTCGTGCGATAATCTATATCGTTTGGAACAAATGATTATCAATTAATAATAGGGATTTTGCGGCTAATTTTTAGTTCATATTTATGTATCCTTAGCTTAAATATTTTTGTGACATCATTCTAGTTAAGTGGGAAGTGTACAAATTTTATATTTTAGTTTTTCTTTACTAGTGAAATGATTTTAGCCAGTATATCCTACAAAAGTCGTATGCTTTAGTATTCTGGGATAGCGAACCAAAGAAATATCACGAAACAGAGAACTTTTTGAGGAATTAAAATTTATTATTTTAGTGTTAAGAAGATATAAAGTTTTAATTTATTTAGAATAATTAATAAATAAATGTATTTTACTTTTATGTTTAAAGTTTTGGGCTTTACTGTTTTACACAATTAGCAATTTCCTCTACTATTACGTATATTTGCGTGGCATTTGAAGTTAATTTTCTAACGAACTGCAAAAAAAATTTTATCTGCTTGTGTCCAAGTGAAACATTTGATATTAATTTTGACCCCAACAGCAATAATTTTGTACAAAAAATTTTTCTCGAGGAGTTAATAAAAATTTAGTGCGTCGGCCGGGAATCGAACCCGGATCAACTGCTTGGAAGGCAACTATGCTGACCATTACACCACCGACGCCTATGGAAATAAATAACTTGCTTAATATGACTTAAACGGCTTAATGATAAAAGAAATAAAATAGAGTAGATACTTAAATCTAAATACATATTCGATAATTTATGAACATTACAAAATATGTAATTGTATAATGGGCCTAATTCAATGCTAATTAAATCTTCTATTTTGCTTTAATTTAATAGAATATTTGTATCAATTTCAAAATTATCTAACAGCCATTAATTTTTAGGTTGTTCGTAAAGTCTTTGCGTATTTTTCAATACAAAGTGATTTGGCACAACAATTACAGATCAGAAAATCAAATCTTTAGAGGTATCAAAAACTGCAATCGGAGCAGATTTGCAGAACCTCGGTAATTTTCTCAACAATTGAATTTTCTATGAAATTGGTCGAAATAATACAGCGATCCTAACGTCTTTTGGATCAACTATTAGAGGTTCCAAAACCTATTATTAGCGGTCGAATCATTGAAATCGGAGCACTAAAACATACATAAAATGCAGATTTACATTTGAACGTCTGGTTTGGAAAGCTTGGTAATTTTCTCAACAACTGAATTCAAAAAAATTGAATTTTCTAATGAATATATGGAAAGGTACTGAAACCTATCTTTAGAGGTATCAAGAAACGCGATCGGAGCATAATTGCAGATTTTGGATTTTTAATGGCACTGAATCAGCTGATCTATAGTAAGGTGATTTTAAGCAAATCGAATTTTCTTTGAAATGTATGGAAATAATCAAGCAATCTAAATGCGCGTTGGCACACTAATTATAGGTCCTGAGACCTATCATTAGAGGTATCAAGAACCACAATCGGAGCAGAATTGCAGATTTTGGATTTTTAATGGCTCTGAATCGGCTGATCTTTAGTAAGGTGATTTTCATCAAATCGAATTTTCTATGAAATGTATGGAAATAATCAATAGAGGTATTAAGAATTGCAACCGGAGCACAATTGCAGATTTTGGATTTTTAATGGCTCTGAATCAGCTGATCTATAGTAAGGTGATTTTCAGCAAATCGAATTTTCTTTGAAATGTATGGAAATAATCAAGCAATCTAAATGCGCGTTGGCACACTAATTATAGGTCCTGAGACCTATCATTAGAGGTATCAAGATCGGGTATCAGATTTTGGATTTTTAATGGCTCTGAATCGGCTGATCTTTAGTAAGGTGATTTTCATCAAATCGAATTTTCTATGAAATGTATGGAAATAATCAATAGAGGTATTAAGAATTGCAACCGCAGCACAATTGCAGATTTTGGATTTTTAATGGCTCTGAATCAGCTGATCTATAGTAAGGTGATTTTCAGCAAATCGAATTTTCTTTGAAATGTATGGAAATAATCAAGCAATCTAAATGCGCGTTGGCACACTAATTATAGGTCCTGAGACCTATCATTAGAGGTATCAAGATCGGGTATCAGATTTTGGATTTTTAATGGCTCTGAGTCGGCTGATCTATAGTAAGGTGATTTTCATCAAATCGAATCTTCTGGGTTCCATTTAACGTGGCAAAGTACACACAAGTACTTCTGACTGCACGCAGCTACTCTAGCTAAATTTTATGAGTAGTTTGCTTTTTGAATTTATGGCGATTTCGTTACCAGAATATTTAGTACAACTAATCCACATTCTCAAATCGAGCCTCAGACATTTTTACAAAAGTAAAACACACGCCCTCTTTTAAGCAAAACCAAATATTTCAGCACTTAGCAGAAACACTGTGTAGTAAATGTAGTACATATGTCCTAACAGAAATGTCACCATATCGACATTATAGACACATTGGTTTTGATTGCATAAAACAAACAAATGTATATTAACTTGTATATGATAATATAGATGAGGTAGTAAAGTGATAGAGTGGAGTGAAGAAGGTCTGAAGTTCGAATCTAAGCAAAGACAACGAAAAATTTGTTTTTAGATGAAAAATTTTGAATTGGGGATAATCCGAGAAGATTAATCGGGATCGAGATCGCTACAAAAAAAAATTGGTATAAAATACGTGGAAATAAAAAAAAATCAAATTTTTGCTTAAAAAAAATAAAGTCGGAAGTTTGAAGAATCGAACTCCAAACCTTTCGCACAACACTCCTTCATCTTACCACCCAACCACTCATCTATTATATATAATTTCCACTCAGTTTTTCGTTTAAATACTGATAAATTCGGACTTGGTGAAAAATCGCATACAAATTTTTGTTATTTTACCAGGCGAACAGAATTTAAAAAACAACATATAGTAAAGATACATGTTAAACCGAAAGTGATCTGACTGAAAACGTCCGAGATAAATTCAACATGTAAACGGTGACTTGACTGAAAGTTATCTGAAAGTAGTCTGAGTTCGGTCAACTTAAATTTGGTTGGTTGAGTCAGTTTGTATATTGAGTTAAACATGTAAACTTTAGTTTAGTTGAACTGACAGATTTTTTGATACTGTTAAAAGGGCAAAATGTTTTTATACATTTTCCAAGTGGTTTTTAAATTATTTTTTAATAATTTAAATGTAATTTTAGAACAAAGTGACATTTGAACTGTCAGCTCAGATCAAATAAAAAAGTCCCATGTAAACACCAACCCAAATTTTCAGTCAGATCACGTTTAGCAACCACCCAAATAGAAAATTTGGAGCTTTTTAATACAAAAAAAAAAATCCTTCAGCTGCGAGGATCGAACTCGGGATCTCAATAGTTTTAATCTGCTCTCTTACCATAAGAGAGCAGAATAAAACGATTGCGATCTCGAGTTCGATCCTCGCAGCTGAAGGATTTTTGCAGATTTTGCATGTTTATTATTATTGTTTTATTATTTTGTATGCAACCAAATTATCACAGCCACTTATGGCCGTATGATACTCACTTTTATTCAAGTGCAATAAAGTGCTGCAAAACCAGTAAAGCGAAGCAGAGAAGGGTAGTGTAGATAATACTGTAAGCAAATATTTTGAAGTTTCGGATAAACAAAATATATAAATAACGTCAAATTTTTTTTTTGTGTTGTACCATATTTACGTAGTTATATTTTTGTGTTGACAAATGGCTGTACTATCTCCAGTATTTTCTGAAATTGTAAAAGTGTCATCCGCAAAGTTCTCCGATATAAATTTACGTCTTCGGGCTTCTATTTCCTTTAATAATTTGTGGCTAAATCCTTCAGTTTCACGATGAAGTAGCCATTTTGAAGAATATTTATTTTTTGGTTCTCAATTGATTTTTTACGTAAGAAATATGGAGCCCACGCATAATAAAATTGCAGCGACATATAGTAATTAATTTACATGTTAAGTTAATTTATATATTATTTTGTTTTGTACACAAATAATACATTTTCTTTGGAAGAAATGTCAGAAAAAAGTATCTAATGTCAAAAAAAGAATCAAATTCAATTCTTTTTTTGCTATATTTGCCCGATTAACTGCTAGAAAAATTATGCTACCACTTTGTTTTTGACGTTTCTATGTTTTTTTAAAATCTATGGTGTTTACACTCCCTCTCACAAATACTTTGTATATATATTTTTTCTCTCACTCTGTAATAATATTAATAAACAAAAACGCGCAATAAAAATAATTAAGCCCGCATCACGTTCATTTATTTCTAAAAAATGGTACAAATAAATTTGTATAAAAATTAAATAAAGTTTTCAACGAAATTATAACAAAATATCGGAGAGGGGGGAAGGGGGGTCCAAAATAATAATTCCACGATGACCGGTTGAGCGGCTGAAACGCGTATTCCGAAAATACGTATGCAGCAATGCTCTGTTTTATATATATAAAATGATATTTATATAAATATGTACGACTTAATATATTTGTACATTATTTAGATAAATGACAAAAATCTATTCTTATATTTTAGAATGCGATGTGTTTGCTATGACAAAATTAATTAAACTGAAAATAATAACTCAAATAAAAACATTTCTCTAACCGACACGCCACCTATATCTTGCTTGCTTATTTGCGTTTGCTACTGGAAGGGATGGAAGTAATTTTTATGAGTTCCTGTTTAGTTCTAAAATTAAAAGTTTAAACTGTATCTGAAAAATATTTAGCACAAATTTGCTAGTTGGGCAGAAATAATATTGTTTTGATTGTAAATGTCAATATGTCAAAAGTATCAAAATTTTCCGATTACATATTACATAAAAAATATACATAACATGCTGTTTTGATTTAATTTAAAGTATTTTTTAACTATGATTAACGTAAAAGAATTAAAAGAACAGCAACGCGATAAACATCCTGGTTTTAATTCATATTTAGAGTGCATGACACGAACGCTATTCACTGGATTATCAGGATTTTCATTGAGTACAGTAGACTGTTTTATGTCCTAATCCATTACTATTAATTTCCATCTATATTTCAGCGTTTGCCAGTGCATATTTTACGCAAAAATTATTGCACTCAAAGTTATCTTACAGCCCAAAGTATTATATATTGATTAGTACCGTATTTGCTACTGTGGTTGGATTTAAAGTTACACGGGATCGTACATTAGCGTGCCAAACAGCTTGGGTGTCGATCGAGCAGAATATCAAAGAGATTGCTGAAGAGGAAAAATGAATAAATTTATTCGTATTCTGTTCACTAGTAGTTTAAGAAATTTACAATTTAACCGCACAAAAAATGTTCGAGCATTACAAACAGATTCCGATGAACAAATGGAGCTGGATAAAGACTCTGAATATGAACTTATCGCCAGCCGTGCAATGAATATAAAACGTACCTATGATGTGGATGAAAATGTTCTCACCATAATGCCTTATATAAAATGGGGCAGCCAAAAATCGAATCCTGATTTACAGCTGCAAGAGGCTATATCACTGGTTGAGTCCCTGCCGAAATGGAAGGTGCTGCATAATATTAAGGTACCATTACAAAATTTTAGTAAAAAAACATTTTTTGGTAAGGGCAAGCTGATTGAAATCGAGGAGCTGATTAAAGCGAGTCGCAATAGCTCGGGTCGAATAACGGCCGTATTTATTAGCAAAAATATGCTAGAAGGTGGGCAAAAAATATTCCTCGAGCAACTATTTCGTGTGCCTGTTTTCGATCGGTATTCAATTGTTATACAAATTCTGCGACAACGATCGATTAGTAATGAATCAAAGCTTCAAGTGGCTATGGCCGAAATTCCTTATATCAAATCGTATTATCGTGATCTGGAGCATACAAAACATCGTATTTATTTAGACACATCGCAACGGCACGCCCTACAAATAAGGGAGACTAAATTAAAATCAAAGCTGGCTGAGGTGAGAGCACATCGGGAACTTTTGCGGAATAAAAGGAAGCGGGGTGATTTTCCAATTGTGGCGGTGGTCGGGTATACAAACGCGGGAAAAACTAATCTGATTAAAACACTTACGGGACTTAATGATCTAGAACCGAAAGATCAGCTTTTTGCAACACTAGACGTTACTGCATATGCCGGTCTGCTACCCAGCCATTTGAAAGTAATTTACATCGATACAGTCGGATTTATATCGGACATTCCAACCACTCTGTTGGAATGTTTTATCGCTACACTAGAAGACGTAATATTTGCCGATCTCATAATTAATGTGCATGATGTATCGCATCCGAACGTTGTCGAGCAACAAGATCATGTCGAAAGAACATTACGGAATTTTCTAACCAAATACAAAATAAGCGATACCTTCTTTGATACGAATGTTCTCGATGTTGGTAATAAATGTGATCTTGTGCCAGCATCCGAACTTCCTCGAATCGCAAACACCATTTATATTTCATCCACCAAATTGATGGGGATTAATCAGCTGCTTCATTCTATTGAAGATAAAATACTTAAGGCTACAAACCGTTTTCGAATGCAGCTTAAAGTTCCGATGGGTGGCGACGAAGCAACCTGGTTGTATAAAAATGCGACGGTTGCAGATTCGGCTGCTGATCCAGAAAATCAACAATTGCTTGTACTAAATGTGGTCATCTCAGAATCGAGGCTAAATCAATTTAAGAAGAAATATATTGGAGGTTAACCAACCTGTTACAATTTATATTTACCATATTTTTTTTTGAAGCTCGTCTCACAATAAAACCCAATATTTATATAAAAAACAAATCTAAGTTTATTTATTTGCTTGTGATTTATGTAATACAAGTACTTCCATAATATCGGTACGCTTCAAATTTCCCAACCTTCTTTTTATCCACATAGTGGTATGACTCGAAACAGCGATTACACAAGAACGTTGGATCCTGGACATGAGCTGTTGAATGACGAATAATCCAAGCCGCTTCGTTCCGGCCGCACAATGAACAATTTTTAAAACGCGATCTTGAAATGCATTTTAATATTGGATAGGGCTCACGGTGCAGACAATCTGTATTTGTGAGCAGATGAACGGAAGAGATTGTAAACAAATGTTCACAATTGCCGTGGTGTTGGTAGAGGTGAGGATACCCCAAACGAAATTCTAAATCATTAAAGCGAGTCTCTTCCATATTTTTAACTTTTAATTCACCGATGGTAGGTTCATTCTGGGTCCAATCCCTTATACACTTTGAGTAATCAAGGTTCCCTTTAATCCGCTTATCATTATAAAATGTATCAGTGATAAAGAAGAAACCTGGATTTGTTTTAGGCCGACAATCAGCATCTTCTTCGTCCCATGGATTCTCACTGACATCGAAAAAAGGACCCTTATTGCATTGGCATGCGATTTTGTCTCTCAACTCGTGCAAATAGTTCGTACCGAGGCAAACAAACTCCTGTGAAAATTTTGGATGGTATTTTAATCGAACACCTGGAACATGACGGTAGGGTTCATAAAAATTTACGGTTAACACAACATCGTCGAACATTTTTAAATCTGGATTGCCTTTGACTTCGGGTTCTGGTAAATATTTGAGGCGTTGCTGGTAAGTAATCTGTGCATTCTTCTCATTCCGAGATAGAGCTTTTTTCAACACTTCCTGCACCTTATTTAATTTAAGTGATTCTTTTTGTAATTCGATTTGAGCCTTTCGAAAATTTGTTTTTACAGCTGTTGGATCATAGTCTACAACACGTGCATCTTCTAATGACGAGAGATGCTCATCAATTGAAATTGCTTCTTGTAAATTATGGAAGTCTTCATGCGTCCCAATAAAATTCATCGCCCGTTTTAATTCTTCAGTGGTAGTCGGAACATTTTTGATTTCGTTCGGGAGCAGAGGAAGTTGTTTAAAATCGTTTAGAAATTTTGTAACATTTGTGATTTTATTAATTCGCGGCCTATAAATATTTTCCATTTTTGCGAATATAATTCACTAGTAGATACGTTTTACGCCGAATTTGACAGACGAATGTGATATTACGGATGTACATTTGTATGGTTTATTTTTAATTTATTATATTGCTGAATATGGCGCTGAGTATAATTGCTGAAATACGGAATTTAAGTGGATTTTGAAAATTCCAATTGGTACTGTACTAGAATAATCAAATATGACGTCATCGATGCTGCCATCTGTAATTGAGCAGCAAAATTATTCATATTTATTTAATTTCAACATTTATGAGGTTCCAGTATATACACCTGTCCCTCGATTAACACGGTAATTACGTTCCGCCAAATTACCGTGTAACTCAAAACCGTGTTAATCGCTACTAATATACATGTCCCTCGATTAACATGGTACTTGATTAACGCGGCAAAACTTCTGTGCGTGTTAATCAAGACTTTGTCTCAATTCGTTGACCGTGTTAAATCAAATCCGTGTAAATCAAGTACCGTGTTAATCGAGGGACAGGTATATTTCATTTAAGTTTTAAAATTTTGATACCTACCGCATACATTAGCTCATAATTAACCACGAATAGTCCGCATATCGATATTTCGAATTTATTTTGTTCCAAACTCAACGAAAATGACTCAACCTGAAACGATAAAATGACAAACAGTTAGTACACAAGACCTTCAGAACCATTTTGAAACACCTGAAAATCCAAACGCCACTTACAGAACTAACAAAACGTTCATCAACAATCCCAATTTGTGCAAATGTGCTCAACAATTGTCCAGCCTTATGTGATTTCTGCACAATCCGCGAACTTAGTATGGCATAGGAGAAAAGCTGAATTAAACCCAGGCAAACGTTAAATATTCCACAAATTCGTAGCATTTGTAAATTGCTGGGTGCCACACAATTCTGAATATTCAAAATGATCAATGACAATTCAAAGAAAGCGAAACTTACAATATTGGCAAAAAGAAAACTAATTTGCATTAGCATTGGCAACGAAAACACCATGATCAATCCTTTAAAACAAAGTGTAATTTTGGAATGCAAAACACAAAGATGATCCAGACTATTACACAAATTCAGGATTTGAACGATTCGAATATTATTCTGTTTCCGTTTTAATTCGCTCATAATCTCAGCCAGTTCACCGTTAATTATGTCATACAAATGTATAGAATTCATGAGATTGGCGATAAAATGTGATGAGACTAAGTATGTGATGAATTGGGCCAAACAGTTGGTTATGGCATCAACATACGTTAATTGGTTATTTGATAAAATTCGCAAGGCTAATACGTTTGCGATATATATCACCCATTTGAGGAGCATTTCTTTAAACAAAAATATCATAAAATATTTAAAACTTAAATTAACGTATTTATTCTTTGCGTAGACAAATATCTCGAAACCAATTGTCACCAGTTTGTTTTTAGCGTTCATAATTTTACGATTTAGCCATAAAACATTCAAATAATTTATGGCAATGTTTAAGGAACCAACTATTTTAAACAACTGTATGAGTGCTTGCGGTGGGATTATTTTATAATTATAATCAATACTTGCTAACAATTTTTCGTTGGTAATATAATTACTGTAGAAAACAACGCAGCCAGCAACAATTGTGTACAATTGAAGAATTCTAGAGCGGTCATAGCGTCTTGTATATCGGTTAAAGGAATACGGTCCCAATCCTAATATTTTGGCGCACAAATATGCGTAGACACTTAGGTACATAAAAAAGTTATAATTAAAATTAGGCATCGTAATCTCACAATAGTTTTCTTTTTAGCTACACTTTTACTGTTGATATGGTTTCTTTCAAACACATACTACATACGTTATTATTGTAATGAACAAACGTATCTAACTTCTAATTATGAAAATAATAAATTAATTAGAATAATTAATTGAAATATGTATTGTTGTCTAAATAATTTACGAGTTGTTGACGGGCATCTCACTTACATGACACAAACTATTAAGGTAATTGAGGTAGAATGTAGAAAAGTGGGACTTTGAGGAAAATAGCTCCTGTATCGGGGAAAATTAAGCACAACTAATATTATTTTTACAATTTTTATACTTATAAAATTTGTAATAAAAACTTCTGAACGGCACATAGGCCACCAATAATATATACGCTAGGCTTTGAAATATTGCTATCAAATGTGCCATTAATCACTAAATCTGATACATCGACAATATCTTCTGCTGTAAACATTACCACCAATTGGAAAAAAGTAACGAGCAATATATTGATGTACAAATCACTGGATATAATTAACATCTGTAAGGCATACGCCTTATTCACTGCATGCATAGCATTTGTTACATTTTCATGATATATTTGCAATTGTTGGATACGACCGGCGTACGTAAAAATCTCAGTCGCGTCTAATTTAACCTTAGTAATTTCCGCTCTACCAAGAGCTGCTACCGAGTCCATCAGAAGAATATACTTCGTACCATATCATGCAGTAGTAAAGGAAAGCAGCACGATCACAAAAGCTACGTGTTGTTTTGCGACGCATCATAGCTAAAAACCAGTAACAACAAGAGTCTCAACGATCAACATGTGGATGGGTTAACACAAAAGGAGGAATTGATTTCGATCCTTTTAAGATGGAGAGAACATTGGGTTGGTCTACACAGCAGATTTGCGACACATCTAAACATGCATACGTAACGTATAGCACGACCATATTTACTGATATCAAAAACAAAGGTCTCACCAATAAAAGGAATTGTTAGCCTAAATTAGATTAATGGCTGTTAAGAATATTGATCAAATATTATGTTATGTTATGTTCTATGTTACATAATTACGTAAAGTTTCGTTCCACTTTTCTTTCTTAGTTCAGTGGTTCTTTTTCAATTATTTTTGTATGACAAGGACAACACTGTGTAAATTCATGTTTATGTATTTCGTGGTTAATGGCTGCTGAAGTCGTATTGTGTAGAACACGTTGTGCGTACGAGAAATAAAGCGAGTTTTATAATTATCATCAGTGTGTTTCTTTATTAAATCTAACAGGTTATGGGCCCAGTCACCCAGAACACAACACTGATAAAGATATTATAAAGATTTTAAATAAAAAGTTATATAAATCCAGCCTTTGTGCAAAGTGAAATTTATATATAACATAAGAAAAAACAAAAAAAAAAAAGATGGATGGTGAACTCGCGCGAATCACAAAATTAAAGAACAGTGAGAATTGGCCAGCATGGAAATTTCAAGTGCATATAATTTTGAATTCCAATAATGCTTGGAATGTAACCAATGGAACAACTCTCAAACCGAAAGCTCCGAACGAGAAAGATGAGGAGAAACTTCTAGAATACAATGCAAAACTGGCAGAATGGACGAAAGCGGATAACGTCGCGCAGAAAGTTATTGCGACAACAATCACCGATCAACAACTTTTCCATATAATTAATTGTGGTTCAGCAAAAGAAATGTGGGATAAACTCCTTGCGGTACATGAGCAAAAATCAGATGCCAGTGTACAACAATTATGGTATTTAACAAATAAGAACCCGGTAGACGACATTGCTACGTATATTTCAAAACAAGAAGACCTCGCTCATCGCCTTAGAAACATGGGAGAAGAAATCCCCAATTCGCTAATAATTACGAAAATTTTAATGATATTGCCCACAAAATATAACCATTTTATAAGTGCGTGGGATTCAACACATAGATGAAAAAAAAGCTGGCCAATCGAACTCGGGACTTATAATTGAAGAATTACGTATCAACTCGCAAACCAATCTGGAAGCAAATGCTTTTGCAGCGAAAAAACACCACTCATCACCGAAACAATCCTGGTAGTCAACACAATCAACGTCATGGTAACATCGGAAGATGCTACATTTGTAATAAACCGGGTCATTATGCAAAAGAATGCTGGAGTAAGAACAAAACACAAAACAAATCCCAGGATAAAGCACACGGTAATGCGCTGATGAGTAAAACACTGACATCAGTCACGTCTTTCGATGCTGGGGGAACAGAATGGTATTTGGATTCTGGTGCCAGTGACCATATGTCAAATCAACGAGAATGGTTTGTTAATTACATTGAGTTCGATCCACAATTACCAGTAAGAATGGGTATGGGCGAAAACATTTTTTCTCATGGCAGAGGTGATATAAATGTCATGGCGTTTGACGGTAATAAGTGGGTTGAAAGATATCTAGCGGATGTTCTTTATGTACCAGAAATCAAATACAATCTATTTTCGGTGGGTGCTGCACTAGACAAAGGGCTACAACTTGAATCAAACGACAGAAGCTGCAATTTAATTCGTGAGGGAAATATTGTTGCAATGGGAGAAAGGCAGAAGAAGTTGTACAAAATGAAATTTCGAGAAGTAATAGCAACAAGCGAGTTGGAAGCTAACATCGCCGGAATGGAATCAATCCGAATCTGGCATGAGAAGTTAGCGCATCAAAATCTTCTACACGTGCGAAATTTTCTGAAGAAAGAAAACATAAATTTTAAAGATCAGGAAGACATTTGCTGTGATGCTTGCATTTTAGGAAAGATGCACCTACATCCATTTCAAAAATCTGAAACCAAGAGTTCTGAAGTAGGAGAGCTCATTCATGCCGACGTCTGCGGTCCAATGCAGGAAAGATCTATCGGGGGATCACTATACTTCTTGCTATTAAAAGATGATCTTTCACATTGGAAACAAGTGTATTTCTTGAAGGAAAAATCCGAAGTAGCGGAACACCTTGAGGATTTAAAAAAAAACAAATAGACATCTAGGCAAAGGTATAAAAGTGCTACGCACAGATAATGGGTTGGAATTTATCAACCAACAGGTTAAATCACTAACGAGACGATATGGTGTCGTTCATCAAAGGACAGTTGTTTATACTCCAAAACAAAATGGCACAGCAGAACGTGAAAATCGAACAGTAGTGAAAGCTGCAAGAACACTTTTACATGCGAAGAGACTTCCTACAAAGCTATGGGCTGAAGCTGTACATACAGTGGTTCACATATTGAACCGGACTGGAACGAGTAGAGAGAAAGGCATAACACCATATAAACTCTGGATAGGAAAGGATGCTAATGTTATCGACCTAAAAATATTTGGTCAACAAATCTATACTCACGTGCCAAAGGAGAAAAGACGTAAATGGGACCCTAAAGCCGAAAAGGGATTCTTTGTGGGATATGATGACCAAGTGAAGGGCTGTAGAGTATGGTTCCCGTCCGACGATCGGATCAGCATCTGTAGAGACGTAAAATTTACAAACAGGTTATATCATTCAGACGATGCCATGAAGTTGGTTGAGGATTGTCAAACACAAGTGGAAACATGCAACATTGAGGTGCCACCAGTGGTGACAGAGGATGACTCTGATATACAGGACAGTGCAACAATTAAAAATGTAGATGATGGACCAGTGATAACTAACAAAGAGGTAGATTTGCTGGATCAGATCGATCATATAGACTCTATCGATGAGGTACCCCCCGTTCGCGACCGTCCAAGGCATGATCTACGAGATCGAGTGATTTTAAAGCGAACAGCGAGATTCGCTGATATGACTGAGTTGTCAGCGTGTGTTTCCGAGTGCATTGAGCCTGTCACATACGAGGAAGCTCTTAGCTGCGAGGATAAAAATGAATGGAAAAGAGCCATGGATGATGAAATCAAATCGCTTACTCAAAATAACACGTGGAACTTAATTGATTTACCGCAAGGCGAACCAACAATAGATAACAAATGGACATTTAAAATCAAGAGACATCAAAATGGAAGTGTAGAACGTTACAAGGCGCGGTTGGTGGCACGAGGCTTCAAACAGCAATATGGAGTAAATTATTTCGAAATGTTCAGTCCAGTGGTTAGATTTGACTCTCTAAGGGTGATTCTTTCGATTGCGGCATTAAAGGGGATGAAACTTCATCAATTTGACATTAAAACTGCATTTTTATATGGCGAACTGAAAGAAGACATTTATATGTAGCAACCCATTGGGTACGAAGATGGAACAGGTCGAATCTGTAAACTGAACCGAGGTCTTTACGGTTTGAAAAAGGCCTCGAGATGCTGGAACCAACGATTTACAGATGTTCTGCAAAAATTCAACCTCAGAGCAACAACAGTAGATCCCTGCGTATTTTCAAATCACCAAGAAGATCATCAATTCATTTTAGCAGTTTACATCAATGATGGGTTAATTTCTTCAACAGATACCAGTTTAACTGAGACATTACTTGAGGAATTAAAAAAGGAATTTCACATAACTTCCAGTATAGCCAAATACTTTCTTGGTTTGGAAATCGACCAACTTCCTGACGGATCAATTTTCCTTCATTAGGAAGCTTATGCAAAGAAGGTATTAGAAAGGTTCAATATGACGGAAGCTAACCCTGTTGTTCAACCTTGTATCCGAATGGAGATAACAATTTAAGCAATGCACCCTATCGTGAGGCAGTCGGAAGCCTCATGTATCTTTCGACCGATACAAGACCAGATATCACTTTTGCGGTAAACAGTGCGGGACAATTTTTAGAAAAGCCAAATAAAATTCACTGGAACGCGGTAAAGAGGATTTTAAAATACCTGAAAGGAACGCTACGCTATGGTCTTTTCTTTAATCGCCAAGAAAATTTAGCATTAAATGAATTCAGCGATGCGGATTATGCAGGCGATATAGATACAAGAAAATCGACCAGTGGCTTCGTTATGAAAATGGGATCGTCTATTGTTTCATGGAGTTCTCAGAGACAAAGTGTAGTTGCTCTATCTACAACTGAGTCGGAGTATATTGCTGCTACTCAAGCTGTCAAGGAGATCGTATGGCTAAAGAACTTATTACAACCACTTCTTAACGATAACAAACTAACGAGCATCTTATATATGGACAACCAAAGTGCCATTCGGTTGATTAAGAATCCCGAGTTCCACAAGAGAACAAAACACATCAATGTAAAATATCATTTCATCAGAGAAAAATATGAATCGGGAGATTTCTCACTGGAGTATGTGGCATCAGAGAACCAACAGGCGGACATCATGACAAAACCACTATCGAAAGCGGTTTTTCAACATCAACGTGAAATGCTACAAGTCGTTGACATTCAACGTTAAATATTATTGTATATTGAATTAAAATCTATAATTTAATCAAAGTGGGAGTGTTAAGAATATTGATCAAATATTATGTTATGTTATGTTCTATGTTACATAATTACGTAAAGTTTCGTTCCACTTTTCTTTCTTAGTTCAGTGGTTCTTTTTCTATTATTTTTGTATGACAAGGACAACACTGTGTAAATTCATGTTTATGTATTTCGTGGTTAATGGCTGCTGAAGTCGTATTGTGTAGAACACGTTGTGCGTACGAGAAATAAAGCGAGTTTTATAATTATCATCAGTGTGTTTCTTTATTAAATCTAACAATGGCGAATGTAATTAAAAGTCTTCGAATTTCCAAAAGAACGACTTACGCGTAGACTGACTCAATGATCGTCCTCGCTTGGATCAAAGCAGTACTGGATCGATTTTAAAACATTTGTTACAAACAGAGTTACAACAGAGATCCACAGTCTAACCAGCCAAACAACATGGAACTATATTAAGTCTTCTAAATATCTAACTGATTGTGCATCAAGAGGCATAGAAGCTGAATGTCTCCAAAAAAGTCAAATATGGTTGAGTGGTCCAAGTTGGTTATCAAACGCAACAAAACTTGGTCAATTCATAATTCAGAGGTAAGATTTGGAAACGTTCCAGAGAAAAAGTTAGAGAGTGAGAGACGATTCAAAGAATAATATCATATTGTAGACGGTTTCTCAATAAGCTAAATCTAATGATATACCAATATGCTCACGAAACGCAAGAAACTCCTTGATAATCCAAGAAGTTCACAAATCAACAATACAATGGCGGTACTCAGTTAATTTTACCACACATCCGAACAAAATTTTCGATTATAAACGGAACAAATGTTGTCAGATAACAAATATCCAAATATCTGAGATGTCACCGATTCAGTAAAACCCTTAAGCAAAAGCAATAACTAATGGGTAATTTACCAGAAGTAAGATAAGCTCTTTCTCGACAATTTTTGAAGTCAGGAGCTGATTAAGGCAATAAGTCGTACAAGGGCTACGTTGCAACTTTTGTTTGTATGGCAACGAAAGCTGTCCACATTGAGCTGGTCAGTGATTTAACAACCTAAACTTTCATGGCGGCATATACGCTTTGGGTCTCGTAGAGCAAAAGTTGTGAAAAAATATCAATATCAATAAAATATCATTTAAAGAGTGATAGGAGAAACAACCTTAACATTCGAAGAATTAACAACATTAACTTGCCACATAGAGGCTTTCCTTAATTCAAGGCCAATTTCACCGAAGACTACTGATCGAAGTCCGACCGTTTTATCTCCAGGCCACTTTTTAATTGGAGATGCTATCATAACCAATCCTAAAGTAAGAGTTACAGACGATAATATGAACTTATTGACCAGGTGGAAATTAATCCAAAAAATGACAGGAAGGACTTTTGGAAAAAATGGTTGCAAGAATATTTGCATCAACTACAATAACGAACATAATGGACCACGAAGATTCCAGATTTAAAAATTGGACAACTGGTTTTAATTCGAGACAACCACGTTCCACTATCCAGATGGATTAATGGAGGGATTGTAAAAACTCACCCGGGTCAAGATCGAAACGTTCGTGTTGCAAAATTCTGACCAGTGACAAAATTAGCGCCTCTCCCGATTGAAATCATCATGCCGTATTGTCAACAACAGTTAGCAAAACTACCAACACTAGAAAACGTAAGACAACAGAAACACCCGACCATGAAGGGAAAAACATCCGAAGATATGGGTGCGAGAGCAAGTAGACGATGTGGTGAAAATAGCTCTCTAAAATTAAAACCATTACTCAATGTGAAAAGAAAAAGAGGAAAATTAAACCTTGTTATCAATCCAAATTAATTTTGTTAACTATAATTCTATTATTAAGTGTGCTTGGCGTATGTTCAGCAACATTTAAAGAGACAAGTTTTGATATTATAACTTTATCGGCAATGTTCTTAGAGGCTGAGTATACTCAAACCTGTAAAGATGATAAGAAATCGAAGTCTAGTGAATGTGGTCGGAACTTTCACTAATCAACTATTTGGAATTTTCGACCAAGATCCAAGACGACGTAGAACGGATATGATAACGAAATCACTTCTTTCAAATAAAATGAACAGCACATTCATAAATTGCTAAAAGAACAAATTTTAATAATGGAATCAACAGTGAATATCATCAAAAGGTACTGGATAACAGTAAGCAATCAACTACAAGAAATAGATTACCGAACAGTGGCTATACACAACTTAATAAAAAGGAACGAGAACGAGTATATGGCAGTAAAAGGTTCATTTCTTTATAGGTTTACCTATCGATGGAAATGGTCAACTTTCTCAAGCCTAATCAATTCAGGGCAGAGTTACAAAAATTACATGAAGTTGTGGCGGCACCACTGACATGCCATTTGCCAGATGGCTCTTGGAGTAACCAATACTAGGCTCGGGGCCAAGGAAAGAGCTCTCCGGTGCCTCTTTTGCACAGCGGTCTGCCGCCTCGTTTCCCTGTATATCGGAATGGCCGGGGGACCACAACAGGGTTACTTTATTCTCCCTGCTGAGTTCTAGAAGGTTGCGATAGCAGCTCCAGATTATTTTGGAATAGAAGACAGATGCTCCTAAGGCAAGCAATGCCGCCTGGCTGTCTGATAGATATTACGTAAATCTCGGTTTTTCTATATTTTTTTGTGAGACATCGAATGGAATACAGAGTTCGAGACCCGGCCCGATTATACCCGCACCCGTATCCACCCCTGATTTTGAACCGTCAGTGTACCATATGGAGGCGTGACGGGGTAAGGAGGAGATGATACTCCCCGCTTGTTCCCTGTTGGGTATCTCAATCGTGAAATTCCTCCGGCAGTCAATAGTTTTAATCATCACGTCTGATAGTTGGATTATTTCCTCGTCCAGATTCAATTTCTCCAGGATGATATTATGTCCTGGTCTAATAGTTTTAATTTGAGATGTTGTCTTGAACCAGCTGCTCTTTTAAGGTGCAAGTGTAGTGGTGAGAGCCTCAATAGCTTCTCAAGAGCAGCTGTAGGGCAGGTTTTCATTGCTCCCGTTACACTCAAACAAACTAGCCTTTAGATCCTATCCAATATTGAGCAAGAACCACTTTGCTCTGTCTTAGGCCACCACACAAACGCCGCATAAGAGATTACCTATTGGTCTTACGATGGTTGAGTATAACCAAAGTGCCATTCGGGGATTCAGGATTCTTTGGCAAGTGAAATGCGCCCTATTTGCCTTGTTTGTGATATATTTTAAAAACGGGTTCCATGTCAGTTTCTGATCAAGTATCACTCCCAGATACTTAACCTTCGTCGCCATTTGGAGAATTTCCCCATTTAGAGATAGAGGTGGTAGAATTGTTTTCCTCCGATTTGTAAAGAAAGTACAAATAATTTTGCTGGGGTTTACTCTAAGGCCCGTCTCAATGCACCAGTCGCTTACCAACTCGAGGGCATATTGCATACGTTCCGCTATTGAATTCTCCAATTTCCCCCTGATCATTAAAACTAGATCGTCCGCGTAGGTGATATTCGAGGAGTGAGAGTTTTTTAATCTTATAAGTATTCCATTCCTCACGAGTAGTCACAAAAGGGGTGAGAGAACTCCCCCCTGGGGACAACCCCTGGTAGCCGCAATCGTGATGGTTTTATCACCAAAGGCGGCCGTTATCCTCCTGTTTCTAAGCATATTGATTATCCACCCTATGGTGGAGCAGTCTATTCTCCTTGCATGTGCTTGTTCTTGAATCATTTCGAACTTGGTATTGCCAAAAGCCCCTTGAATATCGATGAAGGAGCATATCAAAACCTCTTTATTCCGAAGTGTATCTTCGATATTTTTTGTCAGCTCGTGGATCGCTGTTTCTGTCGATCTCCCAGTCTGATATGCATGTTGGCTGGGGTCTAGAGGATGCCTTAGGAGGGCATTGGATCTAATATATAGGCCCAGTATCTTCACCATGGTTTTCAGAATAAATGATGTGAGGCTAATGGGTCTATAAGACCCGACGTCCTCTGCGGATCTTCTTCCCGTTTTCGGAATAAAAATCACCCGCACCTCCCTCCAGTTTCTTGGAGTATATTGTAAGCTGTAGCTGGCTCTAAAGAGTCTAATTAAATAAAGCAATAGAATTTGTAGGCCTTGCTGTAAAAATGCAGGATATATAAAATTCCCTCCCGGCGATTTAAAGGGACCAAAGGAATTGATGGCCCATTTTATTTTTCCGGGAGTGAAGATATCTCTTGAGAACCTGTAAGCTTCCCTTGGAATCAGGTAGGGATGCACGCTGTCTACATCGAGGTCTTCCTGGCCTCCAAGGTAATGAATCTAAACAAGTGCGAATTCGCAAAGAACGAAATATCTTTCCTCGGATTCCATATAAACGCAGACGGCATGTCGCCCGATAAACATAAGGTAGAAGCGATTCAGAATTTTCCACGGCCAACTGCGAATGACGGTATTCTTCGATTTTTGGGGATAGTAAATTATTATAGAATTTTCTTACCAAAAGCAGCACACGATCAGGCGATATTATACGAAGTTTTAAAAGGACGGAAAAAGAAGGATAAGTCAATAATAAATTGGACCGACGAATCCAACGAGGCGTTCGAAACGTGCAAAACAAAGCTGGCAAATTGCGCTCAACTGGCGTATCCCAACCCAGACGCTAAATTCGAGATACTCGTCGACGCATCGAATACAGCAGTAGGAGCAGTATTGCAACAGCAGATACAAAAAGGTTGGCAACCACTTTTCTTCTACTCTCGAAAACTAAATGACCCCGAAACTCGCTATAGTACGTACGACAGGGAACTTTTGGCTGCTTATTCAGCAATCAAGCATTTCAAAAATTTCGTCGAAGGTCGAGAATTTATTCTATTTTCCGACCATAAACCATTGACGTTCGCACTACGTCAAAATCTCGAGAAAGCCTCACCAAAACAACGTCGTCATTTAGATTTCATAGTACAATACATATCAGATATTCGTCATTTTTCGGGAGACAGCAACGTAGTCGCAGATACTCGTATCGAAGAAATTCAACTAGGAAGCACAATCGATTACGCATCAATCGCGGATGAACAAACAAATGATTTGGAGCTCGCAAAGTTAATAGAGTCAAATGCGTCTTTAAAAGTTCAGAAATTCCCAGTTTTTGGAACCGACAAAGAAATTTCATGTGACGTTTCAACGGGTACACAACGGCCATTTATCCCTAAAGCATTTCGCCGACAGGTTTACGAATCGTTCCACAATGTTTCTCATCCCGGTATTCATGCCACAGCGAAACTAATTGGTAAAAAAGTAGTGTGGCCAGCGATGGATCAAGAAATACGTTCTTGGGCCAAACACTGTATTCACTGCCAAAAATGTAAAATAACGAAGCACGTTAAAAGCAAGACGGGAACATACGAAAAGACCAGTAAACGATTCGATGAACTGCACATCGATATAGTCGGGCCTTTACCACCATCCGAGGGCAATGCGTATTGTTTAACAATGATCGATCGCTATACGCGTTGGCCATAGGCCACCCCATTTCCTAACATCAGAGCAGAAACTATAGCTGATGCGTTGATCAGAACATGGATCAGCCGATTTGGAGTTCCATTGAGCGTCGTAACCGATAGAGGTGCGCAGTTTGAATCGAATTTGTTCGACGAACTCTCCAAATCACTCGGATTCCAGCGTAAACGTACCACAGCTTACAACCCAGCATACAACAGTATAATAGAATGATGGCACCATAGTTTTAAAAGCGCAATAATGTGCGTCGCAGAAAAACAATGGACAAAGTCCTTACCGCTAATTCTACTCGGTTTGAG
The DNA here is from genome assembly GCA_958295665.1 of Tipula vernalis. Taxonomy (NCBI): domain Eukaryota; kingdom Metazoa; phylum Arthropoda; class Insecta; order Diptera; family Tipulidae; genus Tipula; species Tipula vernalis. Next base: position 78,446,264 of record OY282559.1, on the reverse strand, counting down.
AACTTCATTCCGAGACGACTTCCAAAGTATGTTAGCCGAACTCGTCTACGGAGAACATATACGATTACCCGCGGATTTCATTCAACCAAGCAAAAACATGCATCAGTCCGAATACGTCACAGAATTACGCAACCAATTCAAAAATATTCAACCATCATCGACGTCACGACATACAAAGGACCAAACGTGTTTCGTGTTTAAAGAATTAGCAACTTGCGAATTCGTGTTGGTATGAACTGACGCAGTCCGTTAGTCACTACAACCTCCGTACGAGGGGCCATCGAAGGACTTCGAATCGACGGTTTCAATAAACCGACTTAAACCCTGTTTCGTGGAAGCGCCTCAGCCGGATCAACTTTCAAATGCATCGAACGAAGTACAAGCCAGACCGAGCCCTGCTCAAGTCCCGATTCATTCGCTCCCACCGCAAAGCGGCGAAGCGAACCAAGCAGCTCAAAGTGGAGTAACGTTCCGCCTCGGGCTCACGGAACAACCCAAGTCCAGGGGAGGTCGTGTCATCAACAAACCCACTCGTTTCCAATAATTTTTCTTATCGTTCACTGCGTTTACTGGGGGTAGGATAGTGTGGCGGCACCACTGACGTCCGACACCAAATTATAAATAGTGGATTCACGATTAAATTGTCAGTTAGTCCATTGTGCTCGTTGGTACGATTATTCCGAAATCATCGATACCAACATGAGCAGAGAGGTTAATAGGGTGCAATGATTCCGAAAACAAAGCGCCAACGTAACCGAAAAAAAAAGAGATTTAGACACATTGACACACCATTTTGTTTGGTAAGCAACACACGCTGTGCGCTCACAACCAAAAGATCAAGAAATAAATTCCATTTTTGTTTAAGTAATCATCGAATTTTTTGAATTAACACGATTCGAATTAAAGTATTAATCTTAGTATTTAATCATATTCAGAAATATGTATATTTGTGATTGTAATTGAATTTAAATAAATAATCGTAAATACAAAGTGAGGTTAGTGGAATTATTTTTATGCGGGAAAAACATGTGACTCGTCGTTGCCGGGACTAAAGTACTGGAGTAACGCGCATGAAAATTACACGCCAGTCCAATATCCAGCTGCATCATTATTAACCCCACAGTTCTATTAATAATAATAAGTAATAAAACATTAAACAACAAAATAATTAAAATATGTTTGCAATTTAACAATTGCGCGTCGTCACAAACATGAACAAAAATTTTTTGTTTTTAACCCTAATCGAACCAACATATTTCTGTAATGTCAGTAAATTGAAATTCGAATCAAATAATTTACGAAAATTTTTGCAGAGAATGTTTCAAAATAAAATACATACAAGTTTATAACTAAATTAATATTATTTTGTAAATCGACGCATTTCTAAAACAAGCCAAAAAGGCACACCTAGGCTGGATTAGGGTTAAAAAATGACGCTTCACACAACCAAAATTGGTATAGAGCCATCTATTAGAATTTTTAAAACTAAAATCCCTCTTTCGTTAATTACATGCGTAACTACTTCTAACAACTACACCATCACTTCAGCATGAGTAGTTGCGAGTAGATACAAGTAGTTGTGAGAAGTTTGCTAACACCAATGGAACACGCTTATTAATGTTAAATGACACAAGCGAAAACGAAAATGAAAATTTCACCGCTGAATTTCACTTTGAAATGGGAGTCTTCGTATTAGAATACAGATGTCTCTATGTTATGAAAATAAATTTTGACGTTTCATCACATTTGAATTTCTTGTTTTTCAACCGCATATTGACGATTGAAAATAGAACGTCCACGAGTAAACAACAAATATGTTAAACTGTAACACCATACAAAAATTAGCATCAGCGCTCGCAGAACGACTGAAATATGGTATAGTGGAAATTTTTTGAAGTTGTGAAGCCGATTTATTTTCCTATTTTTGGAGACCAGTGAAAATTTCATTTTACTTGAATGGTAAGTGATTAAGGGATTTAGTGAGTGATTGATTTGGGAGTTGAGTAGGAGGTTACATTGAGTTGACTTGAGATGAGCTCAACAACGCACATATTTTTTCGATCCTAAATCCTTTCCAACATTCCATCGCACATTTACAAGTTATCCAAGAACAGTGCCCTTGTTAGTAATAAAAAAATTCTCAAGTTTAAGTATTCATTCGTGCATTAAAACATAAACATCTTTCTATAACATAAATTCAGTGCATCAATACGCATTCATACTTACAACTTCCAACAGCCTTGTATCATTCATATCGAATACGCAAATTTCACTAATAATTTTTCCTGGTTGCTTCGCTTTTCTATTTGCTAGCCCGCCTAGGTTTGTGTATGTAATAATTTGCACCGCTGCAAATATTAATGCGAAGGTTGCACTAAATGATAAATCCATTAGGGAGACTAGTTCAGGCGTATATAGCACCGTAGTCGTAAATAAACACAGCAACGTCACTTGTATAAAAAGAGTTCCAAATACGGTTAGCATTTGTAATGAAAATGCGTGTGGTATACACATTAATACTTTAGAAACTTTCCGATGATAATACCAAAGCTGATTGAGTCGATCGGAGAACGCACACATTTTAAAATTTCTTAATTTTTTATTTACAAACAATTCGTGACGGATTTCGCTTACGATTAAATTCAGTTCGGCATTTATAATGTCGTACAAATGTATTACGTTTATAAGGCTGGCAACAAAATGTGAAGATATAACATAGTTTGTAAAAAGTGTAAGTCCACCAATATAAACATCCCACTTGGTTATTTTGCTCTGGGAAACGGTGTTGATTAGGGCAAAGCCTGCAGCAAATGCCGAATACTTCATAATTAGCTCGATGAACATAAATAGTGCAAAATACATTTTTGTCTTATCAATATAATTTCTGTTCGATTCCCCTATCAAAAGGCGATTGCATTTGAACAGTTTGTTTAACATGTGAATAATGTTCCAGTTTTGTAGCAATGCTGTTATATATAGCAATATGTTGTTCAGAAATTCGGTGCTATCAAAGATAAACACAATTTGCTTCGGAAGTATGGAATTAATTTTTTTTATGTGATCGAGGAGCACTGCTCGTGACATATTTGCCTTGTAATTTACGTAGATTCCCAGAAGTATTGTGTAGCAAATTGCTACTGTTGATTTTTTAAGACGTTTCCTTTTGAAATCATATTGGTAAACGGACATAGCTACCGTTTTGGATACAGCATACAAATAGATGTAGACGAATTTGAAATATTTATACTTTAAACGTAACATGATGATAAAAAATTACTGATATATAAGCACACAAATTTATTAGTCAATTTAAAGCTATAGGAAAGCTTTTGGACAAATTACCTTTTAATGTTGATCGCTTAAACTAATCGCTTTTAATTAAGGTATAATATCTATTCGATTACTTACAATTTCAGTTAAACGTCCATCCTTCAAATCGATAATAAAAATGCGGCCCAGTATTTTTCCCGTCTGCTTAGCTTTTTGGGGTACAAGAACGCCCAATGCGATATAAGACAAACATTGAAAAACAGCTCCAAATTTTACAAATGTCGCAAAAACGATCAGATGCCGTAATTGTTCAATATCTACATTGAGCACTAGGATGATTTCGAAGAATATGAAAATCCCCAACACGATAAAAATTGCGGCTACAATCACTAAAATTTGTGGCCCAAATGATTTGATGAGCAATTTTTTAAGCTTAGTTACTTTCATATGAAAATACCACAAGTGATTAATGTGATCGGCAAATTCACTTATTTTTAACGACGTTAATCTTTTATCACCGATATTTTCAACTTCTATAGCACGTAAGATGACCTCTAATTCACTGTTGATACAATCGTATAAATGTAGCACATTCATAATCCCGGCAACAAATTGTTTTAGGGTTAGGTAGGTGAGAAATACTGAGGTACTGCTAAACAATGTCTCCCAGATGGTTATTCGATGACCGGCAACTTGCCGCCCCAACACAAATATGCAAACTACGGATAACCAATTTATTGGTATTTCTTTGAATATAAATAATAGAAAATACGTGTAGCTCAAATTTAAAAATTTAAAATTTGTGTAACTCAATATCACTCGATTGTATTTAATGAATTTATTCGTGGTCACAATAAACAACTGGCTCATATAAATTGAGGCCAGAAACTGCGTTGTAAGATTCATCATTTCAACTATTTCAAATAGGAGAACTACACTTGCAGGAAAACTCACATTCATATATGATTTGTGCATGATGAAGAGTTTTTGTCGCACAATATAAACAGAGCTACACACGTAAATCATCACGGCAAGTCCATATGCCATAGATGTCGTCGATTTAATAAGCCGTCTACGTCGATGATCATAATGAAATATTGCGGTACCAGACACTTTAGATATGAAGTACAAATAAATCAAAATACATTTAAAGTAACCGTAGTTGAAGGCAGGGAACATAGTTCTCGATGAACTAAAGTTATAATAAAATAAGAATATTAAATGGCTGCAGTTAAATATAATCGATGGGCAATTATGTTTGATTGGTTTAATTAAATATAATTCCACTCATAAACCTGATGACCTTAATGTTAAGGTCTAGGTCATCATATTTCGTAATCTTAGTTACAAGTTTTATTTTGCGAAATGTGAATAAGGTGACAAACTATAAATCTATTTCGTAACCGAATATTAATTCTAGTGTCTAATCGAATTAGTGTTCGGCCATGAATTTATTCTTAAAGTTGAATGTAATTGTCTATTATTGCATTATTACCAGTAAATGGTTGGATAATAATGGTTTGTGTTTGGTAAACAAACATAATTTATTCACCAACTATTTATATTATGATTTCGGTAGATATGAGAGAAGATAAAATCTGGACTGGTAATGCTAATTACGGTAGTCTGGCGGATGTGGTGGAGGGGACAATAAGTCGAATGTTTTTCATCGGCTCCGCAACCTATCACAGCACCCACTTTCTGTCCGCCGTGCTGGTCACGAACGGATGTATATCAGATATATCCAGGAGAGACTCGCACGTATATGTACGACCTCCACGTGGTGGCTAATGGTAACTAGGAATTTTTCCTGGGCTAATGTACAGCGCTGAAGGAGTAAACCTTACACAAATCCCCAAGTCACAGTGGAACAGCATATGCCAAGGAATAAATGGTTAGTGGGTAAAGGCGACCTCCAGTTTTAATCAGCCTTACCCTCGTATACGGATCTCTGCGAAGGTGGACCGTTTATTTCTCCGAAACTCTTGGTAACAAATGAACACAAATAAAATAAAATCAAAAGAGACAGGCACTCTCAAAAAGCCAACAGGCACAACGGATGGTGGCTCAACCCTTAAAGGTGGAGTCACCAACGAGGAAACAATAAGGGTCTTGAAGGCTGTGGGGCCGGGTACCAGCGGAAGCCGAGGGCCTGCCATAGAAAAAGGGAGCTTGGACCGTAAAGGGCAAGGTACCTTCACAGTAGGTTCGGTAAACGCGGCCTTGGCACCTAAGCCGGTGACTGGCGCGAAAGTTATCCCTGAGGCTAAGCTGCGGTACAGGAACCGACGCGCGGCGCAGAGGATATTAGATAGGCTGGCTGCCACACTGAGGGGCTGCTAACTAAGGAGCAGAAGGAATCTCTGGCATGGGCAAAGGTTACCTTCTTAGGCGACAATTCGGGGAGGGTACCAGCAGAGTCGAAAAGACAGCGGTCCCAAGACGAATTGGAAGCTGGGGATAGTAAGCGACCTAGAATGCAGGGAGCCCAAGGAGATACTAGGATGCACGGGGCGTATCACTCTCGCTAAATGGAGATCACCCTCGAATGGAGATCACTCTCGAAATGGGAGTAATACTCTCGATAAATGGAGGCTAGTGTTTAACGTACTAAACTCCGTTTTCCTAACGGTCCTCGGAGAAAATCCGTAGCCACCTCCATCTTGTAGGGATGCAGGATGGCATCAAGGGCGCGTTAAGCTAACGGCGTGCGCAGATCAAAGATCGGAAGACCTTTATCGTCTGGCCGTAGCTAAGGTAGGAGAAGTGTGGCGAGACGCGAAGCTGGCAGTGGTTGACAGAGAAGAGATCCCTAGCAGACCAAGGGCACGCGTCTGGCTACCAATCGAGCTATCCTGTCCGGATGAATTAATGCGCATAATTCGGGCAAGCAACGTTGATCTTCCGACGAACAATTGGAAGATACAATAGGAGGCGAAGGGAGGATCTAGGTTGTCCATTTTAGTGGTGAACAAAGAGTCCCTAGCCCCTCTAGCTAAAAATAAGGGGGTAATCAGCTTCGGTTTCGGGTCAATTACCCTAAAGGTGTTTAAAAAGGATGAGGTCGAAGCGATTGTGGAAGACCTACCAGGGAATGAGCAGAGAGAAGGTGCTAACCCGCGGGACATTGGGAGCTCAGCGATGGAGCGATTGACGGCTATGGGTAGTCGCCTATCCCTGGACTCGAACGAGGAAGATTGGGTCTAGTCGATTAGGGAGGAGGGTGGCATAAAGAGCCAACACGGAGCACCGGAAGGGAGCGTCAGGATTTCTGACGTTCCTCTAGGGCCGATAGATTAAACCCTGCCGCAACAGCGGAGGGTATATGAAGGAAGGTAAGTTGATCTGTTTATGCTGAGCACGGTTCACATTAATCTTCACCATTCTAAGGCTGCTTCGGCAGCCTTGATCCTCAGACTGACCAAATCGGATGAGGAAATAATCCTAGTTCAAGAACCCTGGATTAGTAAAAACAAGATCTGTAGCCTCGGTTTAAAAGAGTATACAATTTAATACTCTTCTGGGTCCGATAAGATCAGATCTTGCATTCTCGCTAAAAATAACTTGAGTATTTTTATTCTTCCACAATATAGTAGTGGAGACGTAACGGCAATCGGCCTGGGGACGGGAGGCTGCTAACTATGGCTGGTTTCAGCCTATATGGACCGAGAGAAGGAGGTTCCGCCGGATAACCTTGGGGAACTGATACTCGAAGCGGAACGGGAAAAGATCGGAGTAATACAGGGTTGTGATGCAAATGCGCATCATACAATCTGGGGTAGCACCGACATCAATGATAGGGGTGAGTACTTATTGGGTACTAACGTTGCGGTGTGTAATCTGGGGCAAGAGCCCACTTTTATTGGCCGGAAAGCCTTCAGGAATCCTAAAAGGACTAACTGGAACAAATACGGGGAAGTGTTAGTAGGACTCTTACCGACCGATGCTCCGAAGCCCCCAGCCACAGATAAGGAGCTGGATTTCCTGGTGGGGGAAGTCACAAGCGCCTGCAACTTGTCCTAGGACACTGCTTGCCCCAAGAGAATACCTAAAGGGAAGCAGAAACCGGTATAGTGGTCCAGGGAGTTGGGAATCTTTCGTTCAGGAGTAGGAAAGCATTCAATAGAGCAAAGGGCTCTAGGGAAGCTCAGGACTGGGGCTCCTATAAGGATCTTATCTAAGAGTCCAACGAGCCCTAGTTACTTAATTAAATCAGATGGGCTGTGGACAACATCTAGTGGGGAATCATTGGCGCTTCTGTTGGATACCCATTTCCCAGGTAGTGTGGGTGTGCCGACGGAGCTTGGTAGGAATGGGAAAAATTATCGTCGGGGTGCCCGGAGGAAATCCTGTGCAAAAACCGGATCCTATGGGCACTAAACGGCTTTAAACCCTATAAATCGGCAGGCCCGGACGGTATCATCCCAGCGGAATTCCAAAAACACTCGTCGATCATTCTCCCATGGCTGGAGGTGATCTTCAGGGGTGTCTAATTATATTGTTAAGAAATGGACGGAGGTTAGGGTGATTTTCATCCCGAAAACGGCGAAGAATTCACAGGCCTATCCAAAGGACCTAAGACTTATAACTCTATCATCTTTTCTGTTGAAAACATTGGAAAGACTGATCGACGTGTACATACGTGCAAAAATAAAACCCAGTAATTGGGCGACTTCTCAGCATGCATACTGGAAAGGGAGATCTGTGGACACGGCTCTGCATTCCCTGGTGCGAACAATTGAGAAATCAATCCACTCGAAAGAGTACTAAATGGTAACCTTCCTCGATATAGAGGGCGCCTTTAACAATGTCAGGACGGAGGCAGTTCGGGAAGGACTGTCTTTCTTAGATGTGGACTACCCCTTAGGGAGGCTGATAAATCAGATGCTAGAATGCAGGATTATTAACGCGGATATGGGGGAACCCACCATTAGAAGGCGAGTATTTAGAGTAACTCCGCAAGGTGGTGTCCTATCACCTCTTCTCTGGAACATAGTTATCAATTTACTTTTGGAATTTTAGAGGAAGGGAATAGGGATGATAGCGTATGCAGATGACGTAGCAATCGCGATCTCGGGGAAGTACCAAGGCACGATTAAGGATGTCATACAACAAGCGCTCGTAATCATTAAAAAGTGGGCCAGCAAATGTGGACTGGGTATAAATCCATCCAAAACAGAGCTGGTACTCTTCACCAAGAAATATAAAATTCCGGTAGTTGCCCCGCCTACCTTAAATGGCACGGCACTGGCCTTTACTGATAAGGCAAGATTTCTGGGCATAATCTTGGATAGTAAGCTAAATTGGATGCCCAATATTTTAGAGAGAGTAAAGAAGTCCACCATGGCTCTGTACTCATGTAGAAACGCCGTTGGTAGGCGATGGGGTCTAAAACCAGAGCTGGTACACTGGCTCGTCACCGCTGTAGTCAGACCGATTCTGATGTACGGGGTGAGTGTGTGGTGCCCAGCACCAAATAAGAAAACTTATAAGAATAAGATAGAGAAGGTACAGAGAACGGCCTGATTGCTTATAAGCGAGGCACTGAGGACAACCCCTACACGTGCTCTGGAGGCTATGTTCTACCTTCTTCCTGTCGACATCTTTGGTAAGCAGAGAGCGGTAACTACGGCTGCACGACTCTATGCCGTGTTTGAGTGGAAATGTCTTCAGACGGGCCACTCGACGATTGGCAGGTCGCTAAAGGCAGATGTGAAGAATAGTGACTACACGATACCGTATGCTTTGAAAAAGGTTTCCGGACTCTTCTCCCCTCAAGGGAATCCTGGGGGAACAGGTCAATAACAGAAACTGGAAGTATACAATTCTACACTGACGGCTCCAAGCTAGACGGCAAAGTCGGAGCAGGAGTCTATTGTGGCAAATTAAATGTGAATATATCCTTTCGTCTTCCTGATCACTGCAGTGTGTACCAGACGGAGGTGGTAGCGATTGAGGAAGCGCTGACTTGGTTGAAGCATAATGTCATATCCACAAGGGATATAACAATATATGTGGACAGTCAGGTGGCAATCAAGTCGCTGGAATCAGTTTCTCTGACGTCCGTGGTGGCATTGAAGTGCCGTTCATCTCTTAACGAGATGAGTGAGCATTTCAATTTCCAGATAGTCTGGGTCCCCGGTCAAGCATTCGGCAAATTAATTGTTGAATTTTAACGAGATTGATGCAACCATGCTAGAAATGACCAGGGATCAATGTGAGTGATGGGCCAAGAATCTATAATAGCTACTACCTGTCTTATTATCGTCACTTCTTTACATCCAATGACATTTTTTATAAGTCGTATGGGGTCTTGATGGATGCCTAACAAAGATATCTGAAATTTGAGTGATCCGAGTAGTACAAACTCGCATTCAACCGTAAATTGAGCATAAGCATGTTATAGGTAGCGTCCTTATCATCCTCCAGTATCCTTTCCATTTCAAGCGGAAGTGGGTTTATTTCGAACAAATTTTCTTCACCATTTCTCTAGATAAATGGCATTATTGGAGAAAAAAATGAATATTGGTACATTACAACGAACGTGATGACGTGCTGCAAGAGGTCTAGCAAAATCAACACCGCTAATTCGCAAATGGTCGAACGTGTTTGTAATCCAGTCGGGCTTACGGTAGGTTATCCATAATCTGCGATAACAATTAGGGCCTCATCCGGAAACACTTTATGCACTGCTGATTGATGCTATGAGTTTGGCACAGCCCTTGGGCCCGCAATGAAATGTTCTAAAATAAAGATAACAGTGAATTAGATACTTTGTAAATTCATGATCTCTCGAAATGAAGATTTTTTGTTTGGAACTGAGCGGAAAGTTTGCCTTCTTTAAATGCCCACCATCTCTAATGATTCAAACACCACTCACGATTGCAGTTCGCATCCCATTCGCTGAGCATTTTCTTTCTTTTTAATAAGATATCGGTAGTTCCGAAAAAATTAGAAATCGTAAATCGATAGTGCATGCTGCTACTGTCTAATGAGGGTGGTTTGAAAAAACTTTGAATCGGAATTTTTATCAGACATCCTATCGTCGGCAGGATTCAAATTCCCTGGAACATATCTCCATTCGCAAAATTATGTCTTGCTGAATCTTAGTCACAGCATGATTAAAGAGTCAGTCCAATAAAAATAATCCTTTACATTTAATTGATCGAAAAATTCTCACACCCGTTATTTTGCGCAACCTAAACGAACAGGAAATTGAGCTACCATCATGAAGAACACCGTAAATTACACAAGTACTGTTTGCTTTTTCACTGGCTTCTGAACACAAATGAAGTTCGGCGAACTAGGAGTCATCATTTAATTTCGGCTGGTTTCAGTCTTTTTCAGCTTCCAAAGTTCTTGGTAAAATATTTTGTCCGACTCCTTTGGTAGTGTAGCGGAAGACGTCGATATCAAGTATTTCTCACCATAATGAGGCTCAAACTGCTAAAGAATCGTGATCAGTTCGTTTTTTTATCGATCAGCTCGTAGAGAGTGAATTACGTACGTTGAAACGATTACGAAGTATCCGAGTACTGATGGGAAATCTTGATTGCTCGTCATCTGCTACACAGTGTAAGGTTATAATGACCATAAGTCATTATGCAGAGTTGGAAAATCTTGATCGGATCAATTTGGTTGTTCATTTGAAAGTTGTGGTTAGTTGATTAAAGTGGCCATGGAACATTCCCATCGATTCTCCTAGAACCGATACATCTGTCGAAAATGGTGACGAGTGTTATAATGGTTTTTACACTCTTTCTTATATTCCAAAACAGCTGCACAAATGTTTTAAATTTTCAAAACGAGAGGATGCTTCTTTTCTATGGTCAAGGCGGATAAATCTTTTGGAACCTGTACGTCAAGAGGATCGAGTACCTGCCATACTAATTGATCTAAAACCACGAATTGATATTACCACTTTGACCAATTTTTTATATATGATGGCTTTGAGGATTGAGTTGGGCGTTGAGTTTGCGGTTGAGTTGAGTTCGGCTTACACGCTGGTTTGAATTAAGACGGGAGTCGATTTTGCAGTTCAGCTGAGGGTTGAAACGGGTTCCATTTGCGGGTTGAGTTGATGTTAAGTTAAAGTTGAGTTGAGGTTGGAATGAACAGTCCAACTGGAGATTTATTTATGTTTCGAATTGGGGGGGTGAATTATAGTTGACTTGTGTTGAATTCATGTACGCATGTGGATTTTGGTGTTTGGCTTAGGGTTTATTTAAGGGCTATGTTGCAGGTCGAGTTGAGGTTGGGTTGGGGAGTTATTTTAATTAGTTTTATTTCAATCATTATAAATTGTAATTTACGTAGCAATCCAATCATAAATCTCTGAGGTTATGGGCCCAGCGTCGTAAAGGAAAATTAATTAAATATTAGTTTTGGTGATATTTTATTGTCGTCGAAACAAGTGTACTGCATAAATAAAAAAATAAAAAAATGGCGGAGAGTACAACCAACAGCATCAGCAAAATAACACAGTTTGATGGGACAAATTTCAGTAATTGGAAATATCGAGTTGGAATTTTACTTGATGAAAGAGATTTGAGAAAATACATCAATGAGGAACTGGATGAAATTTTGGCTGGTGTGGAAGCAACGGAACGTGATAAAATTAGATTGGAAGAAAAAAAATGCGTGTCAATGCTGGTACAAACAATTCATGACAACCAACGGGAATGTGTAAGAGAGAAATCACGTGCAAAATACATTTATGATGCATTGTGCAGTATTTTCGAAAGAAAAGGTTTAGCAAGTCAAGTTTTATTGCGAAAACAACTTTTGATGATGAAATATCATGAAAGTGATAGCATCGTGGAGCATCTTTTGCTGTTTGACAAGAAGATTCGTGAGCTAATTTCAGCGGGTGCTAAGATGGAAAAGATTGACATTGTTGTTCATTTGTTACTCACATTACATTACCAAAGAGCTATGATAACTTGGTGACGGCATTGGAGACAATCGACACAGACAAGTTAACTTTGGATTTTGTCAAAACGCGTTTGATGGATGAGTACAATAAGCGAACAGGTGGAAATTGTTCAAGTAAATCAGGTGAATCTGGTGCAATGATGTTAAAGGGAAAATCGAAGGAGATCATTTGTTTTAAATGTTCGAAACCCGGTCACAAAAAGTCTCAGTGTTTTCTAAATAAAAAGAAAAAGAACAACGGTTCGGCCAGTGCTAACAAAGCAAATGAAGAAAAAGAAGAAGTATCGACAATGTGTGCGTTTGTAGATTTGGAATCGTGTGTTGGTGAGTCGGCAGCATTTAACGCACAAACAAAGCGGCATAACGTCAACGTAAATGACACATCGAAAATTGAATTCACAATGGATTCTGGTGCAACAAAAGCATTTTAGTAAGCTAGAAGAAATCGATGAGTTGAAAATTGCCGCTGTAAAGAAAAATCAAAGTATTTTTGCGAATAAACGTGGCAATATTCCAGTGAAAACATTTTTACTTTTTTTATTAATTCTTTTGTTGAATGTTAATTAATTCATGTAATTTCTAATATGCTACCGGTGGTTAAACCATTTTAATTGTGTTTCGATTAACACGAGAAGTATATTAGTATTTACGAACAGTAATTTAACGAAACCGACTAATAGACATAATTCTATTTATTTAATTAAATGATTTTTTAATATGTTTCCAAGATTGTAAGAGAATTCAATCCAGTTTCGAACTGATGAGCTTATGATTATGAAAAAATCAATCTTCTCATCAGGCCGCGGCGACTGGACCTGATTAGAAGAAGATTGATTTTTTCATAATCATAAGCTCATCAGTTCGAAACTGGATTGAATTCTCTTACAATCTTCGAAACATATTAAAAAATCATTTAATTAAATAAATAGAATTATGTCTATTAGTCGGTTTCGTTAAATTACTGTTCGTAAATACTAATATACTTCTCGTGTTAATCGAAACACAATTAAAATGGTTTAACCACCGGTAGCATATTAGAAATTACATGAATTAATTAACATTCAACAAAAGAATTAATAAAAAAAGTAAAAATTAGCTTACACACAGAGCAGTGTGAATATCGTGAAGAAGGAAAAAAATTGTAAGAGAATTCATCTGTATTAGTACGATTCGCTAGTACTTAAATCACATCACATTCTGTATATATAGAATGTAAATTGTGGTATAATCAGTCCAGTCGCCGCGGCCTGATGAGAAGATAATCATAAGCTCATCAGTTCGAAACTGGATTGAATTCTCTTACAATCTTCGAAACATATTAAAAAATCATTTGAAAACATTTTATAATAGTAACACATTGACTGATTTATTGGTGAAAGATTGCAACTTGATGTCTTTGACTAAAAAGGGCTACAAAGTATGAGAGCGATAAGCTGTGTGAATCATGTGTGCTTGGGAAACAAACACGTTCATCATTTCCGAAAAATAAAAATGTTCGATCATCACGCGTTTTGGAGTTGATTCACAGAGACGTATGTGGTCCGATGCAAACGACTGCATATGATGGTTCCAGATATTTTGTAACATTTACGGACGATTTTTCGAGAGCATCTAGTGTTTATTGCATTCAACGGAAAAGTGAAGTGTTGGAAAAGTTTAAACTTTTTATGGCAATAGCTGAAGCACTTCATGGTAAAATGGTGACCAAACTAAGAGCTGACAATGGTGGCGAATACACGTCAAATGAATTTAAGAGCTACTGCAATGAAAAAGGTATTCAAATGTCATTAACTGTTCCGTATAATCCAGAAATGAATTCTATTTCCGAGCGATTGAATCGGACACTTGAAGAAAAGTCAAGAACAATGCTTTTGTTACCGAATTTGTCACATCTTCGTATTTTTGGTTGTGAATGTTACAATCATATTCCATCGAATAATCGTACAAAATTACAGCCAAAATCATCGAAATGTATTATGCCTTGGATATGGTTAATCATATGGTACATATCGTCTATGGGATATAGAACAACAACAGCAAATAGTGGGCCGAAGTGTAACTTTCAACGAGTCATCAGAGGCGGTTAATGAGATAGTTCGGGTCATCGAGGTATGAATGATACAATGAACGATTCATTTGGTGATGCAAGTGATCAGTCATTCGATAAACGTAATGATATGCAGTCAGATGGCAACGAAAATCGAGAAATCCACAGCACTAATATGGATTGTGTTGGTAATGGCATGCAGCAGTTCCACGGTGTCAATTTGGATGACCCCGGTGACGACCAAGAAAATATCAACAGTGCAAGTTCAAATTGCATTGGTAACAACGATAGGACAATTCCACGAAAAAGTGAACGAAGTCGACGAGCACCTAATCGATATGATGAATGGGCAACTATGAGTGAATGTTTTCACACTGCATTGATTGCTGGAGAATTTCAAGAGGATGAAAATCTTGCTTTATCGGCTGAACAGTTTGTTGAAGATGATCCATCATCGATATCTGAAGCAAAACGTCGAATTGATTGGCCAGAATGGAAAAAGGCGATCGATAGTGAATATCAGTCCTTAATCGACAACAAAACTTGGACTGTTTGCGATTTACCAAAAGATAGAAGTGCCATAGCAAACAAATGGGTATTTAAGTTGAAAAGAAAAGCTGATGGTTCAACTGATAAGTACAAAGCAAGATTGGTAGCACGTGGTTTTACTCAAAAGCGAGGATTCGATTATGATGAAACATATGCACCAGTGGCAAAATTAGTTACATTGAAAATTTTGCTGTCACATTCATCAGGTGGACGTTAAGTGCGCATTTTTGAACGGTGATTTGAACGAAGACATTTATATGCGACTTCCAGAGGGTTTTGCTCAAGGTGATAAAGTGTGTAAATTATACAAGGCACTTTATGTACTGAAATAAGCTTCGCGTGCATGGAACGATAAGTTCAATAATTTTATGATTCAAATTGGATTCAAGCACTGCCAATCAGATCAATGTTTACATGTGAAGGAGCAAAATGAAATCATATGTTATGTGCTACTGTACGTCGATGATACATTGATATTTTGCCGAGATATCATAATGATTGGAGCTGTGAAGAAACTACTAACAAATGAATTTGATATGACTGATATTGGTAAAGTGAGCTCATTTTTGGGAATGCAGATTGACCAAAACATTGAAAAGGGCACCATTACGGTGAGTCAATCAAGATATTTGGAGAAAGTTTTGCAAAAGTTTGGAATGTAAAATTGTAAACCTAAATCGACACCAACGGAAAAGATCGTGAATTGATTGGGTGTTTAATTTATGTACATGTGACTACCAGACCAGATTTGTGTGCATCAACGGGATATTTCAGCCGTTTTCAAAATTGTTTCGGCGAAACTCATTTCAATTACGCGAAACGGATTTTGAGTTACATTCGTGGCACCATTGACATGAAAATGGTTTATAAGAAAGACGTCGAAGCAAAGACATTGGTTGGTCACAGTGATTCAGATTGGGCAGGTGACAAAAATGATTCGAAATCCACATCTGGATATGTGTTCAAGTTATTTGGAAACACAGTCAGTTGGTCATCATGCAAGCAGCCAACAGCTGTTAGTAAATCGTCGACTGAAGCTGAGTACATTGCACTATCTGAAGCTGTTAGTGAGGGCGAATGGATAAAGAAATTATTGGTTGAACTGTAGATCAATTGCAATGAACCGATTCCAATACATGAAGACAATACATCGTGCATCACAATTGCTGAGGAGCCACGTGAATACAAATGAATGAAGCATTTGGATGTAAAATACATGTTTACACGTGATTATGTTCAAGCAAAGAAGTATGAAATGGTTCAAACATCGTCCGAAGACCAAGTGGCAGACATAATGACAAAGGCACTTGGAAAAACCTTGTTTATCAAGCAATCTCTGAGTTGATTTGGTGTTTGAGTGAAGGTGTTGAGTTTAGGGTTTAGTTGAATGCTGAATTTGGGGTTTAGTTGGGCTTTAGTTAACGTTGAGTTGGGATTGAGTTAGGGTTTATTCAGCCGTTCAGTCGTGGATTTATTTGGGGTTGAGTTATTCTGAGTTGAGTTCATGTAAGCATTTAGTTTTTCGAACCGTATTGGTTTGAGGTTTGAGTTGGACGTTGTGTTGAGGGTTGCGTTGAGGGTTGTGTTGATAGTTGAGTTGTGATCGAGTAGGGAGTTGAGGTGGAGGTGGAATTACGTTCAGTTGAGTTTATGTGCGGCGCATGTAATTTTCGAACCATGTTAACGTTCAATCCTGTAAGGGTCTCAAAGTGTGATATAACGGGTACTGATCTGATCCACCATTTCACGAAAGCCTTCGGCAGATTCTGTGCGAAGGGTTTATAAATATTTGAATGAAGTTGTTTATATGCGACTGAAAAACGGGTGACATTCTTGTATCGTGTTGTTAATGCTCTTGAGGTTGCTTTCAAATTTGCTTGCGTCGATTCCATTTTTAAGGAAAAAACAAACTAATAGTCTTCGTCAATTCCTATTTAGAAGAATTGTGCGCTGTTCGCAATAAAAAGCTACGAAATGAGAAAAAATATCTCTTCCCGAAAACTAATTCAAATTGGTGTGAAACCTTGGTATAACATGGCACATTTCATTTGTGATTATAGTTAAGTCAAATTAGTTCAAATTCTATTCAAAATCGAATCATTCCAATTTAAAATTGTAAATAATGTACTTACGACCTCTGTCAGCCGCCTATCCTGTTTTATTACGAAAAACAGATTATCCAATAAAATTCGGCATTCCTTAGCTTTATCCGATAATAGTACACCAAGTGCAATATATCGACGGATTTCAATTAATGATAAAATAATGCTGCATAATCCAGATGCTGTTAAAACTGGCCACTCGCCAAAAGTTGACTCAAAAAACAGTACAAATTCGTAGAATAAAATTAAAACTATATTCATATAAAAACCTTCCAACTGGATCAACAATATTACAGAGACACCCTTTTTTAACATATTGCACGCTTTACTTATTTTCCGATGTATATATATCAATAGTTCCAAGTCTTCGCACAACTTGACCAAATCAACAGGCCGCTTGGATATTATTACACCGCTTAATAACGATTTTAGTTCAAAATTAATAATTTCATAAAGATGCACTGAATTTTCCAAGAATGTTACAAACTGTCCCGCCATTATGTACCTTATTAAAATTGGAGCCGAAACACCAAATACATGGTACCAAGCTGCCTTGTGCTGCGTACTCGCTTTCACCATATACACCTGCGCTATGAATACAAGCCATGTAAAAATAACTCCTTTAAGAATGAATTGTACAAAATATTGATAAGCTTGTCGTAAATATTTCTCTTTGTATATACTAATAACAAGGTCGTTACATTTTAATAAACCATTCACCCCGTACATTAATGGTTTGCGAACAATCAAAATAGACACATAAAGAGCAAAATTATTCATGAGCTCGTTGAGTCCATAAATTATATAAATTGCGGTCGGAATACTGGAGATTAGATCCTGGTGAATTGAATTCATAACTGTAAGACGTGACCAATAGTATATGTAGGTCACGGAACATGTCATAAAAATGGTGTAGTATAATGCTGCAGTTGAAATCTTTAATTTCCGTTCTTTCCTGTTGTACGAGTAATTGGTGATGCCGAAACTTCTCGTTAAAATGAACGTGTACAGGAATATTAAATTAAAGTGCCCGTATTTAAATTTTATCATTTTCACTCGACTATAAAATTAGTTACTGAAATAAAAAATAGTTTTGACATGATCAGCAGAATTTTATTAATTTAGTAAATGTATCAGAGCGATTGATGACGCGCGTTTTTGAAATAATATTCATTTTTAATTAATTGATGGTTTAATTCACTAATTAAAGTTTTAAGGAAAGACAGGAGGACTGCGGCACTGACAGTATTTTTATTTACAGTAATAATTCTCCATTTTATACTTTTTAACCGATATCTCATTTTGCACGGTACGTCCCATAAAAATGCGGCGCGCTTATTTAATTTGATGGTGTGGAAGAATTTCCAATCATATAGGGTCGATGGGATTTCTCGAAAAAAAAACATGCAACGTAAGGATGCAACATCGAATTTATCAAATTGTAATCTAATTCGCTTTTCAATTATGCTTTTTTGCTGCTATCTCAGCTTGCTTTCTGTTTCTTCTGTCATTCTGTTATTCATTATTCTTTATCACTCAACATTTTTATTTGCGATACTTTATATCGATGTGAAAAAAGAAAATGTACACAACAAACTGAAATAGCAATAGAAAAAGCGTAAATAGAAAAGCGAAAAAGAATACAATTTCGAAATCGAATCGAAAGTGATATTACACCATCCCACTCCTGGGGAGCGATTTTGGTCGCAATTTGAGGATTGAGTTGAGAATTACCGGAAGGCAATAGTATTGGTAAATTGTATTGGTGTCCAAAGAATAGAGAAAAACAGAGAATAAACATTTGAAAAATAAAAAAAAACAATTCAGTGTTATCTCATGCGTACGAAAGAAATGTTGTACATATTTTTATTTCCAGTAATTTTCTGTAAAATTTAAAACTAATAAAATGGTAAATTGAATAATGATTTAAAGATAAATCAAAATTAGCTAAAAATGGAAATTAAGTCAAAAAAATATTTATAAACTATAATTTTATTAATAAATTTAAATGATGAAAAGATATACGACGTACATTCTACTTCACTTGCCCATCCCAAAATCACTAATTTACTTATATTTTTCACATTATCCCTCTTATTCGATGTTAAACAAAAAACTAAAAAAATGATGGGCGGTTTTTTTTGTTTTTTGTTTAACATGATGCAAATAAGAGAGATAAAATGATACGAAAAAGAGGGATATAAAATATAATGTGGAAAATATAAGACGTAAATTAGTTATTTTGGCTTAGTGTTAATTCAAACGAAGGAGAGGACGGATGTACGTCGTGTGTCTTTTCATCATTTAAAATTATTAATAAAATTATAGTTTATAAATATTTTTCTGACTTGTTTTCCATTTTTAGCTAATTTTTGTTTATCTTTAAATCATAATTCAATTTATCATTTTATTAGTTTTAAATTTTACAGAAAATTACTGGAAATAAAAATATGTACAACATTCCTTTCGTACGCATGAGATAACACTGAATTGTTTTTTTTTATTTTTCAAATGTTTATTCTCACACACTGACATAACTCAAAAAAAAAAAAAAAAAAAACAAAAAAAAAAGTTAAAAATATTATGAATGTGCTCGACGAAGAATGTAAAAATTAAAAACCATTTATTTATGTTGCTTTTTGTTTTTTATATTGAAGATCACCACGAGCAATTGATTGCGTATATTGTTTTGGATTTTTGGTAACGAAGTAAAATGAATGTCTCGTTTACAACAACAATACATAGAAAAACATGAATTCCTCATGTTAAAAGGTAGGGAAAAATAACTCAAGGCGAGCGGAAGCAACAAAAAAGTTGAACCGATTTCACCCGCTTAGCTTATTTTTGATACTTACCATCTTGAGAAAACACACTAATACAATAAAAATATTTGACGGCACACAATAGCAAAATGTATATTATACGCCGTGTACATATACAAAATTCTCAATCCTCAATCCTCATTTTGCGACCAAAATCAATACCCTGATGTCGTTTTCGATTCGCTTTTTATACCTCTTTCAAAAATCAATCCGTGAATCGACCAACAAAATCGAACTGCCCGGTTTTTTTATGTGTGTGTGTGTGTGTGTGTTTTTTTTTTTTTTTTGGCGGTGGTGGGGAATCTTTTAAAGACCTCCCATATATGGGAATGTGTCGGATTTCCACCGACTAAACCCCACCACCGGTACTCTATGCCGCTCGGCCCCACGGAACCACCGTAAGGTATTACTTCATGAGGCAGGCTCAGCCTACGCTGCCCCTATTCGGCTGAAGTTAGTTGTTCGCTCTTCTCGCGCTTCTCTCTCTTTCGAGGCGTCTCAGTTCGGTTGCAATTTTAACGACTGCTCCGCTCACGGCCTCCCAGCCATCTTCTGAATCCAACATATACTCCATCAAATTATCTGGCGTTAGATGCGCACCAATATCTTCCCTTTCTACTCTGAATCGTGGGCACTCAAACAGCACATGTTCAGCGGTCTCCGGGATGCCAGCGCAACTTGGGCAGTCGGGGGAATCATCGCACTTAAACCTGTGAAGGTACGCTCTAAAGCAGCCATGTCCCGTAAGGAATTGCGTTAGATAGTAACCTACCTCGCCATGGCGTCTATTCAACCAGGTTTCAACAACAGGGATTAGGCGATAGGTCCACCGTCCTTTGGTTGAGTCACTCCATTTTCTCTGCCACTGGGACACGGTCTCACTCCTTGCTCTCTTACGGTTATCTCCTCGCGTTGCTTGATCTCTTCGATTATACGTGGTTTGCCTCTCCTTTGCCAAAAGGTGTACAGGGGGCATCCCGGCAAGGACACAAGCAGCATCGTCCGAGACAGTTCTGAAGGCACATATCACTCGCAACAATGTCAATCTCTGTACAACCGCCATTTTTTTCCTGTGCGTTTCCTTCTCCATTGAGTTCGCCCAAATTGGTGCGCCATACATCAAAATGGATGTTACAACACTAGCAAGCAAGGCCCTTCTGTTCTGGCGTGCTCCTCTCATGTTCGGCATTATTCTATTCAGTGCAGCGCTGACTCTGCGCGCCTTCTCGCCGGCTGCAGCGATCTGCTCCATGTACGAAAGTCTCGAGTCAATCACTACTCCCAGGTACCTAATACTTGGCTGTGATATTATTTTTTGTGCCCCAACCTCTAGAGTTATGTTCTCCATTGCTCTCCTACTAGAGATGAGAACTGCCTCTGTCTTATGCTCCGCCAGCTGCAGGCCAACAGACGCTAACCATTGCTGAACGAGTCGGACAACTCTGTTGCAAATTTCGACGATCTCCTCTCTGTGTTTCGCTGTGACTACTATTGCAATATCATCCGCAAAACCAACCACTCTTGCTTCACTTGGAAGGGTGAGTCGAAGAACGCCATCGTACATCACGTTCCAAAGTATGGGACCCAATACTGACCCTTGGGGAACTCCACCAGTTACTGGATATGTTCTGACACCCTCATCGATATCGTACTTCAAAACCCTATGTTTGAAGTAACTTACAACCATCCTCTGCAGATATTTTGGCGCCTCCATCCGAATAAGGGCCCTCAGTATGCAATTCCAGTTAGCAGTGTTGAAGGCATTTTTCACGTCCAGCTTTACTATGGCACAGTATTTTTTACCACCTCGCAACCATCTATAGCCAGATACTGCCTCTTGCGCCATCTCTACCACATACCTAATCGCATCCACTGTGGAGCGCGTCTTGCGGAAGCCATATTGATATTTTGATAGATCGCCTGCTCTAGCAATGGCCTGGTGAAGCCGATCGCACATGATTCTCTCCAGAATTTTGCCAGCCGTGTCCAAAAGACAAATCGGACGATAGGAGGATGGCTCCCCAGATGCTTCCTTTCAATTGGAAGCAGCACTAATCTCTGTTCCTTCCATTTCCTCGGGAATATCCCTTCCCTCAAACACTCACCATATACTTCAATAAAGGCATTGGTGTATGCTCCAATTGCAGACTTCAATGCCACGTTCGGTACGTTATCCGGACCGGGAGCTTTATTGTTCGCTACTCTGGCGCGCGCCATTAGGACCTCCTCCGCTGTCACTGGAGGAACATAATCCGCCTCATCGCATGTTACTTCCAACACATTTTCAGCTTCATGTGGGAATAATACCTTAACTATGCCGCCTAATATTGACGCGGATGTGGGGGATTTAGAATATCTATTTCCAAACTTTTTCATGACCATTTTGTAAGGTCTTCCCCAAGGATCCCGATCGACTTCCTTGGACAGATCGAAAAAACACGTACGCTTGCTTATTTTTATGGCTCGTTTCAAATCCGACCTTGCTTCACGGTACCGTTCCCGCAGGGCAGGATTTTCATGCTGCCTAACTCGCTGATACTGCCTTCTTGCCCGGATACATCTTCTCCGGAGCTCTGCAATCTCTTCGTTCCACCAGTACACAGGTTTCCTGCGATTATCCACTATCCTTCTAGGCATTGCTGCATCACACGCTCTGGTAACATGGCTCATGAGTTGATTGGCTTTGTTCTCAGCGGTTCCAGACAGTACCATTTTTTCCATCATAAGGATGAAGACCTTCTATGTGTGTGTGTGTGTGTGTGTGTGTGTGTGTGTGTGTGTGTGTGTGTGTGTGTGTGTGTGTGTGTGTGTGTGTGTGTGTGTGTGTGTGTGTGTGTGTGTGTGTGTGTGTGTGTGTGTGTGTGTGTGTGTGTGTGTGTGTGTGTGTGTGTGTGTGTGTGTGTGTGTTTGATACTTAAAAAAATATTATTGAATATAATATTTGAGTTGAGAGTAACAAAAACGTGACAGTTCTTGTGAGTGAAAATGACAGCAAAATGGCAATAGTTGTTGTTGGTATTAATAAAAGAGGGGTAAATCTGCCAATAAATCGAGATTTGTAACCGAGTAAAAATTTTGCTGGGCGGATTGATTTTATTGGGTGAATCGAACAACTTGAAAGCAGAAAAATCACTCAATTGCGTCACAGATTGATTTTTTGGTGAATCGAAAACGACATGAAATTTGATGATACAAATGTATGGTTGCAAGTACGAAATGTCGCAAGACGAAA
This sequence comes from Tipula vernalis, assembly GCA_958295665.1. Classification (NCBI taxonomy): domain Eukaryota; kingdom Metazoa; phylum Arthropoda; class Insecta; order Diptera; family Tipulidae; genus Tipula; species Tipula vernalis. The sequence continues at coordinate 78,423,308 of OY282559.1, read as the reverse complement.
CGTCGCAAATCGAATCGTCATAAATCGAGGTATTGGCCTATTTAAAACTCAAAAATTAATAACAAAAGGCCTACTTGCGTGGAACTATTTTGTGGTATGAGATTTTATTCTGGAAGCAGCCAAATTAATTTTGAAAAATAGCTAACCATTCGAAATAAATTGTATATGAAAAACTCTAGCGGCCGGTATTTTTAGAAATAATTCATCTAGGGTTCGCAAACCGGTTAGAACCGTTTTTAAAAAACCGATTTTTTTAATAAAATCCAAAAACCGAAAAACCGATTTTTCTGGAAAAATAACCGGGTAATTTTTGCCTGTTGTTATGAGTGTCGCAAATCCGAAAATCTTGTGATGAAACTGATTTTAAATTTTGCTACAAAAATGAAAAATGAACTAAAGGAAAAAATCAAATCAAAACAATTCTATAAATTATCATCAACTTTTGATGAGTGGACAAGCTGCCAGAAGAGCCAGAAGATACTTGAATTTTTATAAATTGGATTTGAAATTTATAAATTTGGGCTTAATCCGCATACTCGGAAGTTGTGATTCATATAAAACGAGAGAACTAATTGATCAACAACTTAACAAATTTGGAATGGTTTTGAAAAATCATATTGTATCCACAACATGTTGATGGAGCTTCAGTAAATGTTAAATTTGGCTATGAATCGGAAGCTGAAATTGTTCTATGTATGAACCACGGGTTACTCTTAGCGTTACAGACATTTTAGATAAAAAATCATCCCGATTAGTGGAAGCAACAATAGAAACTAATGAATTCGATGAATCTGATTGTGATATTCTATATGATGATGAATTCGGAAATGAAGAATGTTATGAAGTTGAATATTCTGATGTTACATTTCATTCCATGCATTAATTCAGTTCGCGTACAAAATATAATTTTATGGCAACTTGTTAAGCAAAAGTTTAATGTTGAAATTGGACTAATTTTATACTCTAAAACTCGTTGGAATACGTTACTTATGCTCGAAGAAATTTCTTGAATAATGCTTAAAGATATTTGTGATGCTTTATCACCCGTACAACAAGCAGTGGAAGCTTTGCGATGATAGTTCGCTACAATAATAACGGCCGAAACCATAGAAACGTTTATGTTGAATAAGATTGACCAGATAAATACGGAAGTCAGGTAAAGTTTATTCAATTCATTGAAAAAGAGGGTGTTGGAACGTATAAATATTAATTTAATATCTTTGGCGAAGTATTTGAAAGATCTGAGAACCAAACACTCACTCAATCGGGAGTTTCTCTGCCATATCCGTCAAAAACAGAAATGCTTAATTTTGGCACGCGATTAATGGAAATTTTGTTTCAAATAAAATCAGAAAGTTTGCTGGATAGAGAGGCTAGTGAGATTAACATAACAAATGTGTAATGATGTTGAACACTAATGATGTTTAACACTTTTAGAAAAGATTTCATTTTTTCGAAGCAACTGGGAAAAGAACAAACAACTTATAATAGCTTTTCAATAAGTTACTTATAGTTAAACCAACTACAACCGACTCAGAAGGAACCTTTTCTGTATCAGGAAATTGTTGCAATTAAATTAGAAACCGTTTTATTAATTTTTGTAATAAAAAATGAATTTGTATATCTAAATTGGAATTGAAAACAAAAACTATGAAAAAAATAGTTATTTATGGTACTAGTGAGCAAAACGAGATATTATCCATGAGGGATAAGTTTGTCCCACGAGGCGACAGCCGATCCCGAGTGGATAATATCTCTTTGCTCACGAGTGGCATACAACGTTTTATCCACTTTTGTTGAATTAATTTCGTAAATTAATAAGAAATAGTTCCATTTTGTGTTTTCACACTGGAGCATTGAATTTTGAAATACATTTTATCCTAGTGACCGTTCTTTAAATTGTCATGGTGTACTTTGGAATAATTTTTGGAATATAGTTTTTCATTCAGTTTTACTACGAATAATTTTCCAATGACTACTCAACATTTTGTTATACCAAATATAACTCACGTTGCCCCTAGCAGCGTGGGTTATACAATAACAATGGGTTATTTTACATTTTCTTTATTTGAAATCAGCATAGTTATCGGGCTATTATATATCAAAAGTGGATAAACTTTATTTAATGGCGTTTTTCAGCGAACTAACACTATAAGTGCGATTTTATTATAGAATACATTTTTTTCTTTAAAAACCCGGTTTTAACCGGTTAACCGAATTTAAGATTGGAAAAAAACCGTAAAACAGGTTTTAAAAGAAACACGGTTTTTTGCAAACCCTAAATTCGACAAAGTGCGGGTTTATTCACTGGAATTTATGGGCGACGCTAATGGTACATACTCCAAAATTAATTTCAGTAACTTTTGATGGTAATTTCGCAACAGAAGAACTTGACGGAAATAAACTTTTCTCAACTTTTTGGTAATTTTTTCCCTCTCCATACCAACTTAAAAAAACTTTTTTTCTTTTTCATACGAGGAGGAAAAAAAGTTACCAAAATATGAGAAAATTTTAGGTCCATCAAGTTCTTCTGTTGCGAAATTACCATAAAAGATACTGAAATAATTTTTCGACCACGCGCCATAAACGGCAATAAAAAAATAAAAAACTACAAAAATTAAGCAAGCGGGATAACCTAAGTCGCAACCAACAAAACGGGAAACAACAAAAAGTTTCAATAAAAACAGGGACAAGTGGGTGGCCACAAATTAATGAAACAGCATCGTCAACAGTATCAAAAATGGTGATATTGCGGATAATATAGAATCTATGGTATTCCAAATGGCTAGCTGCCATCCCGAAACTACAGCAAGCTGATTCTAGTGAGCACCAGAAATATAACAGTTCATCTATGACCATAGAAAAACGATCAATATTATCAACCAGAAAGCTAGCACCATGACAAGCACACCAAGCGAACTTCCCTTATTTACGGGAGATCGAGCCGAATAGGCAATGTTTTATAGCAACTTTACAATATTGTCGACAGAACAGTGCAACTTCTCAAATGGGGAAACACGATGATAGATAGACGTGGACGATATCATAAGTACGTTACGGATAAGATTTGGTCGTCCTGAATATAATTCTAATATTAGTGAACAAAATTAGATCTTAGCCCATAATCAAATCAGATTAATTTCATCAAATAATTAATTTTGCGCTATCGGTACGAAATTTGGTAGTTACAATACGAGCTTCTGGACTTGAAGAGCATCTAACTAACCCAACATTTTTGTATGAACTCGTAGAGACTTTGCTAACACAACACCAACTAAATTGGAATGGTGTAAAATATAAGTTATTGCCCGGAACCACTTCGTTAAGCACATGTAGCGAATGGCTATACAATCTCGCAGAGATGAATGGACTTTAAGAGGTACATCATTGTCCCACGGCACCAAGAATGTAAAAATTCATAATTCTCACCAATTTGAGTGTAAGGAAAGCAAGGATGTTGTACTGACGCAACCAGTCAAATCATTCTATACATTTGAGTTGTATGACGTGAATCAGCCTATTGAATTGTTGAAGATGAGAGGGGTCGAATACTACTCGGAAAGGAAATTTTTTCGAAACTGGATTACTATGCTATGAATGCTGCTTTAAACAAATGCTGGACCATGTCAAGAAGGGCTATCTATATGCAAACTAGTGGGAGATGAAAAAAGGATAAAAGCTAGAACATGGTATCTTTCCATCTTCGTAGTGCATAATCTCAACAAACCAGATAAATTTCGTATATGGTTTGGGATGCAGCGGCCAAAGCTTCTTAAAGGCCCGAACCAGGTATAGTCCCTCCTCAGAATTCTATATCGAGTCAGAAAAAAACCACACGAAAGTTTACTTGCAAGATAAGTAATGGTATTTGGGTCATCTTATTCTTCCTATGCCATCGAGCACGCGCAATATTATCCAGCGGCAACGGAATGCAATTTGGAAGAATCACTACGTGGCTGATTGTTCCAATGATAAGACGCGGAAGAAGAAGCGATCGAAGTTGCAAAAGAGGTTAAGTTCATGCATTCAAAGGCTGGATTTGAAATCAGAAACTGGATATTAAATCCCACGAAGGTTTTGACATTACATAATGGACGAATCAGGCAAAGTAAACCGACAATATTTCCATGTGGACTCGACAAAGGAATGATATTGCGAATGTGGTGGAACACAACAAGAGATCATCAATCAAAATAGAATTAGTGAAGAAATACTGTCGGGAGCAAGACCCATTAAATGTGTATTACTACGTATCACTATGTCCATATTCGATCCTACGGGCTTGATTGCAAATTTCCTGGTTTACGCTAAAATATTGATGCAGGAGATATGGCGAACAAAAATAAGTTGGGATGAAGTGATTCTCGAGAAGGAATATGAGAAATGGGTGATGTGGATAAAGTTATTGCCGGAGATAGAAAAGGTCGAAATCCCACTATGTTACACCATAGCGTTCTACCATCATCACCAAACTACATATTTTCACAGATGCTAGCGAAAATAGATATACAGCAGTGGCTTGCTTTCGAACAGTAATAAAAATGCAACTTTCTTTGGTGGGCACAAAAATAAAGGTGTTCCCGCTTAAAGCTGTGTCAATTCCACGATTGAAGTATCAGGTCGCAGTACTTGCTGTTCATTTGAAGAACACAATAGTTACAAAATATACAAACAAAATCGACAGATGCTTATTTTGGGTTGATTCAACTACAGTAATTGATTGGATTCAAGCTGATCATAGAATCGGATTCATCCGAAACGGACGAATGGCGATGGATTTCAACAAAGGAGAACGTAGCAGACGAAGCAACGAAGTGGAAAGATTAAAGTAAAATAACATCGAGCAGTCGTTGGTACACAGGACTGAAGAAATCCGACATGTAATGACGCATCAAATTGTAACTACAAAATTCAATAGATTTACAAGCCTATTCTGACGCAGAGTCACAGACTAAAAAATCGTCTTATGTAAGACTTTTATTTTATTTTAGTACTCGGGTCTTAACTAAGACTTATTTCGTATTCTGCACATATTCATAGCTGTCATTGATCTTAAAACACGGTCTTATATAGGCATCGACACATTTGATGGTCTTAAGCGTCATAATTTATAATTTCTCGTATAGAGAGAAAAGAGCAATGAAATATTGGATGGGTTTAAGTTTTAGTACATATATTAAAATAATTATTTATGATTATAAAATTTTTTATTTAAGTTTCTTTATTTCAATTTAAATTATAATTATTTAAATTTTTTCAAAATTTCAATAAGTATAATTTAAATTTATAAAATTGAATTTGTTGGAATTATTAATAAAAAAAAATATTTTTTATACCAAAGAAAATTGCAGTGTACAAACAGAACACGTACAAAAAAAACAAAATGGACGGATTACAAAATAGAAAGAAAATTGGGTCTATAAGAATACAGGATGAAAATTTAATAAATTTGTTCTAGTTAAATAAATAACAATGGTATTTAAGTAAAGAAAAGCAACAGCAAACGCAAATATACCTCAAAAATTTCAGAAAATTTTAGGAAAAAGAGAAAAATACCATTTGACAGCTCTGCACAATCTTTGGAGAGTTTTTAGTACATGATATTAAGACTATCACCGCCAGAATACCGATTAAGACTTTCGTCTTAAAAAAAATAATTTACAAACTGGGTCTTAGCTAAGAGAGTCTTAAGAGTCTTATCGTCAGAATTGGACTGTTAGTCGATGATATAGGCTAATATGAACCCACGCGCATGTATTGCGGTACATTCACAACATCAGTGCAAAATTGAAGGGACTTAGTCACTACACGGGATCATTAAGCTCAGACGAATTGGTGAAGGCTGAAACAGATCTACTCCGGTTGGCTCAATGGGAAAAATTTGAACGAGAAATAAACATTATGTCACAAGGTCAAAGCGTGTCTCGGAAGAATTTGTTTCTGATAAGTTGTCCCTCTACCTTGATGAGAAAGGCGTGCTACGAATCCGTGGGAGAATCGACGAAATTGAGAGTATCGCGACTAGGGAAAAAAAGACCAGCAATTCTTCCGAATGGGCACCATATTACAATACTAAATGTTCACGTTAAAGACCTATCTGTATATGAATCACGAAAAAATAAAAGAATAGTCGAGCAAAATCCATAGTTCCGGAAATGTGCCAACTACTACCTACCTACCAAATTAGCGGCAAATAATCGTAAAACCAAAAAACCGTATAGATCCGTTTTACGAATAATTAAGCAATCCAAAAACAATGGGTCGTAAATGTGTTAATGGACATTACCGAACATAATCAAATGAATAAAAACCTTTTAATATCCCCTCTCAGGATTCGAGAATCCGATACCTCCCGATCAAACGCCACGGCTTTAACCACTTGGTCGCCGTTTGATCGGTTAACAGTTATTTACTTCGCGCTGCAAAGACCAAAGTATTGAAATCCTGTCAAAAATGACCAAAAATTTGGTTGGTCCAAAAGCACTTTTCTGAACGTTTTGAAGTCCCCGAGTTTGAAAATGCAAAATAAAAAATAAAATCCGTCCGTCTGTCTGGATGTCTGTATCCATTGTATCTCGAGAACAGCTTGTCCGATTTGGAATTTTTTTCGCCAGTCTGTTTCTATGGTCAAGGCGGAGATATGAAAAACTTCTGGAACCTGCATTTCAAGAGGGTCGGGTACCTGCCATACGAATTGACCCAGCACACCTGGTTATATGAATATTTATCAATTTTTTAAATTGAATATTGAGTTGAACATTGATGGATATATACCATCAAACCCATCAATGCCCAACTGGTGATGATATGATGCTATGATGGTATGATAGTATGGTGATGGTAAGACGTGATGGTATGATGGTATCGCAATACGTTTTGCACAATTTATGGTTGTCAAAATTTTAATCAATTCACACAGCAAAATAAATTTTGGTATTTAAAAATATTTCACCGTAATAATTTCTTTTTCACCAAATTTTTAACTAAATATTTTTAACATATTCACACACGCCCTAATATGTTAGTTCAAGATTAGCTTTAATCGCTTTTTATAACGAGATTAGTGACTAAGCGCGATTAATGAATAAATCCCTCAATATTTTGAAGTTTATCTCTTTTACTGAGTTTACTGAAAGTAGAAGTGCCGCCATTATTGCAAATATTAACACAATTTGAAGCACGAGTGAGGAAAATAGAAAAATGGGGTTAGCTACATACATAAAAATCGAGACCCTCCAATCGTCAATAAATAAAATAAAAAATTTCAAAATTTTATTAACAATTAAAGGATCTAAATTATCATTTACTGTTTTATGTTGTTTTTATTTTCAAATGTCAAATGTTTCGTAATAAATCGGGCGGTTTGGGTGGCCCTATGATAACGCCGAGTGCCGATATGACACGTCCATGAAACATTTGAAGCGAATATCATTGTTTGACTGGCTGTGTGGCATGTGACACCACTCTGTTGAAAGTAAACGTCTTTCACACCAACAGCTTCCACTTCTTGTACCAAAAGGTTGCGCAGTGTAGCTTTATAGTGATCATCATTGAATTCGTCCCGAGTAAATCCCACACCAGACAGTCACTTTTATGTCGAATTGGACTTTCTTGTAAATAATCCGAGGATTTTCATTTCTCAAGTAATGACTGGTTTGCTTACTGTCACTGCCGCTGAAACAAAAGTCCAATTTTAACCAAAAGTTTGATTCGATTACGAAGATGTTTGCGACAGTATGACCGTAATTAAAATATTGTTATGGATCTAATGGCGTCAAATTGTTTGTTAATAAAATTTTGTATGTGCACATTTTCAAATAACATTCCAAAATTCGATGCAAATTGGTGCGAATATATCCCAATTGCAATGCACGCTTTCCTGTTGATATTATTGTATATCACTCACATCTTCATGCCCGCTATGTTAAGACTAGAACTACCGACCGGTCAAAATGACCGGTTATATATTTATTGAATTCAATTTTTTTAATTATCATGTTAATACGTTTGTGGGAATCTGTGATGACTTTTAATATGACAACAAAGTAATTATGTTAAAATACATCATAAACTTCCAAAAAAATATTAACATAATAATTAAAAAAATTGAATTCAATAAATGTACAATTCGTCATTTTGACAGGTTGGTAGTTCTAGTGTTAACAGATTGATTCATTCCCAAAATACTGTTTCTCATTTGGGCCGCGCGTACCATTTCTGCCACTACGTTTCTACACAACGATATTTTGATCGAAATGTTTAAAGCAATTTTTTCGTGGGTTTTCCCTTTTTCGAACAGGTGCTTGCTGAACAAACAGTAAGTCCAAATCGATTCTTTATAATATATATTCACCAAAACTGTTGAATTTCTACAAATTTAGTGTAAAGTCGAAGTGTTAGAGTTTCAGTGATTGATGGGGAAAGTCATACTCAGCGCTGGCTCTAGAGAATTTCTCATCGGTACGCTTCACAAAAATTTCCCCCTTAAAAAATCCATTTCTACCGCATTTATAATGCGCATAACGAGGCCTAATCTTTAGGATGACAATAAAATCCAGCGAAACTAAAAATCGGAGTTAAATTTTTGAATTGGGTTGTAAAAGAAGATATTAAGAATTTTGTTTAATTATTTCGCAGTTTTCAGCCTGGAAATTGTGGCACCCAGTTAAACTAAACAATTTGCACCTATAAAGCAGCACCGGTCCTGAATATGTTTAAAAGAAAATGACTAAAAAAATAACAAATTCGTCTTTATCTACGCATTATTAGAAGACATTGACAACTATGTATGTGATAATTTTCACTCTCCTAGCTTTATTCTAAGCTGAAATATTTTTCTTGTTTAGATATTTGGAATTTTTCCGGAAAAAAATTGGTTTAGGAAACCCTTGACCCCGGGTCCGGCCACTTTGAAATGTTAATAGTAAACAATGACAACTGAGATAACGAGATATGACAATTTTCAGGCTTCTAAGGCCCAATATTCGGCTACCTATTATCCCCGTATTTTGACTCTATATATACGTATTATTCGTTTCGTTGTCACTGATGATGTCATACCATAGATAAATCCGCATGAATTTATCTTCTATATTCGTAGTTTCAAGGATGCTAACTATTTTGTTGTTTGTTTAATTGGATAAAGTGTTGCCTAGCAAATACTCGAGCACTGAAAACTTCAAAAACGGTTGTATATTGGTTGAGTAGAAATATTTAGGGTGGCCTTAACTAAGTACCATATATTGACAAAATTTGAATTTGTTTTTTATATGCACTGTGGTAAATGATAGCCGCCACAAAGTTATTATAAATTATACATGTATGTATTGATACCAGAAAATAATTTCCAAGAGAATGCTTCTATCACTCAAACTCACGACATTAAAAGCATCGCTTTACAATCACAAGTTTGTGTAATAAATCTTAAAACAAAATGTAAATAATACTTACTATTTCAAGCAATCGTTCGTCTTTGGCTAGTACCACAAAAGGACACTCCAGAAGAATTCTACATTTCTTGGCTCGTTCTTGAGCCAACTCCGCTATTAAAACATACGACCACAGATTAATCGACGCAACAAATATATTACCGATTCCAATCCAAGTAATCCAGTGATCGGTCACCGTTAACAGTACTAACACATAGTAAGGTAATAAAATTATATTGACATAAGCTGATTGAAACTGAACCATTATAATTAATTTCCAGCATTTTATTATCGCATTGAAAGACTTGGTAATTTTGCGATGGAGATATATTAATGATTCTAATTTATCGCAAACATATGTTAACTGAAACGGTTTAGTGTGGTGGCCAGCGTAGTGAAGAATTAATTTAAGTTCACAATTCACAATGTCATACAAATGAAGTGTGTTAAACAGGGAACCAGTTAGCTGGACCGATATTAAATGTTGTGTTAAAATTGGTTCGGCAATAAAAATGATGTGTGCGGCGGACAATTTGTGGAGGGCAATAAAATCCACCAAATATATATTACCAAGAAAGATCAGCCATTTTAAAATGATATGTTTCCCGATAAGAATAATTAAATATTTATATGTGCGCGATGAATATTTGAAAGCATATTGGCCTAAAATTAAATCGTTGCATTTCAAGCAAGTGTTTAATGCGTAAACGAAAATACTTGTGTTGCCAAGCATTACGATGCTGAAAATCAAGTTTGTTAGTATTTCTTGGAAATTGTGTAGTATCATAATTGGAAATGGCAAATTATTTTCAAGAAAACTTCTTAAATGAAAGAGGAGATAAAATCGTGATGCGACATGTGATAAACTTAGAACACCAGCTACGAAGACCGCATATAAAGAATTTGCACGAAATGTTACAAATTTTTGTTTTTTCGAATCGTACGTGTAAGCGATAATCCCGAGAAGCTTAGAGAAATAGTAGAAATAGTAGAAAAACCAGGTAATGTTGTTGTATTGTAGGTTTAACATTATAGGCGCGGAAATGAACAAATGCGTCGTTTTGAATGAACTTTTGACAAGAGACTGATGACTATACAGTTCATGTTTGTTATATCCATGAAAAGGTAATTTATTTGATTATACTTAACCATTTATTATTAATAAAAAAAGCAAACTACAATCATTTTAATTAAAACTAGAATCCACTAATTCTTCACACCGGCGCGACGCGACGATACAAATAATCAATTGATAAAACAAAGAGCACCACATTCAGGTATATACTGGCAGTGTAAATAACCGGTGTGAAGTTTTTGGACACTTTTTTGGACAAAAATTTATGCGAGTGTATATTGTGAATTTTTGGTCAAAATAAATATTAGTTTTTGGACAACTGTTTATGCGAGTGTACACTCTTCTTTTATCACTGTATTTAACAAAAATAAAATTATTCAAATAAAACAAGCCTCAAATAATTTCTAACATTCATTTCCAATATGCTTTTCAACAAATCAAACAACTTAGCCCCATTTTGATATTTTGATATGAGCCGTAGGGCTCTTGCAACAAAATTTAGAAAATTAACAAATCGACGAATTTCGTATGGAACAAGGACGTTGTTCTCTATTATACCAAATAGCACGAATCTCAGAGATTGGCTCATATAGTGACTATATAGGTTGTAAAGGGTGTACATTGCGGAATTGAAATCACTCAGTGCCATTTTGATATGAGCCGTAGGGCTCTTACAAAAAAATTTAGAAAATTAACAAATCGACGAATTTCGTATGGAACAAGGACGTTGTTCTCTATTATACCAAATAGCACGAATCTCAGAGATTGGCTCATATAGTGACTATATAGGTTGTAAAGGGCATACATTGCGGAATTGAAATCACTTAGTGCCATTTTGATATGAGCCGTAGGGCTCTTGCAAAAAAATTTAGAATATTAAAAATCGACGAATTTCGTATGGAACAAGGACGCTGTTCTCTATTATACCAAATAGCACGAATCTCAGAGATTGGCTCTTATAGTGACTATATAGGTTGTAAAGGGTGTACATTGCGGAATTGAAATCACTCAGTGCCATTTTGATATGAGCCGTAGGGCTTTTACAAAAAAATTTAGAAAATTAACAAATCGACGAATTTCGTATGGAACAAGGACGTTGTTCTCTATTGTACCAAATAGCACGAATCTCAGAGATTGGCTCATATAGTGACTATATAGGTTGTAAAGGGCATACATTGCGGAATTGAAATCACTTAGTGCCATTTTGATATGAGCCGTAGGGCTCTTGCAAAAAAATGTAGAATATTAAAAATCGACGAATTTCGTTTGGAACAAGGACGTTGTTCTCTATTATAGCAAATAGTACGAATCTCAGAGATTGGCTCATATTGTGACTGTAAGCCCTTTACAACCTATATAGTCACTATATTCGTACTATTTGGTATAATAAAGAATAACGTCCTTGTTCCAAACGAAATTCGTCGATTTGTTAATTTTCTAAATTTTTTTGCAAGAGCCCTATGTCGCTTAATTCGTTGATTTGTTGAAAATAAAATTAGAAATGAATGTTAGAAATTATTTGAGGCCTATTTTATTTGAATAACTTTTTTTTTGTTAAATACACTGTTAAAGGATGTACACTCGCATAGAAATATGTCCAAAAACTTAATTTTTATAAAATCTGAATTTTGTCCAAAAACTCCACAGTTCACTCGCTTAAATTTTTGTCCCAAAAAAAAAAAGTGTCCAAAAACTTCACACCGGTGTGTAAATATGTATTGAGCAACGCTGAAAACCGTCTCCTAATCTATAATATAAAAACGACGTTGTATTTTTCGAGAAAGTTCTGGACAATACGTTCTATTAGGATGAAGGTATATTGGCGTTTTTTTCAACGATTCTACAAGATTCTACAATGATTTTTAGATGAACTTCTGAAATGCGCAATTTTTTTAATATAATGCTTTAGTGCTCGTTTTACTTAGAAAAACTATTTATAGCTTTAGCTTTCGATTTCTATTCGGAATCATTCTCAAGTGTTACAGATAAATCGAAAAACTCGAAATAGTATGGTTAAATTTCAAATCATTTTTATTAAAAGAATTTCACGACCTCTTAGATATGAAAGATTTAATATTACTAAAGAATACTTTCTTTTCGCTACACGTGTCTTAATTGTGATAAATCTTGATACGGATGGTCCGTCTCTGGACATGTGTTCGTGTCCATGGTCAATGGTTTTTGTTTCGATTCATTACCATAGCGTTGTATTTTCTTGTGGTGTTTCCTTTCTTTGCTTTTGTGCGGTTTTGGTTGTTAACATTTGTTGTGATCTCGGGCATTGGATGAATTATATTGGGTTGGTTTCTAGGGTGTAAGTGTTGTGTTTGATGTTGTCACGTTTCTTTTTATTTTTTATTCTATTTTTTTTTTGCTTGGGTATGGTTTGTTTCTCGGATATGCTTTTATGGTCAAGTTCATCATTTTTTTTATGGTCAAATTTAGCATGGTCAAGTTGGAAGATTTTTTTTTTGCTTGATGTTTTTTTTTGTGCGACGAAAAAAAAAACAAAAGATTAAAAAACGACGAGAAGAATTGGTCGAGGGTCAGTTGAGGCATAGAAATTGTGCAAAAATAATCTATCAAAAAAAAAAGAAATATAAAATCAAAGAAGGATAGAAAAAGAAAAAATATAATAGCAACATAATACTTTATTTTTTTGAATGGTCAACCATATGTAATTAAAGTTAGTGTGTGTGAAAAAAAAAATATAAAAATCTGATTGAAATAGTATCACGAGTTACCTAATATTTGGTACAATCGGTTTGGGTAGTAATCGCCATCGCATTACAACTTTCTTTAATCATTGTGGAAAAGAAACAAAACAAAACAAAAACAAAAAAAAAAGGAATTGGCCGCAGGAGCTGCAGTATTTTCAGTTTCGAGAGGGAACACGACTAACGGATAAGTGGCTCAGGCTCAGCCTAGGTCGGATTGTCGGGTTATGTACGTGGCGTGAAGTGATTTCTCGGTGGCATCCAGAGGGGCAAATTAGACGTCCGGTGAAATTTTGTGTATCCTTTTGTTTGTATGCTATTTAATTTAATGCTTAATATTATTTTTCTTTGGATAATTTTCACAAAAACTCCAGTTGTTCTGTGTACAGTGGTAGCGACATATTCGTATAGTGCGGTATTTACCGTATTCGTTTCTTTGTTTTCTTTTTCATTTCAGGTGTCTGCAGACAAAGAATTCTTTGGGGGCAGCCACATGGTGTTATTAGCAGAATAAAAACATAAGTACCGGGTGACCGTGTAGGCAGAACACACGATTTTTTTTTTCCTCTTATTATATAACGTAACGCATCATTACTTAATTTTTTTTCAATTGTAACTTTAAAAACTTAATTTTTTTTATTCATAGAATACTTTGATATTGTTTAACTGGCCTTTAATTCTTTTCAGTATTAAACATGTGTTTTGTTATATTTTATAATTTAAATTAAATAGCTAAATCTGTAAATTAAAATGTGTTGTTAATTTTATAAAATGGGGTGAAGGAAGGTTAGCAGAATGAAGTGATTGAGTGTTTAGATTTTTTTTTCGATGTGAAGACAGCTTTATAAAGATTTCTGCGGGCCCTCGCCAGTACCATCCACTCTCTCATGGACTGAGTGCCAGCCGGGCACAGCTGTCAGCGAGGGACGCAGAAGTTAATTTTCTATTGCGGTTCCTTAAACCTTTGGTTACCGTAACAATCTTCTGAATTTAGTGTAACACATTAAATAACTATAATATTACTGAAGGTGTATCTCCATTTGTTGTTCTTGCTTTGCCTCATATCAATAAAGCGAAGTATATGCCATATTAACCTAGGGTGGAGGCGGAAAATAAATAAAGATAATAATAATTGAAAGTGCTGACTGATTACTTAATATCGGAAGAGCAGAGAATTAAATTCCAATTGAGCGGAAAGATACAAAAAATTACGTCTGTCTGCTTTAGAAAAATCATTGATATATACAAATGAAGGTGCCTCTTGAGTATATCTAAACTGGTACTGATCATAAACAAGGTCATGAACACTCATCTATAAGAAACAAATAATTGCCCGTAAACCAAAACACATGATTTCTGCCCGTACGAAGTAGATATATTAATTAGATTACAATTAAAATCCCCCAAGATAATGTACTGATCAACCCGTGATGTTAGGTTTAACGCAGGTAATTGTGGAGTTCACACTACAACTTCATAAAACAGTCTCAGCTCGAAACTTTTCAGCCGAAAGTAAGAACATAAAAAATATTGTGGTCGGCTACCAAAAGTCAACAGAGTAAATAGAATATACTAAAAACTTGTGTCAATAGTCGTGGAAAGTTTTGTTGCTTTAGTGGAAAATAACGGAAAATCAAAGATTTCAAAAAATATTTAGAATTAACATAAAATTATTCTCTAGAGTTTACATCTGATCTTTTCAATAGCTATCGCCGGAAAAAAAACTAGTTGAAGTTCCAGTGGAAAATTTACGAAACTTCGATTTTCCAAAAATCATTAGAAACTATAAAATCAGCCACTACAGTGTTAAGTATGGAGATCGATTACATTTATGTGTTTTGTCAAAAGATATCGAGGAAAACAATTCAGTTGGTTTCCCGTACGAAATCAGGAAAATTCGATTTTTCAAAATTAGTAGAAAATTTATATAAAATCAGATTCTTGGGTTTTATGTCTGTAGATCGATTGCATTGATGTGATTTGTCAACGCAGGACAATAATTCAGTTAAAATTTACTGTGGGATATCTGGGAAAATTCGATTTTCCAATAAATCGTTAGAAACTTTGTGGTGGTACCTTAAAACTGAGTAGAACTTTGTGTGAATGGTTTTTGCCTTACTTTGTATTTTTAGTTTTATCTCTACAACTGATGGACGGACTTTAAAGGGACAAAAACAGTAGCGCTTGGCTCGATGTGATCTTTATAAAAATTCTTATTTGTTAACATCGCTGCCATAAGAGTCTAAGAAAAGGAAGGATTAGGAAATTTGGTTTGTTTTCTTGACGTTTTATTTATACTAAGAGAATATGTATAGTAGGTACTACCATTTGAAAACGCCTTTTTTTGTAAAAAGCGGAATTAACGGTAAATTATATTTTGGATTCAGTCTTGGGTTAAAATACCTTAGAAAATGACAGAAAATAACTTATTTTGGTTCGTGTCTTTACTAAAATAAATTTGAAATCTTAGTAGGCGTATAGTTTCTTAGCTCGATCAGAACCATCTGTTTTTATAAAATAAACTATTTTTTGACATTTTCGTGTAAATATTGATTTATAATCAAATGCCTACTTTATTAATTTCTGTATAAAATATACTTTGTTAATAAAATAATTTATAAATAATAAAATTCCATGTTTATGAGCCAAATGAATTGATTTTTCGTTTAATACAACCAACCTTCACTAAAATCATTATGTTCATCATAAAGGCTTCGGAAGTGGGATTAGCATTAAAAATCAATATCCAACGGTATATCATCAAAACACAATGAAGAATGATATGATCAAACATGGATGCACATAATTGTCATTTCAATCGTACCTGTCGAATTTCATCATAATTGGTAAAGAAACAGTCAAGTTACAGTCATGTATCCAACAATCATTTAACAATTCCAATTCCAACGTACCTGTCAAATTTTATCATAACCCCGAAAGAAATGGCCAATCTGAAGGCTAATTTTCCATATTCCAAATTTTATCGAAAAATCATTTAAGAATTCCATTTCCATCATACTTGCCAAATTCCATCATAATAGGTTAAGAAATAGCCAAGTTACAGGTTAATTGGTCATGTTCCAAAAATTTATCCAAAAATCATTTTAAATGTTGAGAATATTTTCAATTTCTATAATATACGGAAAATAATGCATTACATACTTATAAAAGTAATGCATTTTACCTGCAGTTTACAACATAACCTCAATAATTTTTTTGGAAAAATGGCATTTTTATTCAGTTCATAATATCGCTACATTTTAAATTACTAGATTGTTTAGTTTAAAAAATTAGCACTTTAATAAATATGGTGCCATTTTCTAGTTGAAAATATGCCTACCATTACAAAAATTGTCGCTGCAGTCACATGGTTAGTGCTGGTAAATCATGGCCATTGTTTTTTGTTTTGATTCATGAATTCCATGTCCAGAAACTTGATGAAAATACAATGTCAAAAATACTGCGTGGTAAACCATTTTAAAGGAACTGCGCACAATGCTTGTTAACCTCAAAACATCCAATGTTGAGGGCAGAGTCTATTTTAACTTAAATAAATTTAACAACATTATTAATTAGCGGATTTAGGAAAATGTGACTTTGGTATAAAGCATTTTAAATTTCCGGTTGAAATGGCGCACTTCACTAGGAATTCATCGTCACACCGTCACTTTTTTCAGTCGGACTTCAACGCAGCTTGTTGCATGAAGTTTTTACGGCAACTGCAATTGCAATATTTTTTAAATTTTTTGTCCAACAAATATTTATGTGTCTTTTATCATCTATTTTAAATATTTTTTAAAACATTTCCTTAAAAAGCAAAAAAAAAAACTACCAGGATAACGTATTTTTAACTCCGTTATGTTGCCATTTTCTTGACGAGCTCAATTGACAAATTTCATGCAGCAAGCTTGAAGGAAAAAATGATAGATTTGTTCTGTTTTTGTTTGTTTTATTTTTGAGCTCTGACTGTTCGAAACTGTAGTGATCGAAAGTGTTGTGTTCGAAATGAGAATTTGCGATGCAAACAAAAAAAAAGAAGGAAAACAACGATCATTTCTTGGTTTACGAGTATCATACCTAAGTAGTTATACAAATTTCAACGTAAACAACTCAGATAAGTATTAAGATTAAATGTCTTGGTTGTATTTTATTTAAAAAAAAAACTTGGTATTTCAAACTATTTAGTGGCAAAGGTAATCAGACGTTGTATTTTTATTTTTAATCACCAAGGTGGACCAGATGTTCCGTGTTTTATAACATTTTCACGCAGGAAAAATCGAACTAATTTTTCTTTAGCAATTTTAAATTATATCGACGTTTTGTTTTAGTATTAAATCCTAATTTTCTTTAGGAAGTTGAGTCATGTATTATCGAACTACAGGTAAATTGGGATTTTGCGTTATTCGACGTTTAGAGTAGGGGCATATACATACTTTAGCTAACAAGCAATTTTCATAAGACAGAAACAAAATATTTGCAAACAAAATTTTTATCGTTAGTATTCATTTTGACTCATTTTATTTGTCGATCTGAAAAATTGTTAGCATTGTATTTTTTTGTAAAACAAACAAAATCTAGGAGAAAATAAAAATTGAAGTTAATGTTGTTGCCAATTGAAGCCAAAAACTAATCTAGCATTTTTTTCCAGGTTCACATTTTCGAGTCAATAGAACATGGCATAAAATTTGCTTGGTAAAATTGATCGATTAGTCATATTTTGTGGCTTCTGAATTACGATTTGCTAGATTATCGAGAATTTCCAACTAAGAGTGTTGCTTAAGCGAGAATTTTCCAGAGTATTCAAGATTTTTGATATTATTTGGGTTTAGCTTGGATTGATAGCTTTTGACTTGCTTTGCAATTATCTTTTGCAGATTTCATGATTATTCTAGGATTCTATTTTATGTCGAGATTTTCGGGAAAATTGTTGAAGTTGTTTGAGAATACGAAGATTATTCTAGAATTTTAAAACAATTTTAGATTTTCGAACCTAGGCGAGTTTCACGATATTAATATATTACCCGAAATTTGCAAAGCGCTGAAATTACGTGATATCACAGAATTGATGATTCCAATATTTTATGGTATTTTTACGCTTATTTCAGATTTGTTTGCTGTTGAATATTATGTAATAGAAACTGTTCAATATTTCGTTAGTTTTTCAAGATTATTTAAAATTTTCAATATTACTCCAGTTTGCCTTGGAGTTGAATTAAGCACAGCACTGAGTTACATGATCTTTCAGAGAAGAGTTTATAGAAATTCGAGATTTTGAGGATTTTGGATTAATGTAGGTTTCCGGAATTATTCAACCGGTGTTGGAATTGAAGTTATTGGAAATTTGTTTTTTGTGATTTTTCATTATTGTATAGAGGGATTCTAAGGTTATTCGTCGTTTTTTGAGAAATGTGCAAGAGTTTAAATTTTCCGTAACAATGATTCATTCTATAGATCATAGCATGAATCAAAAACAAAATAAGAAAGGGAAGTTGTTGTTGCAACAAAAATATAAAACAAATTTAAGAAAAAACTTGCTTTTTGATCACTTGATGTATTATAAATCAAAATCACAACCACAAAACAAAAGAGAGGTTTTATATTCTAAAAGTCTAAACCTGGCAGAAAGAAGGTTTTTATCGAAGGGTACATGCATGCACGTTGACATACGTTGACTAAAAGTTGTTGGCAAGTACAATAATTGAAAATTGAATGCAGAGAAAGAGATGAGAACAATTGAAAATTGGTGCAGAGAAGCACAAAAAAAAACGTTCGTCTGTTTGTCTGGATATCTTTACCTACTGTACGAGTATCAATAGAACGGCTTGACCGACCTAGAATTGTTTTTATTTTCTATTTTTATTTCGTTAATCTGTTTCTATGGTGAAGGCGGACAATTGGCAGGCTTTTGGAACCTCTGCGTCAAGAGGATCTAATACATATCAGACGGGTTGACCCAAAACCATGTAGTTGTTGTGAAACACATGGTATTACCAAGTGGTTTTCGATCCACTGACCAAATTTGTTGTATATGCTATTTTGAGGATTGAGTAGGACGGTGAGTTAAGGATTGAGTTTGGGTGGGTTGGGGTTGAGTGGTCGATTGGTTGGGGAGCGATTTTTCAGAGTTGGCTTGAGTTTTCGGACCATATTGATTTGGTAGTTTTGCTTGCGGTTAAGTTGGAGGCTGGGTTGGCGGTCGTCTTGGGATTAGGGTTGGGTTGAGTTGATTTTTGCATAGACGATATTGATTATGGAGTTTTGATTGAGGTTTAGTTGATGGCTGGGTTGGGGATCAGCCCAGTATTAAGTTGGGGTTGGTTTGGGGTTAAGTTCAGATTAAATCGACGGTTCGGTTGGTGATGAGTTGAGTTGGAAGTTGACTTGAATCCGTTTGAGTTGAGCTCATATAAGCAAGTAGTTTTTCTGATTGTGTTGATTTGAAGATTGAGTTGGGCATTTGTAGGAAATTGGTGGAAAAATGACTTAGTATTGAGTTGATAGCGTTTTTGGACCTTGTTGATTTAGGGATTTAGTTTATCATTGAGTTGTAGGGGGGGGGGGGGTTCAGATGGGAATTAAGCTGGAGTTGGGTTGGAATTGCGTAGTGGTCGATCATCATAAAACAGTGCTTTGATTTAGTTTACTACAGTGGTGTACCTGTAATTCAGGTTTCTGCGGTGCAGTGGTTTAAACTTGTAACTATATTAACTAATTTTATGGAGTCTTTGTCAGAAATTTGTCAAAGAGTAAAATAAAATCTTTTACCATATACATAGTGATATTAGTCCACGAATAAAGAACAAAAATGTTATCTTGTAAAAACCCGGCCCGCGATGTTTTTTTGGCCTAGCGACTTTCTTTGGTAAAACTATCTTTTATCTTCAAGCAGCGAAGGGGAAAGTAAATAAGTTCAAAACTAGTTTTCGGTATATCAGGGAAAGAATGGGCATCAATAAACTTAAAGAAGACGTTACTAAGAAACAAGTACAAATTAGAGGAGGTTCTTCAGAAGTGTTTCATATATTCACAAATTATTAGTAAATTGCTTCTAACGGTTCCTAAACTTTAAAAGTTTACAAAGTTTACGTCATTAAAGTATTTTATTAAGGGAAAGTAGGTTATTACATAGTACCTACTTGGTGATATGCTTAAAAATGTTTTACACAATCGAACTTACCACTTCAATGACCACTGCACGATTTGGATGATAATCGTATTCAACTAATGCACATAAAATACGACCAGTTTCTTCTGTTCGTTCAACAATTGAATAAACCAGCTTGCAGTACACAAATGTTTCAACAATCGTTAAAAGTGCACGATATCCATGATGAGATAATAGCGCCTGATCTTGTTCAACGACGAGCACAATCAAAAATTGAAATATAAACATTGCCGTCATTAAAACTGTAACCACAACTTGATTTAAAATCGGAATTGCAAATGCCTCAGCCATTTGTTTTGAGAGTCGTGTAATTTTTTTGTATAACTTGAATAATTTGTTCAGTTTATGTGTTTTTGACTGCGACAATTTAAGTAAGTCGATTAATTCCGAATTGATAATACCAAGTAATAAATTAATGTTTAGAACACATATCGTATAGATGGTGGACAATGATGAAATAATCAAAAATATTACGCTTGACATTACTGCCTCGAATACTGCGTCTGTAGCAATGGGTTTCATAAATAGTGCTATACCAATGCTCAATAGAAATAAAGCTGGCACAATGAAATCTTTCACAAATGAAATGATAAAGTATTTGACAAAAACATTATGGTTCGGCTTATATATACTCAATATTAGACGATTATATTTCACATATGTATTCAACATTTTAATAAGACGGTGATGATCGAATACGACCCATACGTAATACACAATATTATGCAAATAATAAATCTGTTCTTGAACGTGTGTATAAATCATTGAATGAAATGGTTGATTTGTGACCAAAATATTATTTAATCTAATTTGCCGATACAAATAATAAACGTAATTGAATGAAACCGCAAATACAGAGCTATAAATTAGCATTAGTTTTGAACGTTTGAATTTAACGTTTTCAAAGTTACATGAGAAACTTGTCAATCCCATAATTTTAGTGCCATAGTAAATAAAAATCAGCACGTATTTTAATTGTTTGTATGTAGGAAATTTCGGCATCTTGGTATTATTGAATTCGTTGTTTAGCTTATGACTGACATAATGTGTTTCTGTTTGTATTTATAAATATTCGTTACATTTTCCAAAATATGAATTAGTAATGAACACACATTAAGGTAATAATTTTAATTGTTTTAATTATAGATGATTATTGGGGTGTCACCATTAAAGTAATAACGTATAGTCATCTAAATTGTTTAACTATAGTGTAGCTATTTAGTAGGAGTATCCGCAAGGGAAAAAGTTAATGACTAACAGTTGGGGTTGGAACCGTTCTTCTTTCGTCAATAAAAATACTAAAAGCACTCAAGTGATTGTGATACATTTAGGCTCATTAATATTGTCGTCACTATTGGTAGAACGACAGTATCCAGCCGTTTAGTGAGGCGTGTTTCTTTGTTCTCCACACTTTAGTGGGATACCTTTTTAAAGCGGTCTCCAAAAATTTGTTTTCGCGTAAAATAGAAGTGACATTTTTTTTTTTAATTGGCCACTTTTTTGATTCAATCGCATAAAATTCCTTGAAAAATATAAAATTTTCTTAAGGAAAGCTATCCGTAAAGCTTTCGCAATCGTTAAAAGGAAAGAAACGAGAATGGCATTAGTCGAAAATCGTAAACGAAAATATGAATCGAAATCAGAACTTTTTGAAACAGTATACAAATTAGACCCAACCACTTCATTTTCAAGTAGCGCATCATCCACAGTGATTGCGCACCCATCCATGGTGCAAACTGTCCACTGTTAGGAAAAAAGGAAGAGAGTTTTATTACACCTAGGCTTGTCGTGTATATTGATAAATGAAAATTAAGTAACAGATTGGCAATTCACGTTATAACCGCGGTAGCTATCGCTTTAGTTCATGGACGATTTAATTATAAACCGTACCTCTATGCAACATGCGCGAGGCGGGGTTCATTCGAAAACATCAAAAGATAAAACAAAATTATAAGGTAGTAATAGTTTTTAGAAAGAAATTACCTAGGGGTTCCTAGACTTTCTCCCGGATCAGGAATAAACACGGCTCAGGCTTTTTTTTGGATTAGCAATGGAATGGATTATTAAAGATTCAGTGCAAGCTATTTGTTTCGATACCACCAATGTCAATACTGGCAAATTGAACGGTGCTTCCGATATTATTGTTTCGAAATTTTCAGGGAAGCATAGTGTTTCTCGCTTGTAGACATCATGTCTATTAATTCATTTTAAGAGCGGTTTTTGAATTAAAATTTCCAGGTACTATTGAACCGATTTAAAATGCTCGGAATGGTTTAAATAAAAAAAGATACAAACCTGGAATAGAAAACAAAAATGGAAGAAGCTTTGAACGATGTCATCGGTGATATTCAAACATTTTGTTTTAAAGAATTAAAACAAGAATTCATAAGGGATGATTACAAAAAGTTCCTACAATTCTCGTGTTTTTCTTGGAGAAACACCGACTTCTTAATTTTATGTGTCAGGACCAGTACCACATGCAAGATGGATAGTAAAAGCAATATATTGTTTAAAAATATTTTTGTTTAAGCTAACAACAAACGAGGAAAATCAAATAAGCGTTATCTGCATTTTTATAATTCGACAGCCATTATCAAGATCTTATTTTTCTTCATGTAAAGCCAATTAAAAACAGAAAGATCAAGCACTTTGTAAAATTATTTTAATCAAAATGTATGGTCATTTATGGTACTAATGAGAAAAGAAAAACATGGTTCATGCATTGAAATCCGCAGATAAGGTATTGACTGGCTTCCATATATCAGACATTATTTAAAATTGTAGATTTAAAGATTTAAGCCATTTTATTAATAGCAATACAAAAAAATTCTTTCGGTGATTTAATATTTCGTTAGAATTGGATAACCCGGAACGATTTCACTGCAGAAGTGGACGCCGTTTCTAAATTAAAAGGTTTTAATGACCAGCGGAATGAGGTGTTCGATTGATGAAATAATTTAACAAAATCCTGACACGACCAGAAAAAGAAAAATAGTAATTATTGCAATAAGTGACAGATTGCCGCAAAAGATTTCCGTCACAACGAAATCACCCAAACTATCGTTTAGAAAAAATTATGTAAATAAGCGAAAGGTTGTGAGACCCGACCTTTAAACGTAGAACTACGCCTCTGCTTTCAGGTACGAACGTATATCTGGCTTAATCAGAAGCAGTGTAAATTTCATTCAATTCAAATCTTTGTACCGAGATACACTCAAATCAAATCGTATAATCTCAAGAATATTTACAATAACTCAGTATAAAGGTGGCATGAATTAGAGTAGTTTGATTGCATCAAATAAAATGTTGACCATTTTTAGCTAAATTTGATATAAGGACAAAAAATATAAAACAAACAACTAAAATTTAGTAAAGTTTTCTTATTTCCTTTACTTTAACGGCGGTGTTTATTATAAAAAAGTCGCCGAGCCGCGTCAGCTTAGCAAAATGTCGTGTCCAATTAGAAAAATGTGGTGTCCGTCCTTCCGTTAAAAGATAGATTTTAGTAATAAGCAGTTTTTGTTAACTTTTCGGTCCATTTGAGTCTAGAATAGAGGGGGTGTAGTGGAAGAGAAAACTTCCAAACATATTTTCTCAAAAACGGAACCGACGAGTTGAAGTCGATTGAAGCATTACCCCTTTTAACAAAAAGGAGTATTATAAATTTATTGAACTGTTTTCTGAGGTGATGTCGAACTTTTCAAAGAAATATTTTTCTACGATTAATGCACCTTCCAATTTCCAACAATTGTTCCATAGATTTCTTTAAGATAATCGTGTAATATGGAATTTACATTTCTAAATTTAGCGAGAATACTTTGCTGGTGGCAAATAATATCGTTAACATTTAAAAATAAATTATTCAGCTTTTAAATATAGCAAGCATTCCCATTTCTGTGACATTTACATTTCTGACATTGAAGTTTCTGTGTCATGTTATTGACATTTTATGACATTTTAATGGTTACATTATTTGTGAATTGATTTAATAAAATCGCATTTAAAGGTATTATATCTGAGTAATAAATTCTCTTAGTAGTAAAGGTCTTAAATAAATCTTAATATGAAACTACTACGGGACGCCCTTAAAATATTATCATGACATTGGGGTAGAGTAAGTTTAGGACAAAGGCGCTAGGAGACATAGAAAATGAAATACTATGTGCAAAGGAGGTGGGATTCGATGACAAAAGTCAATTAACGTTAATTTTTAGTTTTATTAATTTTTTGTTGAATGTTAATGGTCTAATCACCGGTAGCATATTAGAAATTACATGAATTAATTAACATTCAACAAAAAATAAACAAAAAATTAAAAAAAAAAAAAAAAAAACTAATTCAAAAAATTAATAAAAGTAAAAATTAGCATACACAGAAATAGAGCTGTGTGAATATTGTGAAGAAGAAAAATTGTAAGAGATTTCATCTGTATTAGTACGATTCGCTAGTACGTAACGCACAGCACATTCTGTATATATAGAACGTAAATTGTGGTATAATCAGTCCAGTCGCCGCGGCCTGATGAGAAGATTGATTTTTTCATAATCATAAGCTCATCAGTTCGAAACTGGATTGAATTCTCTTACAATCTTCGGAACATATTAAAATCATAACGTTAATTCTAATTTTGTACTGCTTGCGTTTTATTATTTTGTATTCTCGAATGGTCCGCAGCGATGCCCCGTTCAGACTGAAGCACTAAGTAAAGAATTATATCGGCCAATTCTCACATTGTTCACATAATATTGTGATGTGAACAAACGGCACAAATTTTCACAAAATAAATTTTGAACATTGTGGATGCTCTCTGTATGGAGTTGTTATGTCTTTATAAATATTATATGGTAAATTTTTCTTAGTCTACTTACTGTAACCTCTTTATGTAATTATATTATATATATTTGTATCTATGTATTTTATGTATAATGTTATTGTTGTAATTCGAGTAGAAGCTAAACAATTAAAAAAAATAAATAAAAAAGGTCAGTCAGGTGTATATAGCCGAAGAGCTAACCAAGTTAAATAAATAATAAAAAATTAAATATATTATAATTGTTGTTCACGATCTAAACGTTTTGTTTCTTAATTAAGTTGAAGTGGTGGATGTCCTGATTCATAGCTTTCTCAATAAGTCGTATAAATATTAAGTGGCGACGAGAATAAACGTGATAAAAAGTTAAATATACAGGTACAGTGTAATCGTACTTGTTTAATGAGCGTCCAACGTGCAAGGTCAGTTAAACAACAGAGCACAACTCCATTGGCAGTGTCATATAAATTGTGAATAGTGGTCGATAGTTATTATTGTTATTAAGAAAAAGAGAAAGTAAAAAGTGTTTAAAATGCCTGAAACATCAACCGAAGAAAAACCTAAAGCGGGAACACAAAATAAACATCATAATTTGATTGGGAAGTTAGAGGAATACGAACCGGGTGAGTATTTTGAAACATATTTGGATCGTGTGGAAATATATTTCAAAATTAATCAAGTGTCAGAAGAAGAAACAAAGCTTTTGTTTCTAAATGCGCTAGGCAAAGAAACATACAAAATTTTGAAATCGTTAGTGTTACCAGACAAACCGGATAGTAAAACGTTTAAACAATTATCGGAGGTATTACTAAGACATTTTGCGCCAAAAGTGAACAAAAGAGCAGAGAGGCATAAGTTCAATCTAACGGTACAAAATGAAGGAGAAAGCTAGCGGAATACATTGTAAAATTAAAAACACATGCGCAGTCTTGCAGTTTCGGAGATTTTCTGGAAGTCACGTTGCAAAACTATGCTAAAATTAAAAGTCGATTAATTAATGAAATGCTGACGGATAGGTTTTTAGTTGGTCTTAGAAGTCCAGAAATAAAAAAGGAGCTATTAAACAACGAACAATATGATTTCGAGCAATGCTGTAATGTAGCTATCAATATGGAAATGGCTAAACGGGAAACTCATGCTATGCAGCCAAGGGAGCAACCAGCGCAGTTTAACATCCACAAAGAAGACGAAGTGGTTAATAAAATTTCAGCTTTAAAAATAAACCAAAATCGTAGTCGAAGCCGGTCTAGTTCAAATAGTCGTGAATACCAGCGGTCTCCGTCAAGGTCATCAAGACAACAGATGTTTCAGATGCGGTCGATTCCATGATGGAAATAAATGTCCAGCAGTTAACTGGACTTGTTATAATTGTCAACAACAAGGTCATACATCAACAATGTGCAGACAGAAAAATAGAAAATTGAAGGTCATCAACTCGATCAACATACAACAACCATCGCCAGCCTTATTAGAAGTTAGAGTGGAAGAAGAAACTATTGAATTTGAAATTGATACAGGAGCTTGTTCAACTGTAATTAACAAAGATATGTATTGTTCTAAATTTAGTCATATTAATTTAAAGAAATGTAATTCTCCGCTTTTTTCCGTTACAGGGGAAGCGGTTTTGGTTGAAGGAAAGTTGCAAGTCCAAGTATTTTTTAAGAGTCATTGTTACGGTCTAGAAATGGTGGTTATCGATTCAAAGCGTCCAGTTAAACCGTTGCTGGGAAGAGATTGGTTGGAGGTGCTTGTTCCAAATTGGAAAAACAATTTATTAGGCGATCTTAATTCAGTTAAGTACATTTCAGTTCCAATATTGGAAAATTTGAAAATTAAATTTCCCAATATAATGGATAAAAGTTTAAATTTACCTATTATTGATTTCAAGGCGGATATAGTAATGCCTGACGATGTAACTCCAATTTTTCACAAATCTTATTCAGTACCTTTTAAACTTAGAGATAAGGTGGAAAAGAAATTAGAAAGATTGTGTCAGGAAAACATTATAGTTCCAGTAAAAACGAGTAAATGGGCAAGTCCCATTGTGGTAGTGTCAAAACCAAATAAGGAAATTAGAATTTGCATGGACTGTCGTGTAACAATTAATAAATTTTGTGTCTCTGAACATTATCCGATTCCAAATATCGAGGATATTTTTGCAGGCTTGTCAAATTGTGAGTATTTCTGTGTAATTGATTTGTCGGGAGCCTATCAACAGGTTTTAGTATCAGAATTAAGTCGTCAATATTTAACAATAAATACTCATAAAGGCCTTTTCCAATATACTAGATTACCTTTCGGATTATCCAGTGCACCCTCAATTTTTCAGTCCATAATGGATAGAATTTTGCTTGGTCTAGAAAAGGTATACTGCTATTTAGATGATATAATAGTGGGTGGTGCTTCAAGAAATGATTGTCAAAACCAATTATATAATGTATTTAGCCGTTTAAGTAAATATAATGTCAAAATTAATGTAGGAAAATGCAGAATTTTGGAAAAATCAGTTAGTTATTTAGGACATAGAATTTCTAAGAATTCTTTAAGACCAAATGACGAAAAGGTTAAAGCAATTGTTGATGCTCCTTTTCCAGTTAATCTAAGTCAACTTCAGTCATATCTGGGTCTTATAAACTATTATAGGCGCTTTATTCCTAATTTATCTAGTGAATTAAAGTGTTTATACGATTTATTAAAAAAAGATGTAGTATTTACGTGGGGCCCAGAATGTCAGCAAAGTTTTGAACGTAGCAAACAATTGCTAATAGAAAATCAGTTATTAGAGCTATATGATCCGAAGAAACCTATAATCATAGCTACTGATGCCAGCCCGTACGGAGTCGGAGCTGTAATGTCGAATTTGGTAGATGGTGAGGAAAAACCGGTAATGTTCGTGTCGAGCACATTATCTCCAGCTGAACAAAAATATTCACAGCTTCATCGGGAAGCGTTGGCTATAATATTTGCCGTGAAAAAATTCCATAAATACATTTATGGACAAAAATTTACAATTTTGTCGGATCATGAGCCTTTGAGACATATTTTTAATCCAAAGAAAGGTATGCCATCGGTCGCAGCCATGCGATTGCATAGGTGGGCGATAATGTTGTCAATGTATGATTATACTATTATTTATCGGAAAGGGAAAAACATGGGTAATGCTGATGCTCTGTCACGGTTACCTCTTCAGGAGAGTACAGGCGAAGAACACTTTAGTTTTATAAATGCTATCGAAATGGAAAACCTGCCCATAACAACCGCTAAAATTGCAGAGCAAACACAAAAAGATCCCATTTTGAGTGAAATATATGGTTATATCCTAAACGGCTGGCCTTGTAATATGAAAGAAAATAAATGTGGGAGGGAAGATACAATAACGTTTTATAACAATAGACATAGTTTAAGTTGTGAAGATGATTGCATATTTTATGGCGATCGTATCGTTATTCCGTCAGTTTATCAGGGACAAATCTTGCAACTATTACATAAGAATCACATTGGTGTTGTTAAAATGAAGATACAAGCGAGGTCATATGTATGGTGGAGCAAAATAGACAGGGATATTGAGTTTTTTGTAGCAAAATGTCTTGCTTGTCAGCAAACCGCAAATAAACAGAAAGTTGAACAGTCTTCAGGATGGCAGGAAACAAGCTATCCCTTTGAAAGGGTCCACATGGATTTTTTTTATTTTGCAAAATATACGTTTCTTGTGGTAGTGGATTCGTTTAGTAAATACTTAGATATCTATTTAATGCCAAATACTACTGCTAGTCAAGTCATATCGAACTTAAAAACATTATTTTCAGTTTTCGGATTTCCAAAAGTGTTAGTTAGTGACAACGGTCCACCATTTAATTCTAAGGCGTTGAATGAGTTTTGTGCTAGAAGTGGGGTTCAATTATTGCATTCACCGCCTTATCATCCACAAAGCAATGGACTGGCAGAAAGAACCGTCCAAACCGTGAAAAACACCTTCAAAAAATTTCTCTTGGAAAATAAATTTAGTCAGTCAAACGTCGCGGATATAATTCAAGAATTTTTATTACAACACCGAAACACCTCTAGTACCGTAACAATGAAGACTCCGAACGAGATGCTGCTCTCCTTTAAGCCAAAAATTCTGCTTGATAATGTGAACGGAAAGAAGCAAGTTAGGTTTAATGAAAACAATTTGGATGAAAATAGGAGTCAATTTAGGGAAATTAGGAAAAGTAAATTAAATATTAATAATAAGGGTAACGAAACTGGTAATAAAAAGTGTAGTAAAACTTTTGAAAAGGGCGATAAAGTCCTTTATTTAAATCATTTTAAAGAATATGTTAAATGGATTCCAGCGAGGGTATTAGAAAAAATAAGCCCATACACTTTTTTAATTAATGTAAACAACCATGTTACATTTGTACATAAGCATCAAATAAGAACATCAAAATTGCCAGACGAAGTTCATCCATTAGATTATATAATAAGACACACGGAAATTCGTGACGATCAAATTGTCAAAAATGAAAATGATAATGCTTGCAATGAGCCGTGGATGCAGAATGATGTAGTTGAGTTAAGAAAATCAAAAAGAAGTTGTAAGCAGCCTGATCGACTTAGATATGAATAACGCCCTAGGGATAATTTCTAAAAAAGGGAGGAGTTGTTATGTCTTTATAAATATTATTTGGTAAATTATTCTTAGTGTACTTACTGTAACCTCTTTATGTAATTATATTATATATATTTGTATCTATGTATTTTATGTATAATGTTATTGTTGTAATTCGAGTAGAAGCTAAACAATTAAAAAAAAAAATAAAAAAGGTCAGTCAGGTGTATATAGCCGAAGAGCTAACCAAGTTAAATAAATAATAAAAAATTAAATAAATTATAATTGTTGTTCACGATCTAAACGTTTTGTTTCTTAATTAAGTTGAAGTGGTGGATGTCCTGATTCATAGCTTTCTCAATAAGTCGTATAAATATTAGGAGTAATTTAAATTCTTAAGGATTTTCAACAGTGTATTAGAGATATATAACTGTATTTAATTGTCAAAGGACGAAGATGGAAAATGGCGAATGTGTCTTTGATTGCTGTTCAACACGTGTCTAAAATAATCTAACATTATTTGTGAGCCTGCGATTTGGCGGTATGAGAGTAGAATGTCATAATCAATTGTGTTATTGGGGAAGGGGTCTCCAAATTTAAGAAAAGGCGTGACATCTTTTAAGGACATTTCCTGCCCGAAAGAAAAATGTTTGTAAAATATAAATGGTTGGTCTAGTGGTCTATAGCAGACGCTTTGTGGGAAAAGTTTCGTCCAAGAAGTGGAATATCCCATATTTTTTTATCTTACAATTATTGTTTTTTTCAAAATATTTCCGATAGATCCGGTTGTTTATTTACATAGGTAAACTGTTCGAAAAAGAACAAGAAAGACGTGAAATTAACGGTTCGGGGATTTTTCCTGAAGGAGTTAGAACATTCTAATGTCAAGACCAACCCAGAGACAGAAATTTGGTTATTTGTCACTAAGTTCGAGGAAATCTCAAATGCAACTAAGGAACCAGGTGTATCCCTTTCTGTCTAGCTTATTAAGTTAGCTTTGATAAATACCTTTGGGGATATCTCATATATAGTAATATCCGCAGAACATTTAACTATCATTTGAAATTGTGAAGATAAAAAAGTAAATTTGACACAAGAGTAAATTTGATACATAAATTTTAAAATCACTTTTTAATTCACGTTTTAATCTTCACACTATCGCTTATCAAAAACTAATGAATTCCAATTCGATCTTGTTCGCCATTTTATATACACAAACCAATTTCTAGAAAGTTCATGACTTTTCGAGTAAGAATAGTGTAGACACATTTAGAATAATTTTACCATTGAAAATTCCATTTTAGTACAGTAAAACTTTGAGCTATTAATTTAAGTTATTCTATTACACCCTAGGTATCACCGTAACAATATATATTGTGACAATGACACCTAGCGTGTGATAGAATAAGTAAAATTAATAGCTCAATGTTAAACTGTACTAAAATGGAATTTTCCATGATAAAATTGTTCTACACTATTCTAACTGGAAAAGTCATGAACTTTCGAGAAGCTTGGCTTGTGTATATAAAAAGGCGAACAAGATCGAATTGGATTATTAGAATTTGGAATGCGATAGTGTAAATATTAAAAAGGAATTTAAAAAGTGTGTTTGTGGAAATAAAAATTATAAGTGTACAGTAAAAATTTGAGAATAATTTATATAAAGTGATTTTGTGAATTTTTATTAATAAGCTGTGTTGTAATAATTCTTGTGTGAAATAAATAAATTCATTGGTGATAAATTAAATTGATTTTATATTATTCACAATCCAGTGATACGAACCTTGAGTGATAAGGCCAAAACATAACAATATAGATGTCACTGCCATTTATGTGATGTTTATTGACTTAGTAACCACCCAATTTGTAGTAAACTTCTTTTCTTTAAATATTTAATGAATCTAAATGAAAATAATTTGTTTCGATGTACCCATTATGTTGAAACTGAAACATTCATGATAACATCTCAAGAAATTAGATTAAGAGCATAATGTACTAAGGCAAGAGTATGCTGTGCAGCTGCAGATTCGATAAGCATGTGTGTGAATAATGTATAAAACTCGTGCTTAGTTTGATTTTTTACCCTAAATTTTCTTTTAATATTTTATAATTAGCTGTGAAACTAGGATAAGTTGTGCAAATTCGATGTGATTACACAACAACAATAGACGCAAAATTTTTTCACAATAGTAAAGTTAAATCCATAATCTCGTGCGTAGTTTTGTTCTTTTGTAAATATTTTATTTTTAAATTATACAATTTTTTTTCGTGAAAATAAGTTCAGCAAATTACCGATAGGTGACCATTTTTCGTTTGGTACAAACATGTAGGGTTGATATACATAGGTAAAAATGTATAATTGGTCATATCAAATTAATTTTTAAGCTAGGTTCGAAAAGAAATTTAATTTTAGAAAATGATGGTCTTAAGCATCGGTGGCTGTTTCTAATACGCTTATAACAGCTCAGTTTTTTTTATACAATTGCAGTTGAAAATACTTACGATTTCAATTAAATGAGTGTCAAGACGTTCCATCCGTATCTCGAATAAAATTTTCTGGGCCTTCTCCTGTTTTTCTACAACCATATGAGCAAGTTTAAAATATGCAAACATTTGGGCCAGGATTACACAAGCATAAATAGCCAACTCAATGTCTTGCGTTGTCAAAACTTGGAAAATATTCATTGTCGAAAGTGTTACTGTAATCAACATTAGATTTAGAGTTATGATCGCGAATGAATTTTGTACTAATTTTGCGATTGATGATATTTTATGATGCTGGATGGATAATACTTTCAGCTTTGTACATATTAAGTGTAATTTCCATTCTGGAATGGAATGCGAATTCAATTTAAGTTGTAACACTTCTAAATCATTATTTATGACCAAAAATAAACAATTTATAGTGAGTATACATGCAGTCAGGTGCGGCGATGTAGCCAAAATCAATAAGTAGATGAGTATGAGCAAAATAGTTCTACAAATGTTTTTAAAATCTGGTGAATTCCAAAACAGTGAAAAAAGTTTCAAACAAATAAATAGCAACGGAATTGTCAATTCCTTCAGAACGAATATCATAAAATAGTTCATGAATTGTTTACTAAGCGTATGAGCGGTTTCTGGTAATATAATGTGGCGACCATATTTCACTAACTTATTTAGCGTTCGAGTCATTTGTTCACTATATGTAAGAGCCCAAAAGAAATAAATTATATTTTGCAAGTAATAAACGTGTTCTTGAACATCCTGATAAATTGCTGATTGGAATGCATTACTATTTTCGGATAATTTGCCAGTTCCCCCAAAATGCAACCGATAATAGCCATAAGCAGAGTTGAAAAACAAGGCAACGATTGTTGTGTAAATGGCAAATAGTTTGGATGATCGAAATTTTAACTTTGTAGAATCACATGTATAACAGGGTATTCCGACCAATCGCGAACAATAATAAATAAAAATAAAAATGTTTTTTATAGATTTTATGATGACTGGTGTCATATCACGACCATACAAAATAACTGACTGGAAAATTCATTAATTAATATTGGAGTCTATTATGCGTAATAATAAAAATATTTACACAAATTACCTATTCATAAACATACTTTAATTATATTTTAATTAATTATAAGTACCAGAACAGGGCGGAGTAGAACAATCACACAATATAATCGATTATGGATAGTATTGAATATCAATTGCAATGAAGAAATTTGACAACCAATCGGAACTATACCAACCTCAAAATGTAAATTTGACAACATTTGGGGATGCAAATTATACTAATTAGCTTAACTTTTCCATGTTATTACACTATTTTCAGAAAAAGTTTTTAATTTTTTGAACTACAGCTTATTTGTAAAAAAAACTTATTCATAATTTTGTGTACATTTTTGGACACTAACGTTGTGTAGTCTACTATTACACGCGCGAAGCGGCTAGAGTTACATGACAGCTCCAGAAACAGTTGGCCAAATTCTTGTAAACAATCACATTATACATTCTACAAGAAAAAATGTAAAAACTATGAAAATTACGATTTTATTTTAGGCATGGATAAGATTAAATTTTTAAATTGTCAAACAGTGTCGATTAAGAAGTTAACGCTTTGAGCCGTTATTAAGTTTAAGGGGATTGGCTTTATGAAAGCCTAAATAGTTTAAAAGTTAAATAGTTTAAGTTCAAATATTTGATTTGAATGAATTTCCCTGTATAATAAATTCGCCCGAATGTATGCTTTTTGAAATATGTACGTACAAATAGTCATTACACATTACATTTTGTTGTTATATAATTCAATATTAATTTAAGAAAAACTTCATTCGCATACATTTTGATAATTCGGATTCATTCAAAATTAATAAATATGTATAAAGCTTGATTTTGCTCATCCTTCAGTAGCCCCGTTTCACATCCATAGTGTTCAAAATGAAACCGATCAACACACTTTATTATTTGGGGGGAAAGGGGGCTTAAGTAATTGGTCTACAAATAGCCCAAATGTCCAAATGTCTACAAATAGCCCAAATCCTCACCTGCACGTGGTACACCCTGCTAGATAACTAACGAGGCTCTGGCGACCGAGACACGGCGGTATAACCGACTATCGAGAATTTAGTAAATGATGTTCTCAAACCAGACCCACTACCAACTCTTACTGGTCAGAGTGGTAGATGCTTAATGACCAGTAAAATAAACAATGAATAAAACTAATTCAGGAAATTGTACCCCAGGTGGTAACCCAGCTAATCAGCTTGAAAATCCACCCTCTAACGAGGCTGGCTCAAAGGATTCTGGGGTGAGCCAATTATTGTTTAACAGCCCTTCTGGGTAACCCAACCCATTTAAACAACAATCCAGGGTGGGTAGATCACCACCAACAATAGCGAACACCTTAGAAAGGGATAACGCCGAACTGCGCAATAAGATTTACGAAATAGAAAAGTTAACGTTAAATCTAAACAAAGATCTCGAAAACTTACAGCGAGAAAACAAGGAGTTAAAAGATGCTCTAATTGCAGTAATGTCTGAGAAAGAAACCACTAAGATAAACGATACCAATAATCATATAGAGGTTATGTATGAAACAGACGAGGAAGAACTCAATAGAGAAACGTGATGGATCTGAACCGTAACAAAAAAAATAAGAAACGAAAGATGAGTAAATCACCACAGATTTCACCCGAATCGAAACAATCAGTTGAGTTGCTTCCAACCGGAAGTAGGCACGTGCAACAGGAGGATAAAGCTCAGGTTCCGCCTGAACAGAAACGATCAAGTAATGAACTCCCAACCGGAAGTAAGAATGTACAACTGGAGAAAAAAGTGCCACGTGGAGAAAAAAGTGCCAAGTGTATTAGAAACATCATGGACAACAATCATATAAAATTTCAAGCTACACCGTTAAATAGTGGTGATATCAAAATAAATGTCACAGACGGTGATAGCTACAGAAAGTTAACAGGAGCTCTTAATGAAGAAAAGACAACATGGTATTCCTACGAAGATAAGCAGACAAGGCAAACCAAAGTCATTGCTAAGAAGCTACACGCTTCATGCAAACCAGAAGAGATAAAAGAGTATCTGTTGGAGAAAAAATACAAGATTAAAGAAGTTACACAGCTGCTAAAAAGAGATGACAAAACACCTCTTCCATTATATATGTTGTCTTTTGAAAGAACAGAAGACATTAAAAATATTTATGCAATCAGTGAAATACTCCATATGAAAGTGCAAATAGAAGCAGTTAAAAAATCTAAACTGATCCCCCAGTGCAAAAAGTGCCAAATCTACGGACACATGCAAAACTTTTGTAATAAGGAGCCCCAATGCGTGAAATGTGTAGAAAAACACCGTACGGCTGATTGTACGAAACCAAAAGACACCCCACCAAAATGTGTCAACTGTGGAGAGGCACACCCAGCCAACTACAGAGGTTGCATTGTTATAAAAGAGCTGCAAAAAATTCGCAACAAAACAAGGGAAACTTCAATAAGTACCAGGCCAGAAATTAACTCAGCCTTAACAAGAATATCTACAAATTTAGAGCCACACCAAACATTGACCCAGCTATCAAGAACTAATCCAAATGTAACATTTTTTGATGTACTATCTATTGGAAGTTCAAGAAGACAACATAGTCCTCTTTTAGTTAATGTTTCAAATAATAACCAAACTAATAAAATACTACAAGATATTCTTAACAGACTTAGTTCACAAGAAGAAAAGCAAGAAAAAGCCCTTATATCAATCCTACAAAGGCTCACCCTACTCGAAAAACATGGCAAATAATTTAAAAATTCTTGCATGGAACTGCAATGGTATACATATTGCAACGACAAAATGAAATACAACTATTTCTTGATTTAGAAAAAATAGATATATGTTTATTATCTTAAACACACCTTACTACTCAAAGTCATATAAAAATCCGTGGCTACGAAGTTCACTGAGCAGTTCATCCTAATAATAATGCACGAGGGGGCAGTGCCGTGATCATAGAAAAAGATATTAAATACCATCTGCAACAAAAACTTGAAAGTGATGAAATACAAGCAATTAGCGTTAGCATTAATACCCGCAACCACAAGTTAGTGGTATCCGCAATATATTGCCCACCTAGATATAACATCAAAGAGAATGCTTATACTCAGTTCTTCAAGCAGCTCGGTGAAAAATTCGTAATCGGGGGTGACTTCAACGCTAAACATACTGACTGGGGATCATGACTAACCACAACTAAAGGGAAAGAGCTTCATCAAGCAATAATTAAATACAATTGCAACTGACATTCTACTGGAAAACCAACTTATTGGCCCAGTGATCAAAATAAAACACCAGACCTAATTAACTTCTTTATAACAAGAAAAATCCCGGTTGATTATATACAAGTGCAGGAAGGATTGGACTCCACATCTGACCACTCCTCTATTTTAATGACAATAAGTTATACAATAATTACTAATGATAAACAGCCACTGTTAACAAATAAATATACTGATTGGAAAAAGTTCAGGAATGAACTAAACAGTAACATCATCTTAAACACGCAACTTTCATCAGAAGAAACATTAGAACAGGAGGTGGAGAAGCTCGTCAAAGACATACAGCTAGCGGCGTGGAAAAGTACTAATACAACAAATACAAAAAAATAGCTGGCAAATGCTATCCAATGGAAATTAAATCACTAGTTATAGAGAAGAAAAGTACCCGAAGGGAATGGCAACGTACACGAGACCCAACCGTCAAAAATAGGTTAAATAATTTAACACAACGAATACGTAGAGAAATATGGGAATTTAAAAATAAATCAATAAATTCATACCTACAATCTCTCACCTATGATAAAGGTAGTGATTATTCATTGTGGAAAGCAACCAAATATTTGAAAATGCCAGTTATGCATATACCACCAATAAGAACAAATAATGGTCACCTAGCTAAAAGCAAAGAAGAAAAAGCAGACAAATTCGCGGATCATCTCGAGCGTACCTTTTAGCCAAATTTAACAACACTTAACCAACAGGATATACTGTTCGAAAACCAAATAACTATCCTGAGACAGGAAATTCCATTAACTAATGCTAAAGAAGTTAAACAAGAAATACCCGTGGCGTACTGCAGCTATCGGGGGGGTAACAGGTGGTGGATAGTGGACGGCCTATCGATAGGTAGGCTAGCGGTGAATTAAATAAGCCGCCCCCAACCGCAGTCCAGCTGGGGGGAGAGTCTCAGGGAACTGGGGAGTGGTTAACCTGAGTTCATTAAATTCTGAGTGCCTATGATGCCCAGCATGGAAAGGCGAACAGATGGCGCCAGAAAACCATCGACCAATAACCACGGCGGACTGGGCGTCACGTCCTCTCTGCACCTCCGGAGTCTCCGCGGGTGATGAGTGGGGGACCCTATAAACGGGTGACCCGGTGAATGGAATGGATCCCATTGGATTGGGCTCTCCATGTGATTAGGTGAATGGGGGAGAGAATGGGCGGAGGGAAGGGGGTGCAGGGAGGCTGGGGTGCTAGCGAGCCGAATGGGCTGGATTAAGGCGTTAAGCGACCCGTGCTGATGGTCTACTAGGCTGGGAGCCCATTTAACAAAGCCCAGTCGCTAACGGAGCCCTCTGGATACCTGGCGACCTCCAGTTGTAATTAGCCTTACCTGCGTATACGGATCTCTGCGCAGGCGGACCTTTATTTCTCCGATACTCGTGGGAATCAAATGGTAAGATCAAACACAAAAACAAAGGGCACCGGCTCTCCTCAAAAGCCGGTATCAGCGGAGGGAGGTACCTCGAACCAGACGGGTGGGGCCTCTAAGGTTGCAAAGGTGGTTGACTCTAGGGCACAAGTCCCGGGAGTTAGCGGTACCAACGCAGCACAGGGAAGTGGGACGAGAGACATTCCTCCGGCGAAAAGGCGATACAGGAATCGCCGCTCGGCGCTCCGAATTCTCGAGAAGTGGGCTGCGACCCCCGAGGGGCAGCTTACGGAAGAGCAAAGAAGATCAGTAGCTTGGGCAAGGAGCACTGTGGGCTGCGGAAGCTCGGAAAGGGACCATATGTCGAAAAGACAGCGGTCCCAGGACGAGGTGGAAGTAGTCAACAGCAATCGGGCCAAGTTGGTGACTGAAAAGAAGCCGAGCTCCAACTCAGGGACAAAGCTGTTCAGCGAGGTCCTGAGGGAGCATGTGTTGATGCTAGCCGTCATTGACGAAAGTCAAGAAGATGGGAGCATCACGGCGGAAAAATGGAGGTTGGTGTATAATGCACTCAACCTCGTCTTTTTAAAGGTCCTGGGTGAAAATCCGGGACCACCCCCATCCTGCAGAGATGCGGGATGGTATCAAGGGCGTGTAAAGATGACTGCATGCTCGGACTCTAGATCTGTGGATCTGTACAAAAAGGATATAGCCAAAGTAGGGGAAGTGTGGCCAGGCGCAAAGCTTGCGGCAGTTAGCCGGGAGGAAATTCCCAGCAAGCCGCGGGCACGTGTATGGCTGCCATCCGAACCGGCTAGCCCGGACGGGGCTTTGAAAATCATTCAGGCCAGTAACCCGAATCTTCCGACAGGAAATTGGAAGATCGTCAAGCAGGAGGAGGCCAAGGGGGGCTCGAAATTATCAATCATGGTGATAAATAAGGAGTCCCTTGCCCTCCTTCACAAAACGAAGGGAGTAATTGACTTCGGTTTCGGGTCAATTACTCTCAACGTTTATAAGAAGGATGGGGCGGAAGCGCGTACGGGAGGCCAACCGGAGGACGGTGGCAACCCGCCCAGGCCTGAAGGGGGTACCAGCAGCATGGGGGAAGAAGCTGAGGGTAGGGGGAGAGTGAGTCCGGCGACCTTGGGAGGGCAAGGACTCTCTCGAAGGATGAGGAGGTGCACATAAGCGAAGGAGCTGGTGTACCGATGGAGGAGGATGTCGACAGCCCGGCCAGACGGGGGCACTGACAAGTCCTCTATAGAGGGTACGAGGGGTGGCGAGACGGGCGTATCCGGCGCATCCCAAATTACCGGGAATTAATATTCCTGCGGTAGCAGGAATTTATCATGGAGGTAGGTAGAGGTGAAATGGTTATGATTAAGATAACTCAAATTAACCTTCACCATTCTAAGGCTGCTTCGGCAGCTCTACTCCTCAGGCTGACTAGTTCGGGTGAGGATGTGATACTAATCCAAGAACCTTGGATTAACAACAACAGGATCTGTGGCCTCAGAACCAAGGGGTATAAAATTATATCCTCTAGTAACTCTGGGAAGATCAGATCTTGTATTCTTGGAAAAAATAATATTAATCTTTTCCTTCTCTCTCAATACAGCAATGGTGACACTACTGCAGTTAGCCTGGAAGTAGGCACTTGTAGGTTCTGGCTGGTTTCAGCCTACATGGACCGAGAGAAGGAGGTTCCTCCGGATAACCTGGAGGAGCTGATCCGTAAAGCGGAACAATCAAAGGTAGGTGTGGTACTGGGAGTGGATGCTAATGCGCATCACACTATCTGGGGAAGCACAGACATTAATGAAAGAGGTGAGTCGCTTTTTGATTATTTGATGAGTACTAACCTTTCAGTGTGTAATATTGGGCGGGAACCCACATTTATTACTAGTAACAGGCAGGAGGTTCTAGACGTGACCCTTGCCTCAAATAATATTCTTCATATGGTTAAAAATTGGAGGGTGGATAAGGAACACTCCTTTTCTGATCATCGATATTTAACCTATAGCCTCGATATTCACCCTGCTACCCGGGAAGCCTTCAGGAACCCTAGAAGGACCAACTGGAGCAAATATGGGGAATTATTGGAGGAAATGTTACCGACGAGGGCTATGGAGCCCCCGACGACTGTTGGGGAGCTGGAGGACATGGTGGCTGGCGTTACTAGCGCATGCAACCGATCCTTTCGCGCTGCCTGCCCACTGGCTAAGCCTAGGGGTAGGCAAAAACCGGTATGGTGGGCCAGGGAACTGGGAACCTATCGAAAGGCTTGTAGGATAGCCTTTAATAGAGCCAAAAATACAAGGGAGGCTCAGGATTGGGACTCCTACAGGGAGAAACTCGGAACTTATAAGAAAGAATTAAGAAAGGCACAAAGGAGGTCTTGGAGAATCTTCTGTGATAATATGGAAGAGGTATCCGAAACCTCCCGCCTTAGGAAGATTCTTTCCAAAAGTACATCTAGTCCTAGTTTTTTGATAAAACCGGACGGATCTTGGACAACTTCTAGTGGAGAATCTCTGGAGCTTCTCTTCGAGACACACTTCCCAGGGAGCTTTGAAGACCTGTTGGTGCGTTTTAATCATCAGGAATCACTGTCAGTAACCACAGAGGATATCGTAACCAGAAAACGGATCCTATGGGCACTGAGGGGTTTTAAACCATTTAAATCGGCTGGTCCGGATCAAATTATACCAGCGGAACTTCAAAACAACTCAGTAATTATTCTTCCCTACCTGGAAGCTATATTCAAAGGGTGTTTGAAGCTGGGCTATATTCCTAGGTACTGGACGGAGGTCAATGTGGTGTTCATACCGAAAGCGGGGAAAAGCTCACATGTCTATCCTAAGGACCTAAGACCAATAACTCTATCATCCTTTCTTTTGAAAACATTGGAAAGGCTGCTGGATGTATACATCAGAGATAAAATAGGTGCCAGGAAGTGGGCATCGTCTCAGCACGCGTACACAAAGGGTAGATCTGTGGACACTGCTCTGCACGCCTTGGTGTCTACGATTGAGAAATCGATTAATTCGAAGGAATTCTGTTTGGTGGCCTTCCTGGATATAGAAGGCGCCTTTAATAATGTGAAAGCGGAGGCAATCAAGGAGGGATTGTCATTTTTGGAGGTGGACGTTCCTCTGATAGGGTTAATCAATTATATGCTGGGAAGCAGGATTGTTAGCTCGAAGTTGGGGGACTCCACCTTAAAGAGGCGAGTAACTAGGGGAACTCCGCAGGGGAGCATAGTGGTAAACGGGTTACTACTTGGATTGGAGAGAGAGGGTATTGAAGTTATTGCGTACGCAGATGACGTAGCTTTAGCTGTTACCGGGAAATTCCTGGGCACGATTGTAGACGTAATGCAGAATGCGCTTACCATCGTTACGAAATGGGCTGGCAAATGTGGACTTGGTATTAACCCGTCCAAGACAGAGCTGGTACTCTTTACTAAGAAATACAAAATCCCGGTAGTTGTCCCACCTACCTTAAATGGCACGAGACTTGCTTTTACTGATAGAGCTAGATATCTGGGCAATATCTTGGACAGTAAGCTTAGTTGGAAGCCCAACATGTTGGAGAGAATAAACAAAGCTACTATTGCTTTGTACTCCTGTAGGAACGCCATTGGTCATAGATGGGGTCTGAAGCCGGAGCTGGTACACTGGCTCTACACCGCCGTAGTGAGACCTGTACTCATGTACGGGGTGGGTGTTTGGTGGCCAGCTCTGGACAAGATAACTTACAAAAGTAAGATTGAGAGAGTGCAAAGAACGGCCTGTATGCTTGTTAGCGGGGCATTGAGGTCGACACCGACAAGTGCCTTAGAGGTTATGTTGCACCTTCTTCCTGTCGACATTTTTGGCAAACAGATGGCGGCAAACACGGCTGTACGACTTGCAGCCGTTATTTTTTGTGACACCACTCGATATGCAATCAGTGTAATGACACGAATTAATTACCGCACAGCTCTCACTTGTTATTAAAAATAAATAAAACCGCTCGATTTTGTTATACGTTATTTATTTT
The DNA here is from genome assembly GCA_958295665.1 of Tipula vernalis. Lineage (NCBI taxonomy): Eukaryota > Metazoa > Arthropoda > Insecta > Diptera > Tipulidae > Tipula > Tipula vernalis. The sequence continues at coordinate 78,381,276 of OY282559.1, read as the reverse complement.
TATTATGGATTATTGTATGGTTTTATTTTGTTCACAACCCAAAAATGATCACCACCGATGTTTACTGTGTGACGATCGAACGAGAAGAGACCTTTTTTTATTATTTTTTAATTACATAAATTTTCTTACAACTAATCTGACATCTGGTTTTAAACATTTGAAATTATGATTTTATTACAATATTAGTACAACATTTATTCGTCGTTATAGTCTTAATCTAGTACGTAAGTTTATATATTTTTCGATCTGTCAAAAATTCTTAAACGTAAACACGTCACGAATATTTCGACGGCAAATTAATTAGTAAAGGTAAGATTTATGTAAATTGAGAATTATTCAATCGTAATAAATTTAAACAATTATATCCTTTCAGGTACACAAGTAATAATTACAGCTGCGAAAGTTATGTAGTGCGGTGGATCAGCTGATATTTCAGATAAGTACATTCCTTGGTTGAGTTATTTGATAAACCTGATTCTTTGTGTATTTTCTTTTAATTTTAGGTACTTGGCTTGAGTAAGTTAAGTCTAAATTGTTACAATAAGGGCAATGGTTTAGTGCGTAAGACAATTGGCAATGAACAGCCGTCTCTCAGTGGAGGTGTCTTAGTATAGGACACTCTACTATCGTCAGATCGTTGAAGGATGAGCTGGCGAATCTTGACTACATTAAACCTACCCTACGCTTCGAAAAGCGATTTCGGACCTCCTTCCCTTCAAGGAAATCCTGGAGGGATAGACCGTCATCGGAAACTGAAGCGTTGCAATTCTTCACAGATGGCTCCAAGCTAGACGGAAAAGTAGGAGCTGGAGTATTCTGTGACAAATTAAATGTAAATATTTCTATTCGTCTCCCTGATTACTGCAGCGTGTACCAAGCTGAAGTCGTAGCGATTGAGGAGGTCATGACGTGGTTGAAGCATAATGTGTTATCCTCAGACGATATCACAATCTATGTGGACAGTCAAGCGGCGATCCGGTCGTTAGAATCGGTGTCTTTGGCGTCACGGGTGGCGTTGAGTTGTCACTCATCTCTAAATGAGATGGGTGAGCATTTCAACATCCAGGTAGTCTGGGTCCCAGGTCACTCGGGCGTCATGGGGAACTGCAGGGCAGATGAACTTGCTAGGCATGGTACGACTCTCCAGCTGCAACCGGAAAGGGCAAGTCTGGGGAGGCCTATCACAGCGCTGAGACAAGCACTTGGGAAGCAGGCGCTATCCTCAGCGGGGGAAAGGTGGTCTAACACCCTAACCTGTAGAGTTGCAAGACAAGTTTGGCCAAAGCTGGACTTGGGGCGCACTAGGGCATTAATATCCTTACGAAGACGTGAATTAAGAACGGTCGTAGGAATACTCACGGGACACTGCCTTTTTGGAGAACATGCAAGAAGGCTGGGTCTGGAGGCTAATGACTTCTGCAGAAGCTGCTTGGACGAAGAGGAGGAAGACACGTTGGTCCACTTCCTTTGCTCGTGTCCAGCATTGGCTCTCAGAAGGCACAAACACTTAGGTAAGTTCAGGATGGACTGCCTCTCGGATCTCGAAAACATTAAAGTGCGGGACGTCTTACGCTACATAAGTAGCTCGAAATGGTTCCAATAGGGGTAAAAGGGGATACATCCTGTGGTATCACAATGGACCGTCACCGGTCTAAGTGTGCGTAAGCAGCCACTCCAACCTAACCCTAACCTAACCTAAACAAGAAATAAAGAACCATGTAGTACTTAAAAAATCACCAGGATATAACCTGATAACTGGAAGGATTCTAAAAGAACTACCTAATAAAGCTATTAAAAAAATATCGGACATAATTAAGGCTTCCTTCAGACTCCGTTATGTCCCTCTATCTTGGAAATTTGCGGAAGTGATAATGATACCTAAGCCAGGTAAGTCACCAAAAGAACTGGCCTCGTACAGGCCATCACTTCTTCCAACTATGTCAAAACTATTTGAGAGATTGTTATTAAAACGAATTAAACCAGAAGTTGTAAAATCAGGAGCTATTCCGTCCCATCAGTTTGGATTTAGAGAGGAACACTCCACAATCGACCAAGTCGATAGAATAACAGATATAATAGAAAAATCCTTAGAGGAAAAAAAGATTTGTTCAGCCATATTTCTTGACATAGCGCAGGCATTTGACAAAGTCTGGCTAGATGGTTTAATATTTAAATTGAAGAAAACTCTGCCATTTGAGTATTGCGAACTGCTAAGGTCATACCTGAAAAGGAGATATTTTAGAGTTAAACAGGAAGGAGTTTACTCCAGCATTAAAGAAGCTAAATCAGGAGTCCCGCAGGGGAGTGTCTTAGGGCCTTTCCTTTTCGTACTGTTTACTAGTGACATACCGCAGACGAGCAATACAACTATCGCCACGTTTGCAGATGATACTACAGTTCTAGCTGTTGGTGACACAATCGGTGAATTCACATTCAAACTACAAATAGCCGTAAATAATATACAAGATTGGCTAGCTAAGTGGAGAATTAAAATGAATGAATCGAAGTCTACTCACATTAACTTCACTAATAGATCAATAGAACCACTACCTGTGACTCTCAATAATATGCCTGTACCACATGCCAATCAAGCAAAATACCTTGGTATGAACCTTGATGCAAAGTTAAAGTGGAAAGTACATGTGAAAAAGAAAGCAAGAAGAGCTTCAGTTAAAATATAGAAAAATGTACTTGTTAATTGGAAGAAACTCTCAGTTATCCATTCATAATAAACTTGTGCTTTATAAACAAGTACTCAAGCCGGTCTGGACATATGGTATTCAACTATGGGGATGCACCAAAATCAGCAATCAACAGATAGTTCAAAGATTCCAAAATAAAGTTCTCAGAGGAATTGTAAATGCCCCTTGGTACACTCGTAATCAGAGAGTGAAACCGAAATGTTTTTCTTTCCAGTTTAGGGTTACGTTCCCAAATTTATTTTTTCGTTTCGGTTCTGTTTCGGTTTTTAATTTTTTTTCTGGTTTCGTTTCGGTTCGGGTTCAAAACCGGTTCAACATAGCATCAGTTAAATATATTAGGAACTGTAATTATAAAATCATACCATTCCATAGCTCCTACAGCCTCCAAGGTTTGCAGACATATTTATTGAAGTATATTAAGGTATACCATTATAAGTCGGGCGCTTCTCTTACGTGAGGGGGAGGGGGCGACTAGGACTAAATGGTATTTTACATGCTCTAATTTGGTTTAAATTTTATTTTCAAACGATAAAAATTGAACGAGACGATTTCAAATTTAGTGTAAAACTGAACAGAAGAATATTTTCATATGACCTCTTTCTAAAGTTTTCATTGGTTTTTTCTACACAGGAAGATTCCAACCCTTGATATTCCGAGTATATATGTTTGTACTTGTAACCATTAGCCGTTCGTATAAGTAACTATCGAATATTTGTAAAGTTTGATCCAATTTTAGTGCAAAATGATTGTCATTTGCGAGATTACGAAAATCTAGAATAATTTAAATTTCCCCCCAATAATACTGAATTTTTTTATTCATAACTTAGATTTGAAAAAGAAAGTGAAAAATTATGGTGAAATCAATTAAACGGAGAATTATTATTTCATATATATGTAGTAAATTGGTGGGTTTATATTTGGCTAGTCCGTATTTTTTAGTAAAATTGGCAAATTGGCCCAATGGCAAAGAGAATACACATCAAGAGGAACATCTTATATGCACCTCTTTTGCATATGAACTAAAAATCTTAAAATATTTCAGAATTATTTGGTGATGGCAAACGAAATAGGATAAACATATATTTTTTATTTGGTTTTCTCTTTCGAACAAAAACAAAAAAAATTATTTTACTATTTAAAAATAACATAAACTGTCTCTTACTAATTCATATTATAATTCCATTGTAAAATGGAATAGATATATTCGTACAATGAATATTTTGTTTTCATTTTATACAATATACTCGTATGTATGTATTTGTTTTGCTAATAGTACTGTCCTGCGGACGGAATATATAAAGGAACGAAAAAAACGACGATAAATAGAATTTTATACGAATGAACAAATGAATTGTAAATTGTTTTGTAATGCATAAATGTTGATAATTTAAAATGTGTCTTATAGTCTCATCTTTCGCAATCATATTAATAAAAAAATTGTGAAATTCAAACAAAAATTAATTTTGTACGCAAAAATGTACATCAACTATCTATTTTATTATCAATACCAGTTTACATAACTACAAAAATTTTACTAACACCACCGTATAATTAAAACATTCAAATACACTGTGATCTATAAAAATCTTTCACTTGTTATGTACAATTATATATAAGTTGTATATTGTCCTTTAGGACTGATTGTATTTGATCGTATTAAGGAATACTTGTGGATTTGACCATGAAAATACAACAACACGGTTTCGTTATTTTTTAGATTTTTATTTTTGTGGATTTAACAAAACAGATTTCAATATTTTTTTACCTAGTATTTCATCGAATATGAAAACGCTGTAATTTTTTGGTTTATTAGCTGGATTTATTATAATTTGTTAGAAATGGTAGATTATAAAACTAGGTTTATTTTAAATTTATTCGAAAGGCCTTAAACACAAGTTTCAATCGCTTTTAAAAAGATGCACACGATTTATTTTCTTAAACGGTTCCATTCAGGAGTCGGGTCTTTTTTCAAATCATCCAAAGTTGTCTGGTTTTTTTTTTGGCAAGCTTGAAAAATTCCCCAAATTGAATAATACAACAGATTATCTGATGAATAGGCCGGCTATCGAAATAAAATATGGATCATTGAATGTAAACAGATGTTTTGGAAATGCTTTCTGGTCCATGGTAAAAAAGCGTAATTTAATATCAATTTTTGGTAAACATCGCCATTAATCTGGTGTTTGGTGTCTGGAAAATTAGCGGTGAACAAATATTTTCAGTGGCAACCGCTCAAACCATCACCAGTACTGCATTGTGTCTTCGTGTGACCTTGAAATGCCCAGAATTATCATCGGAACGTCTCTTTAACCAAACAAGATAATCTTGTTTGTTGAGAAATTGTTCAACGCAGAAGGTTTTTTGATCCGAAATTATCGATGTTAGTAAAGAAGTGGCCGAGTCCCTGGGTCTGGCTGCCCTCATACAACTTTTGAATAAAATTTAAATTGTTTTCAAAACCACTGAACCGATCATCTTGGAATTTAAATGGAATAGGAATTTTGGGATACAATTAAAACACAAAGCTTAGGCTTTAAAATGTGTATGTGTGTGTTTCGCTGTTGGTATTATATTCTGTAAATAATTATCAAAAATCGATGGTGTTGTTTTCAGCGTAGTTCGTAAAGCACTGGAAACCGTATTACTTAACACTTGAACAGCCAGCTTAACACTCATTTTTTGGAAGTTGTTTGGTTCCATATGGGCTTTGGTTAATTTATGTAACATTTTAACCTTTTGATTTTGTTCCTGATCATAAATTTTTTTTACCACATTAAAATCAGTCGTTCCGTACTCTAAATGCAAAAACTGATGTTTTTGTAGCGCATTTCTAGCAGATTTGATCAAGTGAGGCGGATCATACTGCACAAAAAATTTTTTATCACCCACAAGTATGAATGGCTTCTCCGGTCCAACACCAAATTTTTTATATACTGCCACATTGGTTGTAGCTTGATCACAGGTTAACATTACCACCTCTAAATTTAATATTTCTTCACATAATTTTATATTGTCTATTATTAATTTTGAAAGTTCTTCGACACTAATTGAATTGTTAATGAGCACATAATTAAGCACATGTTTCCAATTGCCTACTAAACCACGTATCATAAAGAAAACAGCCGAAGTAGCCAATTGGTTTGTTCTTTTTATCCCGTTATCGCAATAGCCCTCCACCTTATCTGTTACGGTATTAACTGTTAAGTCTTTTTTAATAATTATCTCATCGAAAGATAAACAACATATACGCGATGACGTTGGCATATTTAAAAATAACTTTTTAAGTTGCTTTTGCAAAATATCGTTTGTTCCTGGAGAAATATACTTGATTGGTGACCATTTGTATATAGACGAAACTGATGGCAGTTTTAATTCAAAAGTTGATTTTAAATATTTATACGTAGTTGCAGACTTGTAGTACAAACACTGTGCAAATGTTTTGTCCTGTTCTGTGTAGTAATAATCCTCTTTCAACAAAAGTTTACATACATTTTTAGTTGGCTCGTTTGGGGATTTTAGTTGACTAATCATTTCATCGATACTGGTATTGTTTATTTTTTGATGATTGGCCTTTAAATTATTATAATTTCTCTTCAACTTAATAAACTCTGCGTTAATTTTATGGATTTTTTTTTTAGCAGCAATTAATTTTTTTTTAAAAATTAATGAGTTATATCGATTTTTTTTACATTTCGCACAATAATGGGCATCCTCCTTTGTGATTGAGCAGTGAACACAATTTAGCTGATTTATAACATTTAAAAATTCCACATCCTCATCCAGTGGATCGGTTTGTGTCATTTGTGTTGAAAATTCTTTTGGATTATACAGCAAGGATCTAGTACCAATGTCACTGGTTTCCATTTCTTCATTAGCTACGAATGGTTGTTTGTCATGTGGTAAATCATTAGCTTCATTGTTTTCAACGATATTCAAAACAGGGACTGCGTTCCTCGTTAAATGGCGGTGTGCACCTATATATCCGCTCGGAAAATGACGTTCACATACATAATTGTACTTGTTTTTCAAACTTGACAAACCAATCGCATTACTCCAAACGGAACCTCTAATTGGATCCCTTGGAAATTGAAAAAATTGCAAGCCAGCATGAGTTGATGATGATATTTTGCAACATGGAACAACACAATTAAAAATTTTCTTTCTGGACGACATTTTATTCCAAATGTTTAGAAAATATATTTATTTTATTCAGTTAAAAACTTTTAACGATAACAATTTTTGCTTCGTAATACCAGAGTAGAAAACACTTCTATATAACACCAAGCTAAAAACTATAATGGCAGCAACCAGCAACTTTTCATAAAAAAAAACACAGTCCGTTATGTTATTCCCGTTATTTTATTTTCTATTGCTTTTTTAAGCCTGTATTTCACTATGAATAATTGACTGAACTGACTTCAAGACAAGAGATGACAAAAAAAACTAATCCATTAGAGTGACAAAGAAAAAGCTATATTTTTTTTTTTTAGCAGATGTGTTAGTTGAAATGATCTCGATTTGATACTTTTGACCATAATTATGACGATCCCCTAATACAAACACACATTTTATGTAAGTCAAATCTTGACTGACTTTGTTTTGTGTTTCGTTCACACAACCACAGATTTTATATTTTTATCTCCTTTTATTTTGACTGACAACCTGTTATTCGCAATGTAATTCAGGCTTTACTCTCCCATATGATTTTTTTTTTCAATTCAACACACACACCCAAAAACATCTATAATTCCAAGACGAACTATACAAAATTTAAAGGTACAAAGTGACTAGTGGTCATAGTGTTAGTTGTGTACATATTTATAAGCCTTCAATAAAAAAACTAATCAACACTAATCTGATTTGTTTTGTTCTATGAAATATGAAAAAAAAAATACGTAAGAACCATCAACAATTTACATCACGGCAACGGCGTATAATAATATCAAATAAAACTAAAGCTATTTATGTGTATGTTTCTAATCTGTTGTCAAAATAATGTGAATGTATGTATGTCAAGAATGAATCTGTCAACAAAATAAATTACAACAACTATAGATGTTTTTGCTCACACATATTTTGAGTATTTCGACCGATATTGCCACAACATCACTTTTATTTTAATTCATTAATTCGCTTCACTAAAAAACTAAAAATCATTGGCGCATACCACAGTACCCAACATACATTTTGAATAAAAGCCAAACCGGAGCATAAACATAGAATTCGGTCAGTACATGCATCGCACACATTTATGTTAATTACACGACTCCGATGTCATTTCCATCCACTAGCTCCATTTTTATACATATATTGTAAATATGTGTCAAATTAGCGGCACCTAAAGACTCTGGTGCCCGATATCTTCTAACATATTTAGCCAAACAGACATGAGGAAAATTTCATAGCGATCGGTTGAGTAAGCAGTTTAAAAAAAATGAAATTTTAGGAAACATTTGTATCGGGGCACTTAAGCTCAGGGCTCAGCATCTTCAAAAATATTCTAAGGTTGATTCTTGGGATGCCAAACATACTTGATGAAAATTCCAAGATGATCGGTTGAGTCGTTTTGAAAACAATTCAATTGCGTAATCGGTTGTTTCGTAATCCGGTGCGTAGTTCACCTACAATGGTGGTTTGGCGTCTATTGGAGGGGGGGGGGGGATCAAAGTTGATTAGATTAATCTACCAGCTCCGTAACCTTCCAGTAGGGTGCGCATCACGTGAGCTGTTCTGGTCTTGTCATTAGGCAGCTGCGTAATGGGTACAATTGTGTAAGGGGTAACCTGTTCACAATTCGCAAGTGTACGTACTGCCTCCTCGTGGCAACCACTGGTAACTAAGGCCATTTGGCACATTTTAGGCCATTTGGCACAGGCTAAAGTACGGCGCTAAAGGAGAAAACCTTGACAAAAAACCCTAATCTAAGGTGGAACAGCATATGCCGAAAGATGAATGGCTGATAGGTTAATCAGCCCAAAATATGCGGACTCTGGATACCAGGCACCCTCCAGTTTTATTTAGCCTTCCTGTAGTAAAGCTGGGTGACCTACAGGTGATTTGCAATTCCGAGCAACTCGTAAGAGTAAAATCAAACGGAATACGGGGCAGGAGTAGGAATATACGAGAGTGGGACAACCCTCTCGAGGTCCTTGAGCTCCAATGCTACCGTCTTTCTAGCGGAACTACATGCTGTAGTAAACATCTAGGAGGGAGAGCAATAAGCCCAGATAGTATGTATCACGTACCGGGAGGCAGTATCGTCAGGTTCATTAGGAACCTGAATATTGACTGGACGGATAATTAAGCAGGGGCCAGCACAATAGATCTTTTAGGTCGCAGTGCGAAGTGGCTGATCGCCCGCATGGCCCCCCCAATAATAATAATAATAATAATCACCTACAATGGGAAATGAATTAGACAACAACGATAGAAGTGTTCGGCGAACCTTGAAAACATAACGGATGGTAAAAAAAATCGATAGAAATCATTGCTTCCCTTGCTCGCTCATGAAGATTTACTAACATCGATAATTTCGGATCAAAAAACCTTCTGCGTTGAACAATTTCTCAACAAACAAGATTATCTTGTTTGGTTAAAGAGACGTTCCGATGATAATTCTGGGCATTTCAAGGTCACACGAAGACACAATGCAGTACTGGTGATGGTTTGAGCGGTTGCCACTGAAAATATTTGTTCACCGCTAATTTTCCAGACACCAAACACCAGATTAATGGCGATGTTTACCAAAAATTGATATTAAATTACGCTTTTTTACCATGGACCAGAAAGCATTTCCAAAACATCTGTTTACATTCAATGATCCATATTTTATTTCGATAGCCGGCCTATTCATCAGATAATCTGTTGTATTATTCAATTTGGGGAATTTTTCAAGCTTGCCAAAAAAAAAACCAGACAACTTTGGATGATTTGAAAAAAGACCCGACTCCTGAATGGAACCGTTTAAGAAAATAAATCGTGTGCATCTTTTTAAAAGCGATTGAAACTTGTGTTTAAGGCCTTTCGAATAAATTTAAAATAAACCTAGTTTTATAATCTACCATTTCTAACAAATTATAATAAATCCAGCTAATAAACCAAAAAATTACAGCGTTTTCATATTCGATGAAATACTAGGTAAAAAAATATTGAAATCTGTTTTGTTAAATCCACAAAAATAAAAATCTAAAAAATAACGAAACCGTGTTGTTGTATTTTCATGGTCAAATCCACAAGTATTCCTTAATACGATCAAATACAATCAGTCCTAAAGGACAATATACAACTTATATATAATTGTACATAACAAGTGAAAGATTTTTATAGATCACAGTGTATTTGAATGTTTTAATTATACGGTGGTGTTAGTAAAATTTTTGTAGTTATGTAAACTGGTATTGATAATAAAATAGATAGTTGATGTACATTTTTGCGTACAAAATTAATTTTTGTTTGAATTTCACAATTTTTTTATTAATATGATTGCGAAAGATGAGACTATAAGACACATTTTAAATTATCAACATTTATGCATTACAAAACAATTTACAATTCATTTGTTCATTCGTATAAAATTCTATTTATCGTCGTTTTTTTCGTTCCTTTATATATTCCGTCCGCAGGACAGTACTATTAGCAAAACAAATACATACATACGAGTATATTGTATAAAATGAAAACAAAATATTCATTGTACGAATATATCTATTCCATTTTACAATGGAATTATAATATGAATTAGTAAGAGACAGTTTATGTTATTTTTAAATAGTAAAATAATTTTTTTTGTTTTTGTTCGAAAGAGAAAACCAAATAAAAAATATATGTTTATCCTATTTCGTTTGCCATCACCAAATAATTCTGAAATATTTTAAGATTTTTAGTTCATATGCAAAAGAGGTGCATATAAGATGTTCCTCTTGATGTGTATTCTCTTTGCCAATGGTACAAAAAATTCAAGTTTGTCAGGGTACTTGGCGGCTACCATTTCCAATTACCAGTAGTACACAATTAAGATTCTGTATCATGATTGAGTGGTTCTGTATTGTTTGTTTTGCCGGGAAACGTTATCGATGGGAAGGACGACAACCAACCCCATTGTAAAATTGATGACAGACAATTATGTGAAACAGAAAACTTCGTTCGATGTTGAAAGGCCGAATGTCAGAAGGCCGAATTTGAAACGGTCGAACGCCGAAAGGCCAAATGGGTCGGAAGGCCGAATGTCGAAAAACCGAATGTCGTATGGTCGAATGTGTTTAAAGGCCGAATGGGACGAAAGGTCGAATTTTCATTAAATTTTCCATCACTTAATTGATTGAAATCAATATTTAAAACCATTGAATTTATTTCTTAATCTAAAATGATTTAAATAAATTGAAAATACGTGCTAATAAATCCTGTGTATGTAGCATACATATTAATGTGAACAAATTTTGCCGGATAAAAAAATTTATTTATTTTTGTTTTTTTATTATAATTAATTAATTTTTAATTTTATGACAAAAAAAAACGTAAGAAGATTTTAATATTTAAGGCGATTTACTATTAAACATTTTTAAACAAAAAATTTGATAAAAATTTAAATTTTGAAAATTGTATTCATTAAAAGATGAAAAATTAAAATCAATTTCGAAACAAACGGCCTTTTGACATTCGGCCTTTCGACATAATCGGCGTTTCGACATTCGACATTCGCCCTTTCGACACATTCGGCCTTCCGAAATTTGACTTTTCGATATTCGGCCTTTCGACCCTTTCGGCCTTTCGACACATTCAGCCTTTCGACACATTCGGCCTTTCGACATTCGGCCTTTTGGCCCTATTCCGAAAATTTGAGGTAATCAGGCAATATGAAACACTAAATCACTTAAGTGTATGACTGAGAGCCAGCTAATTAAACGCTATTTTGGTATAACCAAAGGTGGTATTGAATACGGAGTGATTTAGCGTCTGGTCCTAGTTAAAATAAAAATTACGTTTAAAAAATGATTAACAGTCTTTTATAAAACGATTTTTCTATATGAAGTGATTTCCTGTTTTCTCGCTAGTAGGTATACAGAAAATTAAAATGTCCATAATCGAACCAATTATTGTTTTATAAAAATAAAACAGAAACCAAATTAAAGAAAATATTGTCAACATCAACTCTTATTCGAAAAGATATTTGATATTTTACGTACAGTTAGTCACTCTCAAAGTTGGTCGATGCAAAAATCGAATTTAATTGTTTAAAATATTAGATTTAAAAAAAATATTTTTAAATTCTGCGACGTTTTTCATTTTGTTTAATTTATCCGTAACACATCTGCAAGAAAAGTGCCGTAATAAATACACACAAATACAAACTTCGCAGTTTTTAAACAATTTTTTCATTTATTTACGTCACTTTCATTGTTGGCCGATACGTTATACACACACATTCACGTAAAATTACTCAAACAAAGAACAATATTTTTCTTTGTTTTAAACAATAGTCTGTTTTAAATTATTCGTCAGTAAGGACCTTTTAGAGAATAATTTTGTAATTGTGCCAAATTTTTCTAAAATGTCTAACAAAGGAAAACGTACTTCTTTTGATAAGCGACAATTAGTTGTTTTCCATCATACTAAAGGAAAATCACTTAAAGAAATTGCAGAGATATTAAATATGTGTAAAAGTACTGTAGGGAATATAATTCGTCGGTTCAAAAATGAAGATCGCATTGATTTTATACCGCCAAAACCTCGAGAAAAAAAGCTTACCGCCCGCGAAAAGCGTTGGATAGTAAACCAAATTAAGATACAGCCCAAATTAAGTGCACCAAAACTAACATCTATGGTTCTCGAGAAATTTGAGAAGACTGTTAATCCAGAAACCGTTAGAAGAACGCTCCGCGAAAATGGTTATCATGGTCGAGCAGCCAGAAACAAACCATATATAAGCGATGTAAACAAGAAGAAAAGAGTTCTGTTCGCTAAAGAGCATATTAATAAGGGTGACGATTTTTGGAAAGAGGTTATTTTTGCAGACGAGACTAAAATTAATTTATTTGGTAGCGATGGCCAGGTCAATGTGTGGAGAAAAGCGAATGAGGAGCTGAATATAAAAAATTTAAATTCTACCATAAAACACGGCGGCGGTTCTGTAATGATTTGGGGGTGTATGGGAGCAGCAGGTGTAGGTAATTTACAATTTATCGAAGGAATAATGAAAAAGGAGCAATATCTCAACCTTCTAAAAACTAATCTCAAACAAAGTGCTGAAAAATTAGGTATTCCCAGAACATTTAAATTTTACCAAGACAACGACCCAAAACATACAGCGCATATTGTTCGGGAATATTTGATTTACAACTGCCCCAAAGTTATCCAGGCACCTCCACAATCTCCCGATATTAACCCAATCGAAAATTTAGGGAATTATTTGAAATCAAGGGTTCGAAAAAGGAATATAACCAGCAAATCAGAAATTAAAAAAATAATAGAGGAAGAATGGAATAAAATTGGGCCTAGCTACACACAAAAATTGATTAGTTCAATGAAAAATCGTTTAGCATGTGTTATTGAATGTAAAGGAAATCCAACTAAATATTAATTTCTTTTAATTATCTAAATTGAACTAAATTATTATTAATTATTATTAATTGCGTCATTATCGACCAACTATGAAAGTGATTGAATTATTAGCAGAATTTTTGTTAACTATTTTTTTTTTTAAATTTCATTATTAAAATATGTAAATAACTGTATTTTCGGTTTTATGAAATAATAAATAAACCTAAAATATTATCTTTTGTCTTTTTTTTTGCATTTTTCTTGTAGAAAATGAAACATATTTCAGGAATTTCTTATCGACCAACTTTGAAAGTGACTAACTGTAGTTTCAGAAAAATTTTGTAAAATACCATTTTGCCCCGTTTTTATCCCTCAGCAGGTAGAAAAACAGCCTCCGACGAATGGCAGATGTTTTTAAAACAGTTTCCGGTACCTTATTGAACATACTTGCAAAGTTGCAATTTGTAGGAATTTTTTCCTTCTCATGAGGCTCTTTTTACTGTACAATAAAAAGTTTAATTTTTAAAGATATAATCTTCTCGAATTTTAAATGCATTATTTAAATTAATCAATAAAATATTTTGTAGCTTATTTTCCATCAGATCGGTAGTGGCTTGCTTAAGTCACTGTGGATTAAACGATTGCCTACGCAAGTGCAAGCCATCTTATCAGTTAGCGACGACGACTTAGACAAGCTCGCTACGATTGCCGATCGCATCATGGAGGTAACAAAGGCGTCGGAGGTGAATATGTGTGAGAAATCACAGCAACCCGAAACAAATTCCAATGAAAATAACGTAGCATCGTTGAGGGCACAAATCGAAGCACTGACGAAAAAAGTGGATGAAATGGGACGAAGCCGTTCCCGAACGCCAGGTAGATCACAAAACGGAAATAATTCTCGTTCAAACTCTCGCAAGCTTTCCGAGTACAAAAATTGCTGGTATCATTATAAGTTTGGGGATAAGGCTACTAAATGCCGTCCGCCGTGTGAATTCTCAAGCAACGAAAAAAAATAGTGATCGCTCATGGCGACTAGCGATCAGAATTCAGTAAATTGTTGCCTTATTATATTCGATAATACAGCAAATTGTTAGTTTTTGATCGATACGGGTGCTGACGTTTGCGTATTACCAACGGAAAAAAATGCGAAGATGAGCAAGTTAGACACGTTCCCAATAGATCTGTATGCAGCTAATCAAACGAAGATTAACGTTTTCGGGAACAGGACAATTACGGTTGATTTGGGTTTGCGGAGAAATTTTACCTGGACATTTATCGTGGCCGACATCAGTAGAGCGATAATAGGAGCCGATTTTATAAGCCACTTCGGATTACTCGTAGATCTAAAACGAAAGAAGCTGATTGACAGTATGATCAGCGTTAGTTCAATTGGTAGAGTTTCGAAATACCAAACATCAGGTGTAACTACAGTGCGAACGATTGATTCTCCATACTTCGAGTTGCTGTCGGAATATAAGGATCTAACTTGTCCAAAGGTGGGCGTTACTCATTTGATCGAAACATGAGCAGGAAAAATACACTATTGCAAAACATGAGTTCGACAATATGATGAAGTTGGGAATATGTAGGCCATCAAAAAGGCCATGGGCCAGCCCTTTGCACCTAGTGGAGAAAGAAAATGGTGAGTGGCGGCCATGCGGCGACTACCGTCGACTTAATCATGCAACAGTGGCGGACCGATATCCAATACCGCACATCCAGGATTTGGCACATGGATTACATGGCAAGCACATATTTTCAACAATCGATTTGGTAACCACCAGTTACCACCAAATACCAGTTAAACTATCGGACATTGAAAAAACGGCGATAATAACGCCATTCGGTTTATTCGAGTTTCCGAGGATGACCTTTGGGTTAAGAAACGCGGCCCAAACCTTTCAAAGGTTCATCCACGATGTGTTGAGAGTGTTCGACTTCGTTTTCCCGTACCTGGATGACGTGCTAGTTTACTCCGTTAATGAGGAACCGCATATGGATCACCTGCGCGATAGAAAAACGGTAAAGTTTTTGGGTCATATGATATCCGAAAATGGTACGACACGTACCGGAGAAAGTTGCCGCCATTGCCGAATATAAAGAACCAATAGACGTTAAAAGGTTGCGACGATTTTTAGCAATGAGCAATTTTTATCATCGATTTTTCAAGGATGCAGCAAAAACACAGTTGCCATTGCTAGAGTACATGAAAGGCAATAAGAAGAACGACAAAACGAAAATCAATTGGACGGTGGAAGAAAAAAATGCATTTGAGAGATGCAAAGCCGATGTAGCGAACGCAGCGATGTTAGCACATCCATCATCAACAGAACCATTATCGTTAATGGTCGACGCTTCCGACTATGCTATGGGAGCGGTGGTGCAGCAAAGGTCAGGCACTAATTGGGTACCGCTCAGTTTTTTTTCAAGGAAACTAACAGCGACACAGCAAAAGTATAGCGCATACGACCGCGAATTACTAGCCGCGTACTCAGCAGTAAAATATTTCAAATTTTTGCTGGAAGGACGGAATTTCGTAATTTACACGGACCACAAACTGTTAACGTTCGCTTTTCAACAGAAACCGGAAAAAGCGTCACCTCGTCAACTCCGCCAATTAGACTACCTCGGACAATTTTCAACCGATATTCGACTTGTAGCGGGTAAAGATAATGTGGTGGCAGATGCTTTATCACGGGTGGAAACAATTTCGATCCGAAAACTGGTGGATCTTGACGAATTAGCTGATTTACAAACGACAGATGAAGAGCTAAACATGTTATTGGAATCAAAAAGCCAGATGAGTTTGAAGCTAACACCAATGATAGTACCCGGCAGTGACAAAAACATATTTTGCGAAGTAAAGGAGAATAAAATAAGACCGTATCTACCAAAGTGCCTACGACAGGAGACGTTCCAGCAGTTCCACAGTATAGCACATTCAGGCGTTAAGACGTCCATAACATTAATAAAAACAAAATATGTATGGCCTTCCATGAATAAGAATTGTGCGAACTGGGCACGAGGCTGCGTGAAATGCCAGAAAGCAAAAATTTCGGAACATAATAGAAGTCCGTTAGGAAGATTTGTACTTCCAGAGAGCCGCTTTCAACACATAAACATCGATTTGGTAGGGCCGCTACCGATGTCACAAACATATAGTTACTTGTTAACATGTATTGATCGGTTCTCACGATGGACGGAAGCAATACCATTAATGGATATAATAGCAGAAAGTGTAGCACGGGCCGTGTACAAAAATTGGATCTGCCGGTTTGGCGTTCCACAAACAATTACCACGGACCAAGGCAGACAGTTCGAGTCCTCACTGTTTAGGGAACTAGGATAACTGTTCGGGTTCAAACGACTAAGGACGACGGCTTACCATCCAGCAGCAAATGGAGTAATAGAAAGTTGTCACCGTGATTTAAAATCAGCGTTAAAATGTTTTGCGGTGAACGAATGGGTGCAAGTTCTACCTACCATTTTCTTGGGCATGATGACCACCTTTAAGCCCGACTTAGGTGAAACGACGTCGGAGATGTTATACGGAACAACGATTTTGCTACCTGGAGAATTTTTTAGCACAACAGCTAACAATTCATAGGATCACGAGTTAAACGCCATTCGTACATGCAGAGCTCGGACGACGCTCACATGCATTTGTGAGAATTTATGCCGTACAAGGCCCACTGCAACCAGCATACGACGGTTCATTCCTTATTCTCAAACGACACGATAAATATTTCAAATTGAAAATAAGGGACAAAGAGGTCGTGGTTTCAATAGATCGACTAAAGCCAGCATTTTTAATACAAAATGCAGAGAATGAATCACACCAGCCGCAAAATCCACTGAAAAACAAATCTGCCAAAGAATCAGGAGACAACGAAAAAGTGCGAGATCAGGAATGTCCAAAGACGAAACAGGCTAAAATCCAGGAAACACCCTCAGCAATACTGGGTGAGCCAGTTTCAGTTAAAACAAAAGCAGGACGACATGTACACTTCCCTAAGAGATACCTTGAAACGTTTGTAGCAGGGTAGGTTGAAGCAGGCGTAGCGTTATCACTGAATATAATATTTGAATAGAAAAAAATAGGTTCGCTGCCCCTTTAGAAAATCGAAGGTACAACGTGAATCAAAATTATGATAATGAAGTATTCGTAATGCAATCGACACACGAGTTACACGACAAAAAACAGACTCGCGAAATTTAATCTAAATTAATCTATTTTTTGTAATTGATATTTTTATTTTAAGTGGCAAACGAGTGATTGAATAATTTGCCTAGTTTGTGTAAACATAAATATTAAATGAAATACAATTTATTAAAATAAGTAAATACTTAATTTTTTATGGGAGTTGTTTTCTACAAAAAATACACGAGTCCCATAAACCTAAATCGAAAGTTAGCATTGGTAGACTCAAGACGAGGCGCTAGAAAAAGCAACGATATTTTGAAAAAAGATATGCTATTTTTAGGGAAGAAGATTCAAATAGTAGAGTGTGTGCGGGGAAAAAATATTACATAACTAAGCAGGGGTCAATTCTTGTTGTGAGAAATACACATTTCCGATTCATGTTCCTTGAGAAGGAAAAAATGACGTCAAAATCTTTTCATATGAATAAAACTTTCTCACCGACCATTTTGACGGTGAGAACATCATAAATATGGAAATAAAATTCTATAAAAACTAAATTTATATTTTTAGCATTAAATGTGCATTGCAACTATAATATCATTCACTTTAAACCTAACTAATAAGTAAATCTATTAAAAACTACTCCGTTTACTTAAGAAAAGCCTTCAAATAATTAATCTAGTTAAGTTTTTAAAATAATTTGGTAATTTTTATAATTTATTTTATATTTTGACAGGCAATAAAGAAAACTGAATAACTAAATCTACTTTATCATTTATTTAGCTAATATTTAAACCAATTGCTGTATCATCTAGCGGAAATCTATATGAAACTCGATAAAATGTGTGTTTACAGTGAGACTTACTATGAAAGCAACTTATTTAGCGTTATTTCCACGATTCTTTTTCATTTGGACATCGAGAATCGCTTATTGTTATTGCTAGACACTTTATTTAACTTCCACAAACTTTTTAGGTACAAGACACTGTCATATATTGTCATTTTTGTCATTTAAAATATTACACTTTTTACATACTTTTTATTTCGTTTCTGAATATACTTTTTTTTATTGTTTTTTATATTGTTTGTTTCACAACCGTTTTCTTCTGTGCGTTCGTTCACCCTCTCTCTCTCTCTTTTTCGGTCAAACTCTCAACCATGCCATACGGTTAAACTTAAAACTAATTTCATATTTCGTATTTACATTATTCAAACATAGATGTCGCTCATGACATTTAAATGACATTTCAATTATTTAAAAAAATAGCAGTTTAAATTATAATAATTACAACAACACAAAGTAAAATTTCGTAACACGCCCAGCAATATCGATTTAAGCTTGTTTTCACTATATAATGAGATAATATTTGTTTCAAACCATGTGGGCTTTCTAAATTTTAATCTGTTGCAACAGATATAATGAAAAATGTCTTTCAATGGATTGTAATACTTGTAAGAACAAAGGTCCTCATTAAAAATTTTCGATAATTCTGTTCCACTGTTCTATCAAAAATGACAATCTGTACGCCAATATATTGTCAACCCGAAAACTAAAAAAACACGGACAATAACAAAGTGTGTTAAGAGCACACTGAAGATATACCCACGCGATTTGATTTTACACTTGTTTACATTAAATTTTTATAGTAAGAGATATCTGTTCAAGTCATTATTAAATTAATGATTGGATTATTATTTAACTAAGAATTTCTGTTTTAAAGATTAATAGTATTATTATTGTATTACTAATGGCTGCTTGACAAACAAAACGTCTGATAATTAATAATTATAAAATGAATAAATAAAGTTGACTCTAAAAAAAAAGTTCGTTACTTTCATAAAGCAACGTTAAAATCGCTTCCTTGTTCATAAAGTATCCTACCCTATGTACATCAAGTCTCTCCCCTAAATTGAGTATCTCCCTTATAGTCTCTTATAAAACAAGATACAATAAATAAATTGACTGGCCACCTTGAAGATATGCACAAATTAGTTGTTTCAATAAATGTTCTTAACAATCGAGTACCTCTTAACTTAGAATGACCAATAATACAAAGCGTGATCAAACGGTAAGATAAACTGCAATGTTATAGAGCTTCTGAGCAAATTCGTTTATAAATTTAGTTTAAAGTATCTCGCCATCGGTGTCTTGTTTTGAACAATATGGACCCCATTTGATGTAAGAAGCGAATATTCAATTACATGATGGTATATTATTACGCGGTTTACACAAAAGCATATTAAGAACAAATACGATAATCTTAACTGAAACTGGTTTTATTTAAATTTAAGATTTATCTTCTTGAAAGATTCGCCAAACGAACCCTCTTAAATAACCATTGCGTAATATAAATACATAATGTACATAGAATAATAACCTAAAGAATAACCTTCATAAATAGTTAAGTATAATGTGTAGAATTTTTTGCGCAAATCTTTTAAAAATAAAATTAACTAAGCGATGATAACCCAAGTTTCTGACTGACCTCCAAACCTATTCACCACTGTTAATTGTTTTTGTTTACATTCATTTTACAGTATGTTTATTAACTTATAAGCGATTGTAGATTAATGATTCGTATAAAAAGAGCATTTTAGAACAAATCTAGTCAGTATAATTTATCGCTTTGAAATCACAACTGTTGCGTAAGTAGTACATATATGTAAAAAACTAATTTGTTTTTATTATAAAATATTCATTATTAATTTATAGAAAATGAAGTTCTTCTATCTCTTGACAATTTTATTTGGGATAATTGTTGCGACCATGGCACGCAGTGATCCACCATGCCTTCCCGGTTTTGGCCGTGCAGTTCAATATTGCATTTTACCACAACAAGCGGTAGGTAGTGGTGGAACCTGTCCAGAACATTCAACATTTATTGCACATCTTGATACGTGTGGCTACTCACGTTGGTAGATTTGAAAACAAATAAATGAAAAATTATAATTATTGTTGTAAAATATATGTGGGTTTGAATCATTTTGTGACATTGAAAAACTTTTAACTGTTCTACTTCCGTACAAAGTCTCGATGATTATTTGAGTTTGTTTCTTTATTCCACTACCTTTTAAACAAATCTACATTTTGTATATCTGCAACGTACTCTTTGAACAACCCTTTAAAATGACACGCCCCTTTCATAAAATATAAACACTTTCAATTTTGTCACTTGTCAAAAATGTCAAATTAACAAAAAAAAACAAATCCATAAAATTGCCTTGTCATCGTATGTGTGCCATGTAACCGTTCATTCGGGGCTTTAGCTTATAGAAAATTGTTATCCCATGAACCGTTAACAGATCTCTTAATGATTGATTGGTGGTGCAGCATATTGCCGGCTAGGTGGCAGTGGTACGGGCGAGGATCTTTCCACCGATCATTAAGAGCTTGATAATGCTGCTGATTTTTCTCAATTTCATGAACACACCTCTTACATATACGCACGGTTAACCAAAAATGTTTACTTATCACAGTTTATTTAATCACAGTTTTTCTATCACAGTTCACTACACAAATAGGTTGTGTGACCTTTGGTCTTTTGGTCACATTTTCACTATACCCACACCTCCATATTGTATGACTTCATAAGTCCCCGGGTGGTTGAAAGCTCACATTATCACAGCTAATTAAATTTTTAAGAACGCATCTTAAATTGTTCTATATTTACACAAACAAAACGGTTCATCAAACGCATAATCACGCACAACCATTCAGAAAACAATAGTGAATTAAACGATTTATGAATCACTAACACATTACAGCATAATAACCAAAAAAAAATCAATTGACAAAGAAAATGAAATCGAAAATTTTGATAAAATTAGGAAAACTTTAATTTAACAATCAATGTAAATATTTAAATAAATAAATAGCTATAGTAAACAAAAAATATAGTAAATATAATAAGTAATATAATAAATAACATTTAAGAATATGGATAACTATAATTATATGCAATAAATTTTCCTAAGTCATAAGATTAATTTTATAATGCGCGAACCATGGTTCTTAAGTAAATATAACAAAATTCACTAATTATATATAATAAGTTAAATAAATACATTAATAAATATATAAATATTAATACTAATAATAATAAAGGAAAACTTTTAAAATGCTGTTGGTGACATCATGGACCGACATTTTTCATTTCCCATGATCGACCCATTTAAACGCATCAGCATTCAACGCTCGGTCTGCGATCACGTTAACCAGTGTTATACTGTACTTATAATTTTTATGTACGATGATATTTATATTGTACTTGTGCAGTTAAATTTTATGATGTACAATTTTTTGGTAGTACTTAATACATATGTATAAAATAATTTAGAAAAAATACGCTTACCAAGCAAACAGCGATTTACCGTTAGGAACTTATGAAACTGTTTCTAATTTTTAGGAAATAATAAAAAAAGATAAGTACACTATAATATAATAAAGCCACAAGTTGTGTTTACCTTGGTAAGCGCCGAAAACCAGAAGAAAACAATAATTAATCCGTCCGACTCGAACACGTTAAGCTGATATATGGTGTTAATAATGACACCACAACAGAACAGCTTGCCGCAATAATTTTGGTCAAAGCCTTTTGATAAATTAACTAATCTATTATTTTTGCACTAACACTTTAACAAAATGTACACAAAATTAAATTGTTATGACTTGACCGCGGCAATAGAAGTACTGATGAGGAAGATTATTTATTATTTTCTCTTCGATTTTATATTTTTTTTATTTTGTCTAAGGGGAAATTGTAAACTTGTTTTCCCAATTTAACAAATTTTGAATAAATATACTATACCCTGCACATCAAATAAGTTGATCACTTTTGAAGCATAATATGAGTACAGACCAAATTACTTACTATTGCAAATACGCGCGGCTGAAAAATCGTGCGTGATAACAATTTTCTAAACACCAATTAATGTGTAACAGCCCACTGTTACAGCCATGTTTTAACAAACATTGATAAAATTGAAAAATTTATTTATGTATTTCAATTGTTTTTGTTTTTATTTTTTATTGTGTTTTGGTTGTGATTTCAACAAGATTCCTGAAACTTATTAAAAAAATATACTTAAGCCGCCATGGGCTCAATTGTACAGGTACAAAAACTTTAATATTCTGAAAGTGGCAAGAGAATTAGTACCTACCTCTTTCGAGTTGAAGAGCCTAATGCTTATGACAGAGGATTAAGCAAACGAAGTGTTAAGTGTTAAGCAAACGACGTGCGAGGAATGCCACATGGCACAGCCAATGAAGAATAATTCCAATAGTACGTGTTACTCTTATTATATAAAACTATACAACTTGTTGTTTTATTAGTTCCCTAAATTTCAAAATTCATAAAGGTTAACCCACGCATACGGGCAAATTTTCACATTAACCAACATAAAATTTCACTAAAATATCCAAACATGCAATATAGGTAAGCCTGAATTTAAAAGTTTTTTGCGGAATTGTACAGGTTATTTTTTAATATTTCCATAGAAAACGTATGATGAAAAAATCTCTGCCCGAATATATACAGTCTAGATGATAGAAGAAGAGTAAAAATTGTAAAAGGAAGATGACATATTTTCTTTTTTTTTTAATTTCCGCATTTTCAAAAAAAAAAAACTAGAAAATTTACTAACTGAGTCTAAACGAAATTTAAATCCGTTAAAAAATTACAGAAATATTCAAAAGTGAAAATTCAAATCTATATACCCTACAGTCAAAGTGAAGGTTAAATAATGTTTACTTGTGTTTCAAGAGTGGAAAGTGGTACTTTGTCTCGCGATACCGAGAAAAAAATATGTAGTTATTATTTGAATTCAATCGAAATAGTATATTGTCTCATTGCGATTAAACGTGCTACTTTGTTTGAAGAGGCAATATGTTTGTGCGGGAGGCAAATCGCAGCATAGACGAGCCAATTTATTGCCAACTATTTATAAGTTCAAATTATGCATGTGCATTTAAAATTTCGAGATTGAAGATTTTGTTGTAGCTCTTTGAGTAGCCGTCTTGACTTTTATTTGATTTGCTCATTTTACTTTTTCTATTCCTTATCATTCAAAAGGAGTAAATCCATTAGATTTATTCAAAAGCTGAAGGTAAAATGCGTCATTGTTTAAAATGCAAATTAATAAAAAAAATCGAATAATATTGTAGAAAGAGAGGGATAACTGATAAGTATTGATAAATCATGTTTAAGTTGGGTGCTGGGTGTGTTTCAACAGGGTAGGCGTTGACCGTTTATAGCCAATTATAAATTGGTTTATACTCCAACGTTGCAACTATATAGAAACCATCAACTGTCTCTAGTTTACCTCCACGCGGTAGCACCTGGGCAACATTTGTTTTGCATTTTTAATGTATCACAACGGCTGAACTTCTAGAGGTGAGTGTAATAATACTATAAAAACAAAACGCAATGGATAAAACAAACAAGGAAACTAATACCCTAGGTAGCAGACCTGATGTTCAGGAAAATCCACTCTCTCCGGAGGTCTGTCCCATGGATTCTAGGGGGGACCAAACATTGCTACATAATTCTAATGATACTAAAAATAAGCTAAGCGATATCAACGCTCAAAAGAGTAACGAGGAAGAACTTTCATTCCGAAAGGGCTCCATTAAAATCAGATCACCAATACAAAAAATATTTGCAAACAACGCAATCTCCACTGAAAAAGTAACTTCATTATCAGAACAAATGCCGAGTGCATCAACAAATATTATAAACAGCGAGGAGCTGTTAAATAAATTTCAAAAAATGGAGAAACCAATCGCGCAGCTGAGCAATGAAGTTGCTGAACTTAAGAGAGAAAACTCTACACTAAAAGAAAAGGTTAAAAATAGCATAGCTAAGGATTCAGCACGAGTTAACAATCTTTCTTCCAACCATATTCAGCCATCATCCAGTCAACATGAACATTCAAATAATTCGAGTCAAGAGGATTATTGCACAGATGAGGAAGAACTGGAAAAATAAGTTTCCGGTGCTGATAACAGAAATGCTAGGAAACGCAGGTGCACAAAAACGAAAACTTCTCCAAAAAATACTACACAAATTGTGATCAATAACACTGAACAGAAAAACACAAAAATACCACTGCTTCCACCCATTAACGTGAGCAATATCAAAAATTTCGAACTTTTTCGACAAAAAGTAATAAAAACCACTAGTGAATCAACTAATTTTAAGGCGCTTTCAAATAGTGACATTAAAATTATATTTCAAAATGAAAATGATTACAGAAATGTCAAAAAATTACTGGAAGAATTAAAAAAAGAACCCAGCAACCAATCAGAAAATATAGAATATCACACCTATCAGCTGAAGAGCGAAAAGGCTTTTATAGTAGTTATCAGAGGCTTACCATCTTCCATTAGTCACGATGTAATAAAAGCAGACTTAGAAAAAATGGGACATGAAGTCGCAGGTATTACTAACATATACAAAATGGTCACAACTAATGGTGTAAAAGACAGGAAACACTTTCCATTGTTTTACATCGACTTAAAACAAAAAGGCAACAATAAAGAAGTATACAACATCAAGAAACTTGCGTACTGTATAGTTAAAATTGAGCCACCTAACAAGACAAGGGACATTCCACAATGTACGAATTGTCAACAACTTGGACATACCAAGAGTTTTTGCTATCGTCAAACCAAATGCGTTAAATGTGCTGGAGATCATCACACGACAAAATGCAAAAAACAACCAGATATCGCGCCTTCATGTGCTCTTTGTCAACAACAAGGACATCCTGCAAATTATAAAGGATGCTGTGTATATCAGAACAAAATTAAAAGTCAACAGAATAATAGAACAAGAGTAGTACAGCGATTACAAACCAAAGCTGCTAAACCACAAACAACAATCACACCATCCACAGTTGGATTATCCTATGCGCAAATCACCAAATTATCTGCTGATGAATCAAACCAAAACAACAAGCACATAGAAGTTAATAACGAAATTATTAAAAAGCTTAGTCAAATTCAACAGACACTTGGTCACTTAACAGAAAGGGTGGCAAAACTAGAAATTAATTTCTATTCGCCTAGCAAAAAAAGTCAGCATACACACAAATGATTAACTCGTTCCTATACGCATTGTAACTTGGAACGCTAATAGGCTCAACCAACGAGCCCAAGAACTGGAAATATTTCTCCATACAAACAACATAGATATTGCACTTATTTCAGAAACGCACTTCTCCAACAAAAGCTTTTTTAGAATAAAGGGATTTAATTCCTACTGGACAACCCATCCTAGTGAAAGAGCCAGAGGTGGTTCAGCTGTACTAATTAAAAATAATATCAAACATAATCAACAAGAGGATATTCGAGAAAGCTACTGTTATCTCAATCCAATATAATGGCGCATATCTAAATATTGCGGCAGCATACTGTCCTCCACGGCATACACCAACGAAGTTACAATTTAATAACGTCTTCAATAAGCTCGGTCCAAGATTTATTATTGGAGGGAACTATAATATAAAACATACAGCTTGGGGTTCAAGGCTAATTTCTCCTGGGAAAGGAAATGCTTTGTTCAATACCATTCATGAAAACAAATGTGAAAATCTGTCTCCAAGAGGGTCAACGTATTGGCCAACGGATGCAGGAAAAATACCAGATCTGCTTGATTTCTTCATCATAAAAGGTATTTCATCCAGTTACACTAGAGTCGAAGGAATTCACTACTTAACATCTGATCACATTCCTGTACTGTTGTCAGTAAGCGCTATAATCGTCAAGAAAAATAAAAAGCAAAACCTTACTAATAGATTCACGGATTGGGATCTCTTCAGAGAAAAACTGGAAGAACTAGTTGAATTAAAAGTTAGTATTAAAAGTAATGAAGAATTGGAACAACAAACAAACAATTTCATTGAATACACTCGTATGGCCGCCAGTCTAGCTACTCCAGAATTAAAGGACAAAGCGGAGATTGAAGTCAAATACCTGGCTGAAATCAGGGAACAAATCAAGGAAAGGAGAAAGGCCAGAAGAATATGGCATCTTACCAGAAATCCCGCTGACGAAACCACCTTCAATCGAATAAGTAATAAAGTCAATAGGCTAATCAAAAGCTTCAAACAGGATTGCTTCGACAACTACTTAAGCGGGCTAGGTCCAGAAATGGATAAGGACTACTCGTTATGGAAAGCAACCAGAATATTTAAAAGACCTGTAGTTCGAGTACCACCTATAAGAAATGCTCAAGGCAATTGGGTTCGACATGACAAAGAAAAAGCGGAACTCTTTGCTCAACACATAGCAACAGTGTTTCAACCCCATGACATTCAATCCAACATTGACGTAACACCTGTGTATCAACCAAATCAGGATTTTAAAAGGGTCACGCCAATGGAAATTCTGAAGAAATCGACAAAAGTCTTAGCCAAAAAAGGCACCAGGAATTGATGAAATATCACCGGGTCTATTCAAGGAACTTCCACGCAAAGCAATCATCATGATCACATACTAATTTAATGCCTGTATGAGATTGAAGTATATACCCAAATGTTTCAAAACGGCCCAAATAATTATGTTGAAGAAACCAGGTAAACCAGATGAAGAAGTAACATCATACAGACCAATTTCACTGCTTCCGACCTTATCAAAGCTGTTTGAAAAACTACTACTAAAACGTCTAAAGCCAATGGTAAACGTTCCTGATTTTCAATTTGGATTCAGGAATAACCACTCCACAATAGATCAAGTCCATCGAATAACTACGGTAATAGAGCAAGCGTTAGAAGAAAACAAATATTGCCCCACCGTATTTCTGGATGTATCTCAGGCCTTTGATAGGGTTTGGCACGAGGGATTGACATTCAAGATGAGCAAAATGCTACCACAAAGCTATTGCCAGCTGCTTGAATCATACCTCTCTGATCGCCAATTCAGAGTCATCCATGAAGAAACATGTTCTGACTTTTATCCAACGCTAGCGGGAGTTCCGCAGGGAAGCGTTTTGGGACCCCTCCTCTACCTTATATACACTGCGGACATACCTACAACGAATAAAACATTCATCGGCACGTTCGCTGACGACACTGTAATTATGTCAGTATCGAATCACAACCAAGGGCAGTGGAAAATCTTCAACGAGCAATGAACAACGTTACTAAATGGACAATTGACTGGAAAATAGTGCTTAATGAGCTCAAATCAACCCATGTGACATTTACGCTCCGACACAAAAATAACAGTCTACACATATACCTCAATGGGGTGCAAGTGCCGCAGGCTGAATCGGCTAAATACCTTGGTCTGCATTTAGATTCAAGGCTCAACTGGAAACATCATGTGAGACAAAAAGCTGAACAGATACGATTAAAACAACGTCAAATGTACTGGTTAATTGGGCATCATTCCAAAATGAACCTATATTGCAAAAGACTAGTCTACCAGACTATCTTCAAATGGTGCGCAGCTATGGGGTTGTACTCATAAATCCAATAGAGACATTATACAACGTAGCCAAAATAAATTTCTTCGAATGGTCACCAACGCTTACCGATTTGTGACTAACAGGGAAATACACAATGATCTAAAAATACAATTGATAGACGATGTCATCCGCGAATGTGCCATTAAACATGAGAAGAGGCTTCTTAACCACACCAACGTTGAGGCCGTACAACTACTGGACAGTACAAACGAAGTAAGGCGGTTCAAACGAATCAAACCACATGAGCTAACCGTATGAATATTATATCTTAAGGGAACTGGATACTGGTCCAGCAGACCCACACAAGTTTATGCTTATCTCATAAGTACTAACCTTACTAATGAATTAATAATGTTTAAGATTGTAGTAGCCATATCAATAAAGATGTTTTAAAAAAAAAAAAAAATGTTTAAGTTAACAAAAACTCATGTTTAAGTTAAACCGGAAAACAATTTTTATTAAATTTAATTCGTGTCGTAGAAAAAAACCATAATACACAATATGTGTTTCAATATGATAACAATAAAAATCGGAAAGAACGTATCGTCGCTATCTTCTCAAACTATCGAACGTGACAATTGGTTTTCAGGATGGCAAAAAAAAATCCCATAATTAACGTAATTAAGGAAAATCCGTATAATATTCGAAACTCTGACAGAACCATTTTCTATGATTCTATCAAAGCGTATCATGACCAATTCTAGAGGTATATGGCTTACATGAAAATAGTATATTATTGAACAAGCATATAATGATAGCTGTTACGATACTTTGTCCACGACCGATAAAAAATTATATTTTATTATCAAATCCTTTAAATAAACCTAAAATAACTTCCGTCGACATTTTGACGTCTCAGTTTAATAATATTGAAAAAGGCAAGAGACTACTAGATAAAATTTCAAAAATGAAATTTTTATTTGGTAGTAGTGAATAATGGAAGAAGGGACTACTAGATAAACTAGCAGTGAATAATGGATATCATTATAATTGAAGAAACAAACGTATAATGAGTATATTATACGTTAGTCGTGGACAAATTAATTTTTTCACATTCGATAGTTTAAGATGTTAGCTACGATATTAGGAAGAATCAAATATTAAAAATGTTTAATATTTTGAAACAAAGTTTTACTGGGGGAGGAGGGGAGGGGCGATTAGACAAGAAGAGAGAGACGAAACAACTTATATAACAATGTCAAGCAAAATTTGCTATGGTTAGTACAAATTTCTATGACCGCATGGGAACATGATGATTGAACGAAATATCGTCCACCCTCCTCCGCCTCAAACCCCGATGGAAAAATAGTAATAATTAATTAAAAAGTCCTGATTTATATTTAGAGAGTAACCGCCGGGGCTTCTAGAGAGGCAAGCAGTCCAATCACGTAGTTAAGTTGTGTTGTCTTGTGCTAATTAAATTATCATAAAAATTATATTAACAATTACTAACTATCGACTACTTAGGTATCTGGAACCGGGCCGATTCCTTCTTACTAACATACTTTTCCTTTCCTTCGGTCTTGTTATATGTATAATGGGTGGTACGGTGGACGCGGCATCTTACCGGGAACCTTGCTTAATCTCTTGATCGTACACTCAAAATCAATCAATTAACCAATCAATATTTTAAAACCAAATTTTTACTTAAATTGATTTCGCGCGGGTAAATTTTATGTGAAAGATTAAATTTTTAATCTGTTATCGCTTTTAGCCTTCGGGGTCGGATGGAAATTTCTACATTGGAGCAAGTCGATGCATAATACACTTATCAAGCAAGGACGTACGAATTACTTTTAATACTAAAAGTAGTATTAAAAGTACTTTTACACCTAAAAGATTAAAACTGTAACAACACATAAATTTTTATAACAGTAACAGAAATGCCAACTTTAATACCAAATAATAGTGGTGGTATATTATTACGCGGATTACACAACAGCATATTAAGAACAAATGCAATAATCTTAACTGAAACTGGAAATAGTATTTGAAACTGGTTTTATTTAAATTTAAGATTTATCTTCTTGAAAGATTCGCCAAACGAACTCTCTTAAATAACCATTGCATAATATAAATACATTGTATATAGTTAAGTATAATGTGTAGAATTTTTTGCGTAAATGTTTTAAAAATAAAATTAACTAAGCGATGATAACCTAAGTTTCTGACTCACTATTTATTTTTGTTTACATTTATTTTACAACTTAAGAATTATAAAATATTGCAGATTAATGTTTTGTATAAAAAGGACATTTTAGGACGAATCTAGTCAGTATAACTTTTCGCTTTGAAATCACAACTGTTGCGTAAGTAGTATAAGTAAAAAACTAATTTGTTTTTATTATAAAATATTAATTATTAATTTATAGAAAATGAAGTTCTTCTATCTCTTGACAATTTTATTTGGGATCATTGTTGCGACCATGGCACGCAGTGATCCAGACTGCCTTTCCAATTTTATCCGTACAGTTCAATATTGTATTTTACCAAAACAAGCGGTAGGAAGTGGTGGTGTTGGAACCTGTCCAGAATATTCAACATTTATTGAACATGTTGATACGTGTGGTTATTCACGTTGGTAGATTTGGAAACAAATAAATCAAAAATAATAATTGGCTGTGTTTCAATCGGGTAAAATGTTAAATTTTTTAACTGTGGTAAAAAATACTAAATTTTCTTCACTTTTTAATCGTTTTGGTGTTTCAAATGAAACTGGTTAAAAATGTGATGTTTAAGATTTTCATTTTTGTTTTGCGTAGATAAAAGCAAAATACAAGCTACAAATTTTTAACCGGTCCGTGACCAGTTAAAATTTGTGTGGTGAATAAAATGTCAAAAATTTAAATTTTTAACTTTTTATGCTGATTTTTATTCGTTGAAACACAGGCTAAGTTAAATAAAGCCTTGTAACAAAAAGTGAGATTGAAGATTTTGTTGTAGCTCTTTGAGTACCCGTTGAGTAGCCGTTGTGACTTTTATTTGATTTGCTTATTTTATTTTTTCTCCTTCTAGAGTAATAACTGATAAGTATATATAAAAAAATTGATTTCCAATTTAATAAAAACTCATGTTTAAGTTAAACCGGAAAACAATTTTTAAATTCGTGTCGTATAAAAAACCAAAATAGGTTACAAGATAATAACAATACAAATCAGAAAGAACATATCGTCGCTATCTTCTCAAACTATCGAACGTGAAAATTACTTTCCAGGGGCCCTATTCTCGAATTCCACATTCATTTTCCACATGCGGACATCTGTCAAACTTCATAAAAAATATGGAAGGTTTTTCGTACTACTTCGCTATGGAATTTTTTGGGTACTAAGGGAACATTTCCGAATGGGTATAAGCAGGTGGAAGAAATTCCCCATATAGGAAAATGTCCATATGTCCCATGTGTTTTTTATATTCGAATTAAAATTTCCGAACGTTTTGATGAATTTTGACAGATGTCGGCATGTGGGAAATGTATGTGGAATTCGAGAATAGGGCCGCAGGATGGCAAAAAATTTGCCATAATTTGACTTAATTAAGGAAAATGCGCATAATATTCGAAACTCTGACAGAACGATTTTCTATGATTCTATCAAAGCGTATCATGACCAATTCTAGAGGTAGAAAGCTTACATGAAAATAGTTTATTATTCAACGAGCATATAATGATAGCTGTTATTCACGAAGATGAAGTTTACCGACATGAGCCGATAGGCAAGTGTCGCAAATCATCTGAGTGAATAACAGTCATTATATGCGAGTAGAACACGATACTTTGAAATTCTTTAAAAATAATCCTAAAATAATTTCCATCGACATATTGACGTCTCAATTTAATTTTAATGAAAATGGCAAGGTCTACTAGATATAATTTCAAAAATGAATAACAGTGATTAATGTTTAAGCACTGCTAGCAGTGAATAAATGAAATAAGATAGTCGTGGATAAATTAATGTTTTCACATTTGATAGTTTAAGTAGCTACGATATTAAGAAGAAGCAAATATTAAAAATATTTAATATTTTGGAACAAATTTTTACTTAAATTGAGTGTAACTTAAAAACTAAACGCGAGTAAATTTTATGTAAAAGATTAAATTTTTAATCGGTTGTCGCTTTTAGCCTTCGGCCTCGGGCAAAAATTTCTTTATTCGAACAATAATCGGCTTTTTCACTGCGCCGATGCTTAGCACTTATCAAGCAAGGACGTACCAATTACTTTTACACCTAAAAAATTAAAACTGTAGCAACACATAAATTTTTATAACAGTAACAGAAACGCCAACTTTAATACCAAATAATAGTACTAAAATAAGCTAATTTTAAGACGCTTGAAGAAAAAAAATTGTTATGGAAAATGACTTGGTTGCACTCTGCTAAGGTAGATGTGCGAATCAAATAATCAACAACAGAAAACAGATGTTTTGAGCTAAAGCCTAGGCTAAAACAACTTTTCAGATAAAAATTGGTTTCTTTTCATGAAGAACCTAAATCTGTTCAAAATAATATATGATATACATAATTTTAAAAACAACTTTGACCTTGAAAAAACTTCTGATTAAAAAAATGATTATGATATTTTCTTTCCCGCTCAAAAACTTATACAACTTTTCCCTAATAAATTTTTTATAAAGTCTTTAGTTTTCATATAGTTCTAACAAATGATTCCTGTAGTAAAAAATGTTATTGAAGGAATCATTCGGATGGAATTTCGGAATTTTGATAGTTCGGAATTCATTCAAAATTAATAAATAAAAAATATGATTTTGATCATCCATCAACACTTTATAATTTAGGCCCCGGTAGTTTTTGAAGTTTTTAGATAAATCAAAATTTTATACTTTTTGGCAATACGTAATAACCTGATAAACATACACGAAAGACTGACAAGAAGTTGTAGTTTATGAATGTAATTTGAAGTACCTCGTAATCGCAGCCCCGTTTTGAGCACCTTCAACTTCATCTAATTTAAGAAGTGATAATTTTATTACGTAATTGTGATGTTATATTATCATGAGGGAGACTACACAATAGAATATTAAGAACAAATGCGATAATGTTAACATAAACAGGTAAATAGTATTTGAAACTGGTTTTATTTAAATTTAAGATTTATGTTCTTGAAAGATTCGCAAAACGAACCCTCTTAAATAATCATTGCGTAATATAAATACATAATGTACATAGTATAATAACCTAAAGAATAACCTTCATAAATAGTTAAGTATAATGTGTAGAATTTTTTGCGCAAATGTTTTAAAAATAAAATTAACTAAGCGATGATAACCTAAGTTTCTGACTCACTATTTATTTTTGTTTACATTTATTTTACAACTTAAGAATTATAAAATATTGCAGATTAATGTTTTGTATAAAAACAAACATTTTAGAACGAACATTGTCAATATAATTTTTCGATTTGAAATCAAAACTGTTGTGTAAGTAGTAATAACTTTGAAACTGATGTGTTTTTATTATAAAATATTAATTATTAATTAATAGAAAATGAAGTTCTTATATCTCTTGACAATTGTATTTGGGATAATTGTTGCGACCATGGCACGCAGTGAACTAAGATGCCGTCCCGGTTTTGGACGTATACCTCATTATTGTATTTTACCTAAACAAGTGGTAGGTAGTGGTGGTGTTGGAACTTGTCCAGAACATTCAACATTTATTGAACATCTGGATACGTGTGGCTACGCATTAGGATAGATTTGGAAACAAATAAATTTTTTTTTTTTTTTTTAATATTTTATTTATGATAACAATAATTTTTTTTATAAAGTAACTAGTCATTTTGACTAACAGTGTTTGACTCTGACAACATAATAATAAAGCACTAATATGTGTTCTTTCCATAAAAGTGTTGT
This sequence comes from Tipula vernalis, assembly GCA_958295665.1. NCBI lineage: Eukaryota > Metazoa > Arthropoda > Insecta > Diptera > Tipulidae > Tipula > Tipula vernalis. The sequence continues at coordinate 78,347,553 of OY282559.1, read as the reverse complement.
TTTGGTTGATGTTGCATTGTGCGGACTATTCAGGTAACTCAAAAGGTTTTAGTCTTTTGAGTCTTCTTATTATACCCTCTTGATGAAGTAGTCTTGCAGCTTCGATGTTAGGGTGATGATGGAGCCTCTCCTGGTGTTTTTGTGTACATTTCTTTATTTCACTTGCGACTGTGTCTATTCCGATATCTCTATGAAGGTCACTATTACAAGTGTACCAAGGGGCATTTACAATTCTTCTGATAACTTTATTTTGAAATCGTTGAACTATGTGTTGATTGCTGATTTTGGTGCATCCCCTTAGTTGAATACCATATGTCCAGACCGGCTTAAGTACTTGTTTATAAAGCACAAGCTTATTATGAATGGATAACTGAGAGTTTCTTCCAATTAACCAGTACATTTTTCTATATTTTAACTGAAGCTCTTCTTGCTTTCTTTTTCACATGTACTTTCCACTTTAACTTTGCATCAAGGTTGATACCAAGGTATTTTGCTTGATTGGCATGTGGTGCAGCGATATTATTGAGAGTCACAGGTAGTGGTACTATTGATATATTAGTGAAGTTAATGTGAGTAGACTTCGATTCATTCACTTTAATTCTCCACTTAGCTAGCCAATCTTGTATATTATTTACGGCTATTTGTAGTTTGAATGTGACTTCACCGATTGTGTCACCAACAGCTCGAATTGCAGTGTCATCTGCAAACGTGGCGATAGTTGTATTGCTTGTCTGCGGTATGTCGCTAGTAAATACTACGAAAAGGAAAGGCCCTAAGACACTCCCCTGCGGGATTCCTGCTTTAGCTTCTTTAATACTGGAGTAAACTCCTTCTTGTTTAACTCTAAAATATCTCTTTTTCAGGTATGACTTTAGCAGTTCGCAATACTCAAATGGCAGAGTTTTCTTCAATTTAAATATTAAACCATCTAGCCAGACTTTGTCAAATGCCTGCGCTATGTCAAGAAATATGACTGAACAAATCTTTTTTTCCTCTAAGGATTTTTCTATTATATCTGTTATTCTATGGACTTGGTCGATTGTGGAGTGTTCCTCTTTAAATCCAAGCTGATGGGACGGAAAAGCTCCTGATTTTACAACTTCTGGTTTAATTCGTTTTAATAACAATCTCTCAAATAGTTTTGACATAGTTGGAAGAAGTGGTATTGGCCTGTATGAGGCCAGCTCACTTGGTGGCTTACCTGGCTTAGGTATCATTATCACTTCCGCAAATTTCCAAGATAGAGGGACATAACGGAGTCTGAAGGAAGCATTAATTATGTCCGATATATTTTTAATAGCTTTATTAGGTAGTTGTTTTAGAATCTCTCCAGTTATCAGGTCATATGATCCTGGTGATTTTTTAAGTACTACATGGTTCTTTATTTCTTGGTTTACTTCTTTAGCATTAGTTAATGGAATTTCCTGTCTCAGGATAGTTTTTTGGTTTTCGAACAGTATATCCTGTTGGTTAAGTGTTGTTAAATTTGGCTGAAAGGTACGCTCGAGATGATTCGCGAATTTTTCTGCTTTTTCTTCTTTTGTTTTAGCCAGTGGCACTATTCTGGTTTTCCCGGGGAGTTGCGAATTGGGAAATTATTTATTGTTACTTTTTAGTGTATTTTGGTTTTCTTTTTTCCAAAGCATACTAATTTTTGGGGAAAAATAGTTCTATTTCATAGCAATTTTGTTGTTTATTTTTCCCTAAAAATTTGTTTGGGAATTATTTTTTCCCAAAACATGAACAAAATACCAATCGTTCAGTATGCTTTGGAAAAAAGAAAACCAAAATACACTAAAAAGTAACAATAAATTAATTCGCAATTCACAATTCCCCGGGAAAACCAGAATAGTGCCACAGGTGACCATTATTTGTTCTTATTGGTGGTATATGCATAACTGGCCTTTTCAAATATTTGGTTGCTTTCCACAATGAATAATCACTACCTTTATCATAGGTGAGAGATTGTAGGTATGAATTTATTGATTTATTTTTAAATTCGCGTATTTCTCTATGTTGATGCTGAGATCCAGCGGCTGAAGAAGAACAAATCTAAAACCAATCACCGCTTATTAATAGAATTAATTAGCATTAGAAATTTACCTGAATTATCGCAGTGTGCTAAATTGACATTATCCTTCCATTTAAATTGTTATTTTGTATTCAATTTGACGTTTCATTATTTTTATTGCTGCATTAAAATCGAGCAGTTGCTGAATATAATTAAGCAAAATACTAATGTAGAGCTATTTGTTGAGAGATGTCACTAAGATCAGTAAATATAATTTGAGTAGTATATGTTGTTAATTTAGATGGCTTCATAGGCAACACAAAAGAGTAAGAACACAGAGCTTAAAAACTGGATTGAGAATGAATGAAAAATATAGATACAAGCGAGCCTTCATCTTGTGTAAACCAAAATAAATTGTCAATTAATTTAAATTATTAAAATTTCAAAGAAATAGTTTTTTTTTCATTTTGGAAAGATATACGTGCATTCTGCAAAGCTAAGTTGATGTAGCGGAGTGACCAAATAGTTACCAACGAATAATTTGTGTACCAGTTGGTTTGGAGCATCATATATCAAAAAGAACATTGGCGCCGAAACAGGAACCTGAATATTGTGTATTCTGTGGAGAACAATCAACATAACGGAATTGCAGTATTTGGGGTTCAGCAATATAACGACAAATCTACATAATAGCGGAGATTCAACAGTGGAAATAATCCACGTGAAAAATTAAGTGGCCAGTTAACCTTCTAGATCGTTCAAGGCCAGCAGTATAACTGTGAGTATTATCAATTGAAAACGAACGTTCTAAAGTGATTAACCGGTAAAAATAAACCAACTGTATTTCGGTGAATCATCGATCGAAGAAAATCGACTGAATTTCAAGCTCATTAATACACAACGGCTTATATTTGGTGCGATCGTTCGTAAATTGCAAAGTGAAGTGGAAGTGCAGATAGTGAACGATAAATAACTGTAACTGATTATAAACCGTCTAAATAATTAACCAGGTGCAAAATGGATACCTTGAAGAAACAAAGAGCTACTATCAAAGGTTCCATGACAAAATTAGTCACCTTTGTAAGAGGCAATATAAACAACGCTAGCGAAGTAAACTATTAGTGAAGCAGGAACGAGCGCAAAGATTATTGAGTGAATTTATGAGCATTGAGAAGGAAATGTTTAATATCGACAACACGGTACAATCAGATCTGTCAGAATTTGAGGACAGCTACTACACAGTTCTTGCTGGACTAAAAGCTACTATTCGAAAGCAAAGCCTTGCTTCAAAGAAAACGACCATAATGGATGGTACGATGAATGCAACACAGAACCAAGCAATTGAGGTGCGTTTGCCGAAACTCAATATACCAGTTTTTGATGGCTACTATATAGAGTGGCAGTCCTTTTTCGATTTGTATAGTTCAACTATACATGACAGAGATAATTTGACTGCAGCCCAAAAACTTTAATATCTCAGAGGCCTTTTAAACGGATAAGCGGCAGCACTCGTCCGTCACTTAGCCGTGACTGATACAAACTGTAACGAGGCATTTCAGAAGTTGGTTCATCGATACGATAGACAGCGTCACACAGTTAATACTTTCATAAAAACATATATGGAACAGCCGAATAAACTACAACCAAATGCTGCTAACATTCGGAAGTTGACCGATTCTTTCGATGAATCAATCAGAGGGCTTAAAGCACTAGGTCCAGATGCCAAGAAGAGGGATCCTTGGCTAATTTATGTGGCATTAAATAAGCTAGATGATGAAACCAAATCTCTTTGGGCTCAAGAAACTGCAAACAAAGATTTTCCTACCTTCGATGAATTACTCAAATTCCTTGTGAAACGAATTGATATGATGGAGTCATTGGAGGGATACTCAAGGAAAAATCATCCTGCTCGACCACCAGCGCCACGAACATATGCAGTCACCACTTCTACAGGGATGAATTGTCCAATATGTAAGCAAGATGGACACAGAATCTATGATTGTGATACATACAACCGTATGTCGTCGGATAAAAGATCGGAAGCTGTTCAGAGCCAGAACAGATGCTTTAATTGCTTAAACGGAAATCACAGGGTGCATGACTGCAGATCGAGAGTGAGATGCCAGCAATGCCAAAGAAAACATCACACATCCCTACACGATTCCTCAAACGAAAGAAGGTTTTCTAAGGGTGATCAGCAAGCAAAGCAAGTTGCATTGTCGACAGTGATGGCTGGTCTCCACTTTCGTATTTTTCTCTTGACAAAAAAAAATCTAGTTCATTTTTTTCCTCATGACAATTTTTAGTACATTTTCCAAAATACATACACAAAAATGGATTTGAGCATGCGCATTGAAATTTTGTCAAGAGAGGAAAAGATCAGAATATTCAATATTTTTGTCGTGACGTTGTGCCATTTGAGCATAAATTGTATTTTATGCTCAATTTAATGTCATTTCATGTTGAATATTTTGACAAATAAAATGAAATTTTCATTCTTTTTTCACAAAATTTGGTCCTTTTAATGAATTTTAGGTCAAATTATAATAAAATTTGTGTTATTAAAATAAGACATAAATAATAAATCGTGGAATACAAAAGTAATATGCGAAAAAATTGTATTATTCGAAAAACGAACCAAATTCAAATTTTTTTCTTATTCTCAAAGAGAGAAATTAGTTATATTCTTTATGTTAGTAGTTGTACAAAAAATGTCACGAGCCGTTTGTCATTTATTTTTTGTCAAAAGAAAAATATACAAGTGGAGACCAGCCATGAAGGAAACAGAGGAAGATAATGAAGAAACAGAGTTTCAATCATATACGACAACACATGCAAATTCGTGTAATACTATTTTACCTACCGCCATGATAAAGGTAAGAGATAGTAATGGCCAATTCCAAACTTTCAGAGCGCTGCTGGATTCCGCCTCACAAGCAACATTCATATCAGAATCCTGTATACAAATGTTAAATCTTGATCGTCGTAACGGAAGAGTGTTGGTGAAGGGACTTGGTGAAGTCGGAATGGGAGCAACCAGGGGTACTACCGAATTAAACATTTCGTCATTGGACAACGTAATAACATTAAAGGCAGAAGCGTTTATTATCCCGAAGGTATCCGCTACACTATATGGGTATTTATCTAAAACAGACTTGCCGTTATTAAATGATTTGAACTTAGCGGGTCCAAGCTTTAATAGGCGTGGCAATATCGATATTCTTTTAGGAGTGGACATATTTTTTAAAGCGATTTTGCCCGAAAAGCAAAAATTATCAAATGGCCTGACAGCAATCAATACCATTTTTGGTTGGGTAATTGCCGGTGGAGGTGCAAACACAAGGCAAACCGAATACGGCAACTTCAACATTTTACTAGATATAGATAAGTCGCTTCGCAGGTTCTGGGAAGTCGAGGAGATGCCAAAAATCACAAGAAGAACACCAGAGGAACGAGCATATGAAGAGATATTTCAAACGACTACCAAACAAGCTGAAGATAATAAGTTCACGGTCAAATTGCCATTTAGACAACCAAGAGATATGATTGGAACATCATTTAATTCAGCTTTAAATCATCTTAAAGCAATGGAGAGGAAGTTTGAGAGAAACAAAGAATTTGGGCAGCTCTATAAAACTTTCATGACAGAATATGAGACCCTTGGCCATATGGAAAGGATTCCTGGGTGCAACAACTCCAACAATTATTATCTTCCAAATCACGGTGTATTGAAAGAAAGCAGCACCACAACGAAACTCAGGGTTGTGTTCGACGCATCAGTCAAGTCATCCACAGGGTTGTCACTGAATGATGTTTTAATGGTGGGACCAACTGTACAGCCAGTGCTCATCGATATATTATTAAGATTTCGACAATATCAATTTGTGTTCTGCGGAGATGTTGAGAAAATGTACAGGCAGGTATGGGTAGCTAAAGATGATCGACAATTCCAAAATATTTTCTGGCGAAATAACCCGAAGCAATAACCAGAGCGATATCAATTAAAAACGCTTACATATGGCACCGCATCGGCAGCATTCTTAGCCACGCGTTGTTTGAAGGAAGTTGGAAATCGACTACAACCAATACAACCGAAAGCAGCAAGGTCCATATTGCAAGATATGTACGTAGATGACATGATGACCGGAGCCAATTCCTTACCACGGATTAAAGTCATAACAGTACAAATAATGAAATCCTTAGAAGATTATGGTTTCAGCCTTCGAAAGCTGTTAACGAATAACGATGAGCTAAGATCAGTCATTGAAGCCACCGAGAAAGATGTTAAAAGTATAGGAGAACAACCAGATACGCCAAGAGTAATATTAGGCCTCTAATGGGATCCGCATGCGGATGCTTTTAAATTCAGCGTACGCGTTCCGGAGCGAACACGTCATACTAAGCGGACGCTACTATCAGATGCCAGTCGCAACTTCGATCCACTTGGCTGGTTGACGCCTGTAATAATAAGAGTGAAGGTTTTATTCCAAGATCTATGGATGCAAAACTTAAGTTGGGATGATGAACTACCTACAAACACTCAAAAAGCATGGCTAGACATTAGAAGAGATTTACTAGAAACATCTAAAATTACAGTACCAAGATGGTTAACGACGCACGACCAAGTCAGCTTGGTAGGCTTCAGTGATGCAAGCTAACACGCATATGCCGCTGTGATATACGCAGTAGTTAACACCGGCGATGGTTTTAAATCGACAAACACCTTTTTCGATAATTTCATAGCAAGGTATTCCAACTTTCATAAGATGTCAAAGGTATTAGCGCTAGTAATGAGAGTCTTTAAAAACCGCAGAAACAGAAGAGGAAATAAGGAAAATCAGGTCTCGGAAACAATTAGAGAAGAGATAGAAGCTGCTGAAATGGTTCTAATTCGGCATGTTCAGAAGTTAGAATTTTTATCTGAAATGGACACACTAAAAAATAAAGGTACTGTACCTCGAAGCAGTAAATTAATCACATTATGTCCATTTTTAGATGATCAAGGCATTATCCGAGTAGGGGTCGTATCCAGAAATCGCTTGAGCCATTTAAAGTAAAGCATCCTATCATCTTACCGATGAAATCACATTTGGTGAAGTATATAGTAAGGGATGCACATATCCTTTATAATCATCCAGGAATTAGCTTGCTTACCAGCGGTAAAAAGAAAATTCCTGATCTAATTGACTTTTGTGTAACTAAGGGCATTCCACGTACATATGCTAAGGCCACCGATTGCTATGATCTGTGTTCTGATCACTCACCGGTAATAGTAACATTGAGTACTGATGTCCTAAGGAACGAAATACCGAACCGTCTTACAAACAAGAAAACTAATTGGGATCAATATAGGAGGCTAGTCGAACAAAAGTGTCTACTTAATATTCCGCTGATCACACCAGTTGATATTGATGCGGCGGCAGAAAATCTAAAAGATGTCATGACATTATCTGCTAAAAGGGCTCCACCCGGCATAAGTAGTTCGGAAAAAGTTAATAAACTGTCACATAATATACAGGAACTAATCCAAGAAAAGCGAAAAATTCACCGTCAATGGCAGCAAACAAAATCACCGTTATTGAAATGGAAATTAAATCGAGTTATTAAGGCCCTAAGATTTGCTTTGAGGGAAGAAGAAAACCAGCGCGTAAAGAACTACTTAAGTGATGTCTCGGCAACCGAGAGGACAGATTATTCTTTGTGAAAGGCAACAAAAAATTTAAAAAGGCCAACAAATTCGAATCCACCGATTAGACTACCAACTGCAAATTGGGCGAGAAGTGATGAAGAAAAAGCCAATGCTTTTGCTGCTCATCTAGCAACAGTATTCGTCCCACACGAAGAAGATAATTATTTCGTGCTACCCCAGCCAACGGATGATGGTTTATCCTACAAACCTATAAAGTATAACTGGAAGAAAGTTAAGAATACAATTAAAACTTGCATAAGCCCGAAAAAGGCACCAGGAAATGATCTCATTGCTGGAAAAATGATAAGGGAATTGCCAGATAAATGCATAAAACTAACAACATTTGTATTCAACGCGATCATGCGAACTAGTTATATTCCTCAGACATGGAAGATATCTTTGATCACAATGATTCATAAGCCAGGTAAAAATGAAACGCAAATCTCATCATATCGTTCAATAAGCATGCTGCCCACAATCTCAAAGCTATTTGAAAAAATGTTATTAACGAAATTGAAACCAATATTAGAAGAACGGCGCGTTATTCCAGACCATCAATTTGGGTTCCGAAACCAGCATGGTACTATAGAGCAAGTACACAGAATTGTAAATGCAATCAAAATCACCTTCGAGGAAAAGAAATATTATGTCGCTTCCTTTATGGATATCGCCCAAGCTTTTGATAATGTTTGGCACGATGGACTAATTTACAAAATAAAAGAGTTTCTACCGAAAAAATTTCACTCAGTTTTGGAAAACAATCTTCTTCAAAGGCAACACATGGTCAAACAAAATAGCGCAACTACTTGCTTAAATGATATTAATGCAGGTGTCCCGCAAGGCAGCGTTCTAGGACCAATATTATACTTGTTGTACACAGCTGATATACCTGTAACCAACAAAGTATTAATATCAACATTTGCCGATGACACGACCACCCTGGTGTCTCACACTAATCCTGAAATTGCCTCAAAGGAATTACAGAATCATTTAAACAAAGTCGCGGACTGGCTGAAGGCATGGCGAATAAAAGTGAACGAAAACAAATCAACTCATGTCACATTCACGCTAAACAAATGCACCTGCCCACCAGTGAAATTAAACGATAAAAATATTCCTCAACAAACGAAGGTAAAATACTTAGGTTTGCATCTGGATAGAAGGTTAAAGTGGAAAAATCATATTGAAACAAAGAGCAACCAAATAAAAATTACATTTTCCAAAATGTATTGGCTGATAGGAAGAAAATCTCAGTTGTCATAAGCCAATAAAGTTTTACTTTACAAAGCGATAATCAAACCCATATGGACATATGGTATTCAGTTATGGGGATCCACCAGCGCTTCAAACAGAGAACTCCTGCAACGAACCCAAGCGAAAATACTTCGCAGTATTACCAATGCTCCTTGGTACATTCGAAATAGTAATATACATGACGACCTTGGGATCAAAACCGTTAAAGAAATTATTAAATAAGTCAGTTCGAAATATTAATCAAAACTAGAAGCACATCCCAACGAATTGTCCAGGGAGATACTAAAACAGCCGCGATTTAGACGTCTGAGAAGAACAGATCCACTCGAACTGATGAGCCTGTAAATTTAATTTGATATATACATATAAGTATAGTCTAAATTAATTAAATTGTGAGCACTAAAGATAAGTACTCGTATTAACATTGGTTAAGACTTAAAATATGTAATAATTTTTAGCTTAAGATTTGATTACTTCTTGTGAGTTTCTTATGTAGAAAGATTCAAGAATAAAGCCATTTACAACATTTAAAAAAAAAAAAAATTGAAAGTTGTCTAAAATTAAAAATAAAATTGCATTGTAATCGTGCGTGTGCCTTGTTTCGGATCTGTAAGTTATCGAGAAGTGAATCAAAATTGACTTGGAAGATTTGACCTAGACAAACATTGTAAGTTAAATAAAAGCTTGTAAAAATAACAGAAACATTGGTAAAATTGAAAGATTTATTTATTTATTTCAATTTTTTTTCTTTGACTTTTTATTGTGTTTTGGTTGTGGTTTCAATAAGATTCCTGAAACTCATTAAAAAAATGTACTTAACCATGTCGGCTCAAATGTATAGGTACAAACCTTTAATGAAAATGGGAAGAAAATTAGTACCTACCGGTTTCGATCTGAAGAGCCTATGCTTATGAAAGAGGATTAATTTTTTTCATAATCATATAGGCTCATCATTTCTTACAACTGTAAGAATATTAGCTTCATAAAATTAAAATCTTACTAAAATGTCATAATTGCAAAAGACGAACAAAAAGATCTAACAAGTACTACAAAACCTGAGAAGTGAGCAATTGCCATTACAAACTATTACATCTGGCCACTTTTTAATGATATTTTCCATTGTAGATTTTGTGTTTTAAGAAAATCGAGACTCGGTCTACTTTAAACCTCATGAACCAAATCTGAGCATCCGTTAATTTTTAGTTATTTTCTTGATCATCAGATAATAGAACGGGTGCACTTAGTTAATGATTTGTGGGTGATTTTCCGCTCAGATCTAAAGTTCAACTTTCATATTGATGCTGGCTTACTCAATATTGGGGTTTATAAAACGTAACTCGAAAAACTTTTACAATACGTTGACCTTCAAAATATTATATACTTCATTTGTCAGGCCACAAATCGAGTATGCCAGTGTTAATACAGTAATAAATATATCATTATACGCACCTGAGTTTCCGCTGTAAAATGTAAAATAAATGGAAATTCCCGTTATTTTTATGTTGTATTTTTGTGTTTTGTGATTTTATTTAAATACATATACAATCTGATTTTAATGTGTTTGTTTGTGTGATTCTAACAGAAAAAGTAAGTGTTTTCGATAAACATTTCGATATGCGCACGTTAGTAACATTCGAGTATTTATGCGATTCACACACGAAGAACGTGCCCAAATTTCTAATTTGAATCAGAATGGATTTTCGAATCGGAAAATTGCAAGGCAGATTGGTACGAAGCAACCAAAAATTGTCTAAATTCACAACAAATTAAAGATAAATTAAACTTACCCGTCACAAAATAACACATTGCACGACTATTAAGAAACGATACAAATATTAAATGGAAGAAACCATTATGTAAACCAAGACTCATGAAGCGCCATTTAGAGGCTCGTCTTAAAAGGGCTCGACAACATATGGTTTTCAAAGAGGAATGGAACTCTGTGATATTTTCTGATGAAAAGAAATTCAATCTAGATGGGCCAGATTGTTTTAGTTGCTATTGGTATAAATTAAATTTTACGAATGATCCAAGAACAAAACAAAATTTTGGTGGCGATACAGTCATGGTATGGGGAGCATTCTCATCTAAAGGTAGGCTTACGTTGTGCTTCCCATCGTCGAGAATGAACTCCGACGAGTACTTAGAAATGTTGGAAAGTGTACTCGTCCCATACAGTGAAGAAAATTTTCCAGATAACTTCTTATTCCAACAAGATAATGCCGCGAAACGTAAGTTTCTAAGAAAAGTAAGGAGTGGTTTGCGAACGGAGGAATTACTTTAATGGAGTGGCCCGCATGCAGTCCAGACTGCAATCCAATGGAAAACCTGTGGGCAATACTTGCAAGAAAAGTTTACAGAAATGGAAGACAGTTTAACACTATTCAAGAGTTAAGGGCTACGATAGTAAGTTGCTGGAACGAAATTGGTGATGAAGTATTGCATAATCTCGTACAATCCATGACAAACCGTGTGCTTGAGGTGATTAAACAAAATGGCAAGCAAATTAAATATTGAAATATTTTATAGATTATTTTTTTTGTAATTTTATTATAGTGCGTATAATGAAATGTTTAACTAAATTCTTGTTAAATTTGAATATTTTTAATAACTATTTTTGAAATATGAATTCTAACAAATTTTTATAAATTTTAAACGTAAATGTATTAGAATAATTGAAGAATTTAAATATAAATATATAAATTAAAAATAACCCAAGTATTTTTGAATGCGTATAGTAATATGTTTCCTACTGTATGGTCTACGTACTATAAATGTCACCCAAAAGCAATTATTATTGTTTGTATACTTAGAATACTGCCATCAAATGAACCCAATGGTCATAAATTCAGTCTTCAAACATTATCTTCACGGTGTAGGTGTGCAAGTGTAACTTTTGCGCGCGACATTCTTTATGGAAAAGTTGATTGTACAGGCTTGCTTTCACTTTTTAACTTTTATGCTACACAGCGCTATTTATGTTCACGGAAATAACTTTTATTTCCGATGACAAATTACTAACTACTGTTATTACAGTGCAGTTATTCGTAGTCAACGTGATACATTTTGATTTTAATATTGATTATATTTTATTTATTATAGATCTATTCAGAAATTTGTAAAAAAAAAAATGGGAAATTGTAGCTACTTCTGTCATCCACTTAAAAATACTGGCACTCGCAGCACCAAGAATTGTGTTTATTTTGACAACGCCACGTCATTGTTGTTTTCATTATATTTTGTTATTCCAAAAGTTAAATATCTGAGGAAAAGTGCGAATTCATTTTATCCATATATAAAAATGAGAGGGACGTACTGAAACGTTTTTTTTTCTTTCAAAATGTTACTATGATCTTAAAAATGTTGAGCAACTTTTACGAAAAATTATAAACAGGTTCATTTTTCGATTTTTCCATTCTTTTTCGCCAAAAAAAGTTGTGGATTGCGGTAAATATTATTAAATAACACATTTTGAATAGGCAACTTCAGTATGCAAGGAAATCATAAAAAAATGTGTCCTTTTATCGCACATTTTCTGTCTTTTTAAATAGAGGAAACGATTAAATGTAAATCAGCTACTAGTTTCCTATTGTACTAAATGAAAATGGCAGATGTACTGAAAATTAACTTTGGTATCTTTCCATGCTGAAATAAAATTTTTTAATTTGTGTCTGTACTCATGAAAGGGAAAATCTATAGTCTCGATAGAATATCTGTATAAAAAGCAAGATTTGCATGTATATTTAATAAGTTGCGTAATTCAATGAAATGAATTAAAAACGATAAAATGTAGCGTAAAAAGTCTTACTGGATGAAATTAAACTGAGTTAATTGCAGTTTAACCATAAAAATAGAGAACATCTGGATGCGATCGATTGAGATCGAGATTAATAAAAAAACACGACTTTTGTTTTGTAACCAATTGCATTTGACATGCTGTGTGGCTAATAATAAATAAATAAAATAAATAAATAAATGAAATATGCAAAGTCGTTCAACAAACAAACTATCATCTTTATGCTGATGATTTCCAATTGTATTCTCTTGGAGCCCAAAAATATATTGTAAAAATGCTTTGCCTTATTTGTGTAAGTTTTAATGATGAATAAATAAATAAAATAAAAATAAAATAAAATAAATAAATTTGAAATCTCCGGGGAGATAAGGCCGTACGCTCCAATCAATCAATCAATCAATAATTCTTGAAAGATCCGCAAATCGAATTTCCTTAAATAATCATTGCGCGAAAAAAATAATAACCTCGAAAAACCTTCATACATTATTAGGCATAATACAATATTTTTTTATGTAAAAGTTCCAAAAATAAAATTAGCTAAGCGATGATAACCTAAGATTTTGACTGACCTCCGATATTTTCCACAACTGGTATTTATTTTGGTTTACAGTTGAATGACACGAATTTGAAATTTCATTGTTAACAAAAATAATAATCCTATACTATACGGAACGTATCTACCCTACAAAAATAAGTTTGGGTTTATTGTATTTTAAGAGATTACAGATTAATGTTTTGTATAAAAAGAACCATTTTAGAACGAATCAAGTCAGTAAAATTTTTCGCTTTGAAATCACAACTATCGCGTAAGTAGTATAAGTAAAAAACTAATTTTTTTTATTACAAAATATTAATTATTAATTTATAGAAAATGAAGTTCTTTTATCTCTTGACAATTTTATTTGGGATAATTGTTGCGACCATGGCACGCAGTGATCCACCATGCCGTACCGGTTTTGGTCGTTCAGGTCGATATTGTATTTTACCGCCTCAACTAGTAGGTAGTGGTGGTATTGGAACCTGTCCAGATAATTCACAATTTATTGAAGAAGAAAGTACGTGTGGCTACTTGCGTTGGTAGATTAGAAAACAAATAAATCCAAAATAATAATTAGTGTTGTAAAATATGTGTGTTTTAATCATTTTCTGGCATTGGAAAGTTTTAACTGTTCTTCCTGGCGATAGTCCTGGTGATTGTCTTCCTGGTGATACCTAGCATATTAATTAGACTTGTCAACACTAGAACCATTTATAGTAAAAGATGAAGAGTAGTTATCGAAATTTCTGGAGATTAAATTCAGCCCTGTTAGAATTATCATAATATCCTACTCTAAGCCCTTTCAACGAGAACGTTTTTTTTTCGCGAGAAAGTAATAGAAGGCGAGAAACATTAAGATGAGGGAGGAGTGCGGTTCATTAATAAAGATTAAAAAAGAGTTGGAGACAAGAGGGATTCCGCGCCACCTACCACCATCCCTTGGATTTTGTGAAAAAAACTCTTGTGAAAATTATCAATCCATGAAATCTGCAAAGAGTGGAGTTCAATTGCTCCCAACTTATACCGCAAACATTTTTATGCCACAGACGAATTTTTGGCTTCTTCGTAAGCAGTGAAATACTGTTCGGCCAGACGAAGAGTCATCGACCGGAACAAGTCGTAGTCGGCAAGGCTGGATAAATTACGTTCCACTGAGTAATTAAAATACTTTTACGAATTACAGCAAACTCATTAATTAAAATACAATTTACAGTTACTTTACATTTGTAAATTGATAAATTTGATTTGACAATGGTCTAAATTCAGTCTTCAAACATTATTTCAAGGCGTAGGTGTGCGAGTGCCACTTTTGCATGCGACATTCTTTTGTAGAAAAGTTGATTGTACAGACTTGCTTTCACTTTTTAACTATGCTCGACAGCGCTATTTATCTCGACGGGATTTACTTTTAATTTTGACGACAATTAACTAACTACTGTTATTAAAGTGCAGTTATTCGTAGTTAATGTGATCTCAATGATGTATATTTTGATTTTAATATTGATTTGACTTTATTTATTAAAGATTTATTCAGAAATTTGTAAAAAAAAAATGGGCAATTGTAACTACTTCTATCAGCCACATAAAAATACTGGCACTCGCAGCATTAAGAATTGTGTTTATTTTGACAACGCTGTTCCAAAAGTTAAATACCTGAGGAAAAGTGCGAATACATTTTATCCTTATATAAAAATGAGACGTACATAGATTTAGGATTTAGGGAGTCCTGAGTATCCGGCCCTGGATTCCAGAGAAATGATCATCTAATAATGTAGTTAGATTGTGCTGTCTTATGCTAACCTATTTATTATAGGTATATTGTACTAATAATTTACTAACTATCAATTGCATTGGTGTCTGTAACCGGGGGTCGAGTCTGTCCCAACTAATAATCCTATCCAATCCTTCGGTTTTGTTATATGTGAACGGGTGTACGGCATTGGACTGCTATTATGCTTGGTCGTACACTCATAATCAATCATAAAAGTTTAATTTCAACTTTAGTTTATTTAATTTCATCTTTATTTTGTTATAATGATGTTTTTTATAATACAGTAGAATCCGTTTATACCAAACCATGTATATAACGAACAAACGCTTATAATGATCATATGGTTTTGTCATATAGTTGTGTGCCTTGAATTTGCACGAACACAAACAAAGAACTACGTTTATAAACGTAAACGAATATTTGATTAAAATGAACAGCCGGCTATAGTGAACAAATTTATGTCCCTTGAGTGTTTGCTATAAGCGAATTCTACTGTAATTATAATTATAATTTTAGCTTAGTAATTTTAGATTTTCTTAAATATTTTATCAGCTAAATTATTGAAAGGCGAACAGGGGGAAATTACAACATTAATAATTTTTAATTTAGGTTTAGGGAGACCTGAGTATCCGGCCCTGGATTCCAGAGAAATGATCATCTAAAAATGTAGTTAGATGGTGTTGTCTTTTGTGCCGTTAATTTACTAACTATCGATCGCATTGGTGTCTGTAACCGGGTCGAGTCTGTCCCAACTAATAATCCTATCCTATCCTTCGGTTTTGTTGTGTGTAAACGGGTGTACGGTGTGTGCCCGGGAGTCCGGGAGACTTGCTATAATGCTTGGCCGTACACTCACAATCAATCAATCAATCAATCAATCAATATAAAAATGAGACGTACATATTATTATTATTAATTCATAAATTTATGAGCTGGCGAAACCACCAGCTTGCTCGAAAACAAATACAACAAAAAATGACATTTCATTAACATAAACTTAACCTAAATTTTCCAATAACTATAATTATATTTCAGTATTTTTTTTTTTTTTAAATTTTAATTTTATTATTTATTTTTTAAATTTTTATCCGTTAATTAATTTTTAAAAAAAAAAAGAAAATCATTATTTCAATATAAGTCTATAATAATAGCTTAAAACTATAAAATAATCTATTAAAATTTCATATAAATATCTATACATACATACATATACATATACATACTCGTACATACTATATAGGTATACCAAAACCAACAAATTGTATACAAAAATGAAATTCATATTTATATTACTTAAAAATTTACTATTAATTTAAAAAGTGTTTAATTTAAGTTTGAACTTCAGAATTCTTCCACCCTTGTTGCGATATAAAATTTAATGTTATGAAAAGAATCTTTAATATTTTTAAATCTAGGACAATAATCAAAAATATGGATATCAGTTTCTCTTATTTTACATAAATTACATAGATCATTTTGTTCTATTCCTATTGTTTTTTTTGAAGATTTTGGTGAATGTATGCCCTGTTCTTAATCTATTAATAATCTTAATGTATTTAGTTTTTATGTTAACTCTTTTAAACCAAGTGACTTTAGGTGGTGATGAACTATTAATTACTCTATTAAAAATTCCCTTATTTCTAGTGGTATTTTCATAAATATTATGTTTTTCATCTAACATTATCTTTTTAATTATGCTATAAGTATATTCTAGGGGTATGCAATTATTGATAAAATTTAGATTCTGACTTGCTGTTGCTTTTTTGGCATTTTCGTCTGCTTTTTCATTCCCTTCTATTCCACTATGTGCTGGAATCCACTGAATTATAATGTCTGTACCTTGATGTTCGTTACAAATTTCTATTATTTTGTTTTCATAATATTTATTCTCCTTATTCTTGATGCAATTTAATAAAGAGATACAAGCACTTTTTGAATCAGTAAATATGACTATTTTGTTCTTATTTTTTATAATTTGATTCAATATTGCAAAATAAATAGCTATTAATGCAGTAGTTTTAATACTAGTTTCTTGTTTCAAAGTCATAGATAAGTTTACATTTTCTTCCGGAATATAAATTCCAAAACCACATGTGTTTCTAGATTTGGATCCATCAGTATATACCTGACTGTGATTTTTATATTTATCTTCTAATTCCCTAAATTCTGCTTTAATTTGAATATTATTCATGTTATTTTTGGAGATTTTATTATTTAGCATAGTTATTACACTTAAATTATCTGATATTAAGCTAACTTTTATATTTCTACCAATATTTTTTATAAATTTAAATTTTGTTAAAATATTATTAAATTTATTTAATGATTTATTTTTAGAAACATCTTTCTCTATCTCAGTATTAGCCGTGTTTTCCATGAGAACTGCACTAGAACTCGATAAACTTTAAATTCCTTTTATTCTATGTAAAACGAAAAAAAATAAATTCATAAAGCGCGAATGTGTAGAGTATTTGATATAATTACATATTTTAAGTTTAAAAATTTCCCCCTTCAGTTATTTCATCAATATTATCTTATTTCTTGCTGACGTCATTACACGCAACTACACTCGATAAATTCATGGGTTTATCCAGTGTAACTAAAATTTTTTTTTTTTTTTTTTTTTAAACATCTTTATTGATATGGCTACTACAATCTTAAACATTATTAATTCATTAGTAAGGTTGACATTAATACTTATGAGATAAGCATAAACTTGTGTGGGTCTGCTGGACCAGTATCCAGTTCCCTTAAGATATAATATTCATACGGTTAGCTCATGTGGTTTGATTCGTTTGAGCCGCCTTACTTCGTTTGTACTGTCCAGTAGTTGTACGGCCTCGACGTTGGTGTGGTTAAGAAGCCTCTTCTCATGTTTAATGGCACATTCACGGATGACGTCGTCTATCAATTGTATTTTTAGATCATTGTGTATTTCCCTGTTAGTCACAAATCGGTAAGCGTTGGTGACCATTCGAAGAAATTTATTTTGGCTACGTTGTATAATGTCTCTATTGGATTTATGAGTACAACCCCATAGCTGCGCACCATACATCCATATTGGTTTGAAGATAGTCTGGTAGACTAGTCTTTTGCAATATAGGTTCATTTTGGAATGATGCCCAATTAACCAGTACATTCGACGTTGTTTTAATCGTATCTGTTCAGCTTTTTGTCTCACATGATGTTTCCAGTTGAGCCTTGAATCTAAATGCAGACCAAGGTATTTAGCCGATTCAGCCTGCGGCACTTGCACCCCATTGAGGTATATGTGTAGACTGTTATTTTTGGGTCGGAGCGTAAATATCACACGGGTTGATTTGAGCTCATTAAGCACTATTTTCCAGTCAATTAATTGTCCATTTAATAACGTTGTTCATTGCTCGTTGAAGATTTTCCACTGCCCTTGGTTGTGATTCGTCTACTGACATAATTACAGTGTCGTCAGCGAACGTGCCGATGAATGTTTTATTCGTTGTAGGTATGTCCGCAGTGTAGATAAGGTAGAGGAGGGGTCCCAATACGCTTCCCTGCGGAACTCCCGCTAGCGTTGGATAAAAGTCAGAACATGTTTCTTCATGGATGACTCTGAATTGGCGATCAGAGAGGTATGATTCAAGCAGCTGGCAATAGTTTTGTGGTAGCATTTTGCTCATCTTGAATGTCAATCCCTCGTGCCAAACCCTATCAAAGGCCTGAGATACATCCAGAAATATTAAAAAAAGTAATATATAATATTAAAAAAAGATCTGATTTGGTCCACTATGTTTTTTAAAGATTCCATTTTTTCGTCAATTTCCTTAGCTTCTTCACCAGTTTTCTTAGTATTTTCCTTTCCGCTTTTAACCACTTCTGATATCTTGATTTCAGGCTCATTTTCTGGTCTGTGATAATTAAGTCTTCTCATTATTGGAAAATTAAATTCATTATGTTGGTACTGAGGAAATTTATTTTCAAATTGATAATATTTTATTTTTATATGATTTCCTCATCGTAGTTCTAATTTTTTGTATTTCCATTTCTTTCTTTTTTCTTGGACAGTTTTTCGAATTGGTTCTATGATTTTCTTTGCAATTATGGCAAGATTCACTTAAAGTACAAATTTGATCTTTTTTAATTAGATGAATATTAGCGCAATTACCACATCTTGTTTCCTTTCTTATGCAATATTTTTTGAGGTGCCCATAATTTAAACAGTTTTTACAAAATACTGGTTGTGGTATATAATAACTAACTCTGTAATTAACTCCATATATCTTAATAGAATCTGGCTTATAATTAGCTCTAAAAGTAATTTTCACTCTTTCTGTCTTCTGTAGTGTTTTGCTTTTAATATCAAATCGAAATAATCTTTCTGCCTCCGTAATTGTAACTTCACTGTTGTAGTTGTTCATAATTTCCTGCATTTCAGTTTCTATTGGAATGCCTCTTATAATCCCTGAAGTATGGTTGAAATTTAATGGTAGAAAAATATTGTACCCTTGTTTTTTAAGTAGATCACATTTTAATAATTTATTAGCATTAGATATGGATTTATATATTATTATATATCTGGTTTTTTTCATAGTCTGGATGATGTTTTCATATTCTCCAAAATTTAATTGTATAAGAGATTAAAAAAAGATTTAATTGTATAAGAGATTTAGAAATGTTAGAAATGTTGGAATTTTCTTTAACAATTATCACCGAAAAGAATCCTTTGTCTTTTGTTGAGTAAATATTTTCACGTTCTTCGATCCTGAATTTATCTGCAGTATTATTAATGTTATTAATTTTAATTTCTTTGTTATTGTTTATATTATTTTCAGTGTTAGCATTTGCTGAGCTTACATCCATTTCCACATTGTTTTCGTACATTTTGAGAGATTTATCTTTTTTATTTAATTTAATTGATATATTTTGTTTATGTATTTTATTTATTAATTTATTTTGCTTTTTGTTTCCTTTCATACTAATTTTTTTAATAAAATCATTATGTTTTTCCTTATTGCGTATTAATTGATTTAAGACATTGTTATTGTTTTTCTGGATTAAAATTTCACCTTCTGAAAAACCCGTAAAATCACTAAACTTTTTACTGTTTTTAACTTCACACTCCACTTTATATTTTATACACTTATTGCTTACTATCACCATAATATTTTAATTAAATAAACGAAATTAATATAAAAAAAAATCAGAAATTATTAGCGCACAAAATAAAAATACGTCTTAACTCTGAGTTGCGTTTGTTGGTATGTGAGACGTACATACTAAAACTTTTTTTTTCCTGTCAAAATGTTACTATGATCTTAAAAATGTTGAGCAACTTTTACGAAAAATTATAAACAGGTTCATTTTTCGATTTTTCCATTCTTTTTCGCCAAAAAAGTTGTGGATTGCGGTAAATATTATTAAATAACACATTTTGAATAGGCAACTTCATTATGCAAGGAAATTATTAAAAATTGCGTCCTTTTATCGCACATCTTCTGTCTTTTTAAATAGAGGAAACGATTAAATGTAAATCAGCTACTAGTTTCCTATTGTACTAAATGAAAATGGCAGATGTACTGAAAATTAACTTTGGTACCTTTCCATGCTGAAATAAAAATTATTAATTTGTGTCTGTACTCATGAAAGGGAAAATCTATAGTCTCGATAGAATATCTATATAAAAAGCAAGATTTGCATGTACATTTAAAATGAGATAAAATAGATAAAAGATAAAATCCCGCGTAAAAAGTCTTACTGGATGAAATTAAACTGAATTAATTGAAGTTTAACCACAAAAATAGAGAACATCTGGATGCGATCTATTGAGATATATCGAGACATGCATTTGACATGATGTATGGCTAATAATAAATAAATGAAATATGCAAAGTCGTTCAACAAACAAACTATCATCTTTATGCTGATGATTTCCAATTGTATTCTTTGTTTTGGAGGGTTCGACTCAACAATAATAGCTGCATTTCTTGACGCATAGTGATCCGGATCAGATCAAAATTTACATGTGAAGTGTGTACAACAACAACATTTGATCCAACATTCGTTTTGGATCACAAATGGTGATCTAAAAATAGTTGAACAATATTTTGTAGTTGAACAATATTTTGTAAAGACAAAGAATATAATGAATATAGTACGAGTATGAAGAGGCATTCAAAACGAAACGAGACAAAAAAATTGAATTTTGGTGTTTGTTTGTTTTACGCATTTTTGTGTCGTTTCATGAGACATGATCTGATCCGGATCAGATCAAACGTCAAGAAATGCGGCTAATGTAGTATATAATCTGAATATTACCTTATCCAAAGCACTTGTTTGTCCAACCGGAAATAAACTCCAAATTAACCCCATTAAACCTCAAGCTATTATCCTTTCGAATAAAAAGCAAATAATTATACCGTCTATTCATCTGGTAATTGATAAAAATCAAAGGATCTATTTCTAGGACAAAGTCAAAAGATTGGATTTGTTCATAGATAACAGGGATTTTAAGTAAAGTTTGGGGTACAGTAATATTTATTTCAAGTGATGTAAAATGTCTGACCTCAAAACCTCAATTATCCTATATGATTTCCTAATTCCTTTTCCTTACCTTAATAATACGTTTAAATTTTCAAATATTATTATTACGTTTTTATTTTATTGTATTTTGATTTTAGTTTTTTAATTAAGTTAAATTATGTTATATTATATCACCTATGTATGAATAACTATGTACGTTGCACAAAAAAAGATATTTTTGTAAATATGCTTTGCCTTATTTTTGTTAGTTTTAATGATGAATAAATAAATAAAATAAAAATAAAATAAATAAATTTGATATCTCCGGGGGACAAGGCCGTATGCTCCAATCAATCAATCAATAATTCTTGAAAGATCCGCAAATCGAATTTTCTTAAATAATCATTGCGCGAAAAAAATAATAACCTCGAAAAACCTTCATACATTATTAGGCATAATACATTATTTTTTTATGTAAAAGTTCCAAAAATAAAATTAGCTAAGCGATGATAAAGTATGTTTCTGACTGACCTACGATCTTATCCACAACTGGTATTTATTTTGGTTTACAGTACAGCCAAATCTGTTTTTAAAGGAATTTGAAATTTCATTGTCAACAAAAATAATAATCCTATACTATATGGAACGTATCTACCCTATAAAAACAAGTTTGGATTTATTGTATTTTAAGAAATTACAGATTAATGTTTTGTATAAAAAGAACCATTTTAGAACGAATCAAGTCAGTATAATTTTTCGATTTGAAATCACAACTATCGCGTAAGTAATACTTATAAGTACAAAATTGAATTGTTTTTATTATAAAATATTAATTATTTGCCTTTTTACTTATTTACATATATAGAAAATGAAGTTTTTCTATCTATTGACAATTTTATTTGGAATAATCGTTGCGACCATGGCAGAAAGTGATCCACCATGCCGTACTGGTTTTGGTCGTTCAGGTCGATATTGTATTTTACCGAATCAAGTAGTAGGTAGTGGTGGTGTTGGAACCTGTCCAGATAATTCACAATTTATTGAAGAAGAAAGTACGTGTGGCTACTTGCGTTGGTAGATTAGAAAACAAATAAATCAAAAATAATAATTAGTGTTGTAAAATATGTGTGTTTTAATCATTTTCTGACATTGGAAAGTTTTAACTGTTCTTCCTGGTGATAATCATGCCTAGCGTATTAATTCGACTTGTCAACACTAGAACTAATTATCGCAAAAGATGAAGAGTAGTTATCGAAATTTCTGGGGATAAAATTCAACACGGTTAGTATCGCACCAATAGAGAATTATCTTAATATCTTACTCTAAGCCTTTTCAACGAGAACATTTTTTTTTTTTTTTGCGGGAAAGTAGTAGGAGGCGAGAAATATTAATATGAGGAAAGAGTGCGGTTCATTAATAAAGATAAAAAAAGGGTCCAAGGGGATCCACTTTACGTCCCTGTTACGATTCGATACAAAAAAAACCTTCCAATTTTGTCTTTGGAGAAGTTGTTCGCACGTGAAAAAACGGTGTTCGAAGTCTCTTGAGTTCTATTCATACAGAACCCAATTTTCTTGTTTTCGCACCATACCCATGGCCTTGAGACGGCTTTGAATCGCTTGTTTGGCATGAATCTTAGTCCAATAGCGTCTCCAACTCAGCGTCTTCAAACTTTATTGGCCTCCCTTTGCTTTCCTTGTCACATTGGTGTCAAAATCGCCACTTTTAAAACACCGGAACCAGTACTCACATGTTTTTATTAATGGAGCATATTCTCCATATGCTTCACACAGCAATCGATGTCCATCAGCTGCACTTGTGTTCAAATTAAAACAAAAAAGCAGCGTTTCCCGCAAATTGTGTTTTGTTGGCACATGGTTAGAGCACAAAAAAATATGTTGTTTACACTTCAGCGAAATGACACATACATACTGATATTTAGAGAGATATGATGATGCTTTAACATGACTATAGTTACGCCATCTTTTGTAAATCCCTCAAAATTTATTTGTGCACCCAATACAGAGACTATGGCTATTGGAATCTAGTTTAAGGGACCCGATTTGCTGCCCTTTTTAGACACTGGTTGGAAATTAGTTATTTTCGAGATAGTTGGGAAAATACAGCATGATACGGATCGATGAAATAATACAGATTAGGGCTTAGACAAAGATTTTCGGCAATTCTTGAGTACAATTTCGAAATTCCATCAGGACCAGCGGCTTTCTTGGGATTAATATTTACGAGAATCTTAACAATCACATAAGCTCAGAAAGTAATGTAAACGGAAAACTTCTAGCCGAAGCTATCATCATTTTTTGGAGGTGGTACAATTGACCTTCTGCGTCCCAAGATGTTCTCCTGAACTCTTTGAGCAACCGTTCAAAACATTTGTCCGCTATTAAATGATTCTAATACCCTAGACAGAATGAGGTTTAATAAATCCGATTTAACCAAACTCGTTAAGTATTCAATGCCTAACAAAGCAATTAGCTAAAATTGAGGTTGACATTGAGGTTTGCGCATTTCATATCTTACTTTAATCTTATGAATATTTTTAGTTTTAGCCAACGTTCCAAGTGAATATTTTTTAGCCAGCCTGAATGCAACTACCTTTTCGGGCGTTGAAAAAAAAACAAATATGAACAATGAAAGATTTCTCAGTAGCAAACAAGTACAAGAATTTTAACAAGAATTTTTCTACTTATATGAGTACAGGTTAACCTCGCTGAACGAAGGGGCTACGTACCTGAAAACACATCTTATTCGAGGTTTCGTTATATTATGGCAATATGAGAGTTGTTTTCTTGTTCCCATTTTTGTAGACTCGTAATTGCGAAGTTTGTGGGCGTTTAAGTGAGGTTCTGTATAGAAACTGTGTATTCGTAACACTGAGAATTTGTTCTAATTGTACAAGTACCAAAAAACTGAAGTTTGTGACGAGCAGAATTAGAAAAATCATTTTAGAATTTCCATCACACATGTCGAATTTCATCATAATCGCGGTTACTTCGTCTCTCGAGTTTTCATCATAATCGGTTAAGAAAAAGCCAAGTTCAATCTTAAGTAGCCAGCCTAATTAGTCCTAATTATTCAAAAATTAAACTAAAAATCATTTTGGAATCCCGTTCCAATCGTACATGTTGTTTGTATCGGTTTTTTGTCTAGATTATTTCGAGTTACCTGCCAGTGCTGTAGCTCTGAAAACTTTAAGTGGAGTACGTTTCAAATTTTCAGGGGAGTATTTCAAGCCTGAAGGGAGTACAGTACATACGAAATACAAAAGTGAAACTTTGGACATAAATAATTGTTGGTGTTCAAAAAAAAATCACGATCCAGAAAATTACACTAAAATTGTTTCTAGTTTTCGAGCCAAATTTGAATATTAAAAGAAAAGTTATTTATTGATTGGTTTAGAACTCGTTATCTATTTTACTATTAAAGCCGTTTTAGCTTCGAACCCATCACATTTTCAAAAGCGGAATTTTGGCAGATGTATTCCAATTCAGACATGTCAAATACGTGAACATGTTCATCATTTTCACAAAGCTAATTGCCAGACGATACCACAGTAGGTACCTAGACTGGAAACCTGGACGAAGCCTGAAAAAATTGCCTTAAAAAAACAGTACAGTTGTTTGAAGTCTCATTTTTTTAATCAAAATAAAGTTTCCACTTTACTTTCTACTACGTTTTATTGAAACGTGCATATGCTAAATAATTAATTTTAACGCAACTCTGTGCGGGCTCAATCATGTCTATTATTTTCATCTGGAATATGGCCAATTATGGATGAAACTTGACTATTCTTAACCGGTTAGGAAGAAATTCGACGTATGCCATAGAATTGGGACTCTAAAATGATGTTTCTAATTCCGGAAGCCTGCATTACTATTAGAAGCTTCGCTTCAGCTGCGTAAACTTTGTTTTAACTTCAATCCGCAAGGAATTGGTCCTTAAGTAGGTGTGACGAGACAAAACTGTTAATTATCTAGATCCTAAACACCGTAAATCCAATCGCCAAATTTAATTGAAAAATTTTATTTAATTATCCATATATAAAAGCAAAACATAAAACACAACTATTTAAACCTTAGGCAGCCTCGGTATAATCGA
The DNA here is from genome assembly GCA_958295665.1 of Tipula vernalis. Taxonomy (NCBI): domain Eukaryota; kingdom Metazoa; phylum Arthropoda; class Insecta; order Diptera; family Tipulidae; genus Tipula; species Tipula vernalis. The sequence goes on along the minus strand of OY282559.1, from coordinate 78,321,883 downwards.
ACGAGGAAGGCTTAGGATTTTTAGAAGAATTTTTTTGAGGGCAGTTCGAAGTCAAACCTTAAATAAAAAATAAAGAACTTTTATTAAAGCTGCCGACAATTTTAAGGTTGAAAGTGAAATACGCAAGAAATGACTTGTTAGCGGTAAATTAGGATACGTTAATTTGTTTAGTTATTCACAGAAAATCATATTTTGAGCAAACAAAAAATTAAGAATTTTTTATAAAAATATTTGAATATTCCTTCTATCACACTCACAATCACAAGTGGACAAAGCCTCAGTCTGCTTATGTTGCCAATTTGCCGTCTTATTTTAAAAAAAGAAATCGACACGGGCAAAATTTTAAGAAAAAGTTTATAATTCACTAATGCTGTGTGCCTCAGAAGACTTTTCAAACTAAACTTTTCAAATTTTGAAGCTTCCGCTACTTCCTCATAGATGCTAGGTGAAAAGTCAATTTACGAGGTTACTTTTCAACGACTTTTCAATATGTGTGACGTACAGTTTAAAATACGTACGAGTAGTATGCCCAAATTAAAAATTAAATTACCAAAATGAACAAAATAAACAACAGAAAAAATATGAAGTTTTAAAAAAAAGCCACCAAACCGTACATAAAGTATATGTCCAGATTGATGGAACTTTCTAGTTCAAGCGAAGACGAGTGACGACATGTATGTATTTGTATTTCATATATGTGTAAATACATAATAATAAAATTGGGGATATGGTGAAATATATTGAATTTTGAAAGGCTGAACTATTTTAAGAATTACTTTTAAATAAAAGACTGAATTCATATTGTTTTATTATATTTCATTTATTTCTATGGGAAGATTCCTTAATGTATGTCAATAATCCTAAATCTATTTCATTATCTGCATCATTATTAAGATTATCGAAGTATTCATCTAAGACTACTTCAAACGGTTTCAACTCAAAACTCTTATTAATGCAAATATTGTACATTACACAACAGGCGGTTATCGCAATTTTTAATTTTCAATTCCAGTGATTTTAAAAATCACCCACCATCGTGCTTTCTTTAGTCCAAATGCATTTTCCATAATGCTTCGTACTTTACAATGCACAAGGTTAAATTTGTTATAATATTACAACATAATAATAAAAAATTAATAATTTTACAATATTTTGAGTTGTTTATAAAATTTGAATGACATTTGAAAAGTTTAGTTGAGTATAAGCAAAGGCACAATTGAATACTTTTAACCTAGTGACATCTATTGAAATATTGCATGAATTACTGGGTTTTACAAAAGTTTAGTTTGAAAAGTTTTCTGAGGCACACAGCATAAGTCACAGAGTATCGGTGTGATAGTTTTGTGTGAACTAAAAAGTTGTGTAAGTAATCGGATAAACATAAATATTATGTTGGGGAATTGTGGAAATAGAGTTTTAGAGTTCAATTGAGGTTAGTGGCTTGCTCCACTTCGTTCGAGGGTTGATCTGGGTTTTAACAGACTCAGCCTGATAAAAAAAGATAAAAGTCAATAGGTTATGTGTTGTGTTTCTCCAATCAAGTGATATAAGTATCTCAGTGTCAGCTCTGGGCCTCAGGGTCCGTATCGGTCAGTGCTGTCGCTCTTAATACTTTAAACGTAGTAGGTTTTCAGGGCAGTGCTTCTAATCCGAAGGAAGTACAAACGACATACAATATTTAGACCTTATATGTACATAAATAATTGTTGGTATTTTGGTTAAAAAAAATCACCATCCAGCAAATTACACTAAAATTGTTTTTAGTTTTTGAGCCAAATTTGAATATCAAAAGAAAAGTGATTTATTTATTGGTTTCTCTTTATCTATTTTACTATTAAACCGTTAAGGCCTGTATGGTGCTCGAGCTAAATAGTTTTTAACTAATAGGTTTTAACTCTCCACGAAATCACAGATATTTTTAGATTATCGTTTAGAGATTTTAAAGTTTCTCTCGTAGAGAAGAGTACAGACCAGCGAAACCATAAACGAAATTTTTAATGTTTAGCTATTTTTACCTATAATTTACGTGGTGAATGGCAAATTTATCTTAAAGCAACTTTAGCTTCGAACCCTTTTCATTTTCAAAAGCGTAATTTTTACAGATATGCGAATTTAGACATGTCAGAGATGTTATTGTCAGATGATACCTTAGTAGGTAACTAGGGGTGATCAGGTAAAAAACGACTAAGCCTGGGCGAAGCCTTAAAATAATAGGACAGTTTTTAAGTCTCGAAATATGTTGTGTATTTAATTTAAACAAATTGCTAATAAAATTGGTTTGGTGGCGACGACTGGTCACAAAACATGCACGTGTAAAGTTTTAAACTTGATTCTTAATTTGGTGGTGCTATAACTAATTCATTGATCATCAAATGTATTGGCTTAGTCCGATAATCAATTTCAATGAAGTTTCTTAAATAAAACATGGCTAGAATTTAACAAATATTGCAAGACACTATAATGACACTTTGGTTATTAGAAAAAATTTAAGGAAATTAGATTTGCCAAAGAAAAATTTTTTTTTTACTTTCATAACCACTCCAGGCCGTTTACTACATTTCTAGGTTCCAGCACCTAATGGAGCATTTTTGTCAATGGATTTTAGTCAAATTTTATACTTCAGTTTTAAAGCCGATACTTTCTGTAGTCCCTAATTTAAAACAGAATTATTCACACTCTGAAAATTTCTTGGGTCACCTCATTTGGGGTGTGATTTGATAAATAAAATAAGAGCCAATTGATGATATTTTGGTTGATGCCATTTATTAGAAACATTATTTTACCAATTTTTCTTTATTTTTACACAGACATGAACTTAGCTAATTCAGACTGTCTTCTCAATCTCCAGATGGATTTTAGTGGAATTTATTATCTACAATGTTTTGTAAATTTTTTAAATAGTTCCTATTATACATAGTATTTCATGGAGTGAAAAAATGTTTGCCATAAGGTAGGGCTGGGATCAGAATTTTTAAAATTAAACATGGCCCAACGGAAAAAAATATTTTCGAATACTATTCGTACTAATCGTATTATGATCGATACCATAAATCAAAAATTAGATTTGGCAATTTTTTTTTTCTATACACAGCAAACCCACACAATTTTCTTCGCCTGTAGCACCGAATGGAACACACATATTTGTCCATGTATTTTAGTAAAGTATTATTTCGGCCGATTATATTTAAGGAGTTCCTAGAAATATAAAGAGTAAACATTGGGCCAGTCATTTGGATTGGAGTTCGAATTAAATTTTGTTGAAATTATTATTTTACTGCTCACTCCTGAATTTTGCGTTGCCGCTAATAAATTTAGGGATTTGAATGAATATTATCTAAAAACCAGAACGTATGGTCACTCTCTTTCTACCTAATATCTTACCTAGGCGATGAGGAGAATGTCAAAATAAAATTGAAAGACAATTTCTGCTGTCAGCATTTAACCTTTAAGAAAAGGTTAATTTGACTGTCGAAATTATCTTACAGTGTTATTTTTATTTCCCTATAAGAGAGGGTTCTAGTCTAAGCTTACGGAAGGATTTGAGAGTATTGTAACTCCAGAATTCCACACATCGTTTTTGTGCGGTAAGGATTAATGGCCGCATAATTTCAGGAGGTCCTAATCTAAATATTTAGCCAAAGCAGATAAAAGTTTTTTGTTAATATCAGGTAATCTCTGTCATGTTTGAGTTTATCTGGTGTCCCATACAGGGTGCCTTGATGTTTTTATAAGTTGTACTCTAAATGATCGTTTTATAAGTTTTAATAACAAATATTCAGATTCTGAAAAAAGCATTGTGAAGTTAAAGTAATTTAGTACGCAAATTTGAAATGTTTGAATTGATATTTTTCGACATGTTTGAATTGATATTAGCACATTATTGCAAGAAACCCGTTTTATGCGTGGGTTTTTGCCGGAGAATGACAAACACCTTTATAAATTAGCTTTAAAAAAATGCTTTATGAAAAGGCCAGCTCCCAGAATATTATAATTATTGCAAACAAAAGCCGATAAGTTAAAATATTGTGTAATTGTATTATTGGTGTATCAATGATTAAAACAAGGGAGTACAGAATGAAATAACAGATTACAGGAGTAACCACTACGCGAAAGTAGTACAAATACTCCGATCGTACTCACTTCGACAGCAGTGGTTACCTCGCTATAAACCGAGAGAAAATACACAGTTATCACGTGAGCCAATTATAACACGAATAAAATATTCGATTTTTGTTTTTGGTGGAGCATTTTGATTTTATAGAGAGATGAGAGAGAATCTAAAAATAGTTAGAGTGAAGACTGTGAAAGGTGCTTTCTATTTCTATGCACTCTTGATCTGCTGTCGATGCCTTGTATTTCATATATGATATTATAAGCCATCAACTGCATAACAGTTTTCACGATTCTTTTTAATGCGTTTAGATTTGCTATAGGCATTGGCGAATATTTTGATCATCATTAGGAATGAGTTAATCTACTCCCCAGATTTAAAGCACAGTATTTTGCGCTTTTCTCTTCAGATTGACAACCAATATAAATTCCCCCGCCCAATGAATGGTAGTATGGTACGCTAAAAATCTGTTGTGCAATTTGCCGTACATCCAGACAGCTCTGATCGCGTCTGTTTATTTGTCAAGTGTGCCACTTTTATCAAAATCACATATATTTAAGGAAAATGGGCTGAAATCCGAGAAATCCAAAAAACCGTTTTTTAATTTAAATACGGTGTTTCATGAAAAGGTTAATTATTACTTTTAATAACCTTGGAAAAGTGAACTTAAAAATGTTAAATCTGCTTAAAGTGAGAGGACGTGTTATCTTTAGTTATTTGAAAACAAATATTTACGTTTATTCATTACAAACAAATGCAATTAGTATACTTTTATATAAGAAATCTGAAAAAAGAGTTATATCGATATTTTTAAATTTTAAATTCTGAACCGAAAGAATACTGGCTGAGGCTTGTCAAACCCCAGTAAAACGTAAACCCTACAAATATTTCAAGTTATTGTACATGTAACACTAAAGAATATTTTGTATTATAGAGGCATTGACAGTTTTAATGTTTTGAATTTTAAGCAACAATTTTATGTGAGAGTAGGAGAAAGACAGAGTAAGCTAATTTCCTTTTAATCTTCGTAGTAAAGGAAATTGTGTTGTAAAGGTAAAGATCTTTGCATCCTACTTTTTAAAATTTTTGGTGTCTTTTATTGGTACGTCAGCGCACAATTGAGTAAATTTTACAATAGAATAAAAAACAAAATATGATACTTGGCCGAAAATATTTCTCGAACTCACACGAGTTGCCTTACGCGCTGATATCGTTAGGAAATTTCCAGGTAAAAGTGGCAGTTACACAGAACTTGCCTGCATCCTATTCAAACAATTATTTAAGCTCTAAACTGATTACACTTAAGTGCTAAACTGCTAATTAATATTACTTTTAATTAACATTATTTGACTGAATTCTCCAAAAAATATTATTACTAAGTATTTAAGTGTTTAATTTTATCATCAGGTTCACATAATTTACTTACCACTTCAATTAAGTCGCCATCACGTTGTGTTACCGTCATTTCAAATAAGATTGCCCGTGTCTCTTCAATCTTTTCGAAAACCGTGTACAAAAATTTACAAGTAATAAAGATTTCGACCAAACAAAAGCTACCATAAAAGATTGGTTCTATAGTGTGTAGGCTGAAAAACTGATAGTAATTCATTGTACCAAGCATTGTTACCATAAATAATTGACATAAAATTGGAATTGAAAATGAGGCGTTTACCAATTTTGCGATTGATAATATTTTCCGATGCTGGATTGATAATTCATTGAGTTTGGCACATAATGAACGTAGTTGCCATTTTGTAATTGAGCCCGAATTCAAAGTGATTCGTAATACTTTTAGTTTATTATTTATCACCACAAAATAACAGTTTATAATTAAAATGCATGCATTTAAATGAGATGTTATAGTGGAATGAATCATGAACATGACCACGGACGTTGTGGTTCCGATAATCATTCTAACATCACAAGAACTTAAAATCAACAATAACAACTTAGAACAGCAAAAGGCTAATGGCAATATAAGCTCCTTAATTATAAAGAGCATAAAATACCTCGTGAATTGTTTGCTAAATTTTTGAACGATTTCAGGCCGTAAGATTCGGCGAAATTTCACTAATTTATTTAGCATTCGAATAATTTGTTCGTTGTAAGTAAGTGACCACAAGAAAATAAATATATTTTGTATATAGTAAATTTTTTCTTCAACAGAACGATAGACTATTGATTGTAGTATAATACTGTTTTGTGAAAATCTAGCACCGCCTCCTAAATGCCACTGATAATAGTAGCAAAGAAAATTGAAGAGTAGAGCACATATCATAGTGTATGTACCAAATAGTTTGGATGATCGAAATTTTAACTTTGTACAATTACAAATGTAACAAGGTATTCCTATAAGTCTTGAGCCATAATATATAAAAAGAACCGTGTATTTTATAGAATTAAAGAGCACGAAAGTCATAATGTTGTTATAGTTCACTTCGATAAATTAACTGATAAAATTTAACATACAACAACCATTAAATGCTTTAACTGATATTGGTTTTTGATAATAGGCTATATTAGTGTACATTTGTATATTGTACATGAATAATTTAGATTATTATGTTTTCACTTTGATAATTAACGTTAGAATCACTGAATTATGACTAGAACAACTACTTCATGTATCACACAAACTAATTTCTACAACAAAAAAATTCCACCATTAACACATACTATATTCATGGTAGCCGGGCGATTCCACTAGCCCAATTCCACTAGACACAATTCCACTGGACGCAATTCCACTGGCACAATTCCACTTGGCACAATTCGACTGGGGAACAATTTAACTTGCACAATTTAACTTGCATTATAACTTGTACAGGTACACTAATGAAACGCAAACACACACTTTAATATTTTATTGGTGTGATTGAAACATAATTACGAAGATAATTATAACTATGGATTTTAAATTAATAAAAACTGCAATGTGTAAAAAAGCTAATTGATAATAAAAGAAGGGGATAGCTTTAAAAAAAAATGGTAAAGATAGCAATGGTAAAAAATATTTCTGTTGCTGTAGTTATTACGATTCTAGGCTTATTCCACTAGCACAATTCCACGAGACAGAATTTCACTGCATCCAATTCGTGTTTTCGTTTAATTCGTATTTAACATTCGTAGTTCTTTCTTCAGGTAGCTTTTAAGTTTAACTTTTTTTATAATTAAACGAATTTAACTTGCACAATTTAACTTTTTGATAATCAAACGCATTTAGGATGGTAAATCGCGCGCGCGATTTACCATCCCTAAATACGTTTGATTATCAAAAAGTTAAATTGTGTAAGTTGAATTGTGCAAGTTGAATTGTGCAAGTTGAATTGTGCCAAGTGGAATTGTGCCAGTGGAATTGTGTGCAGTGGAATTGTGTCTAGTGGAAATGTGCTAGTCGAATAGGCCTAGAATCATATTCATCGCTACTAGAGCTGCTGATTTTAAGTCATTTTGCAAAGCTCGAGCTTGCGATCCTTTCAAAGTACAAGCTCGAGCGTATTTGATTCCAAAATATTAATTTTATAACGTAAATTTTGATAAAATTAAATGAGCAAAATACATACATTACAAATAAAACAATTATATAGTTAAACAGAAAAAAAACAATTATTAATTAATAGGCACTGTACAACCGAAATTCTCTTAGTAATTGCGATTATGTACAAAATAAATATGTAAATAAAAACCAGTTGAGAATGCGCAAGCTAGCACTGCCAGGACGAACTTTTAATATGTATGTCTGTCTGTTAATAAAAATCATTTAACCTTGTAAAATTAACTAATTACGTTTCTACACTCCCACTAATTAATCATTGTTAACCCAATTCTGTAGTAAATATTTAATAATAATTAAATTTTTTTATTAAAGAAAAAGAAAATTCTCTTTATCTCTCATTATTAAGAAAATCTCTTGAATGGTAAGAGCTCCAAACTTTTTAATAATACTTTCTAATCGTAACTTGGGTTTGAGGAATCCGAATCTGAAATCAAATTTTGGATATTCGAAAAACGTGCTACACACGGACACAGTTTTCGAATTCATAGACATACTTTTTCAAAGTTCGTCGAAAATAAAAAGATCGAGTATTTCAAGAAAAAATATCGAGCTTCTAGCTCTGCAATTACCCCCAAAAGCTCGATCTTTTCAGAGCAAGCAGCTCTAATCGCTACTTAATATATCGCACTATTACCACTTTTTATCATATATTAAATATGTAGGTACATGTACAACTTTACACTGTCGCCTTCCAAATAAAACAATTCGTCTACGTTCATGTAATACCAAAGAACCAGAATAACGTTGATTTTTCCGATAAGAATAGTGAAGTATGCATTTATAACAGTTGCTACCCATGACACAATTTTAGTATAATTTATATTCTTAGGATAGGAAATTTGATGCGACGTGACTACAGTCATGAAAAATGATGTCAAACGAATTTGCGAATTGGGGTGTATGTCTCATCTAAACGGTTGATTGGAACATACAAAATGAGTAAAACATAACCTCAAAATTTTTACTTCACGTAAATAACAAAAAATAATGCGATTGTGGTTTAATTTTTTATGGTAATTAAATATTAAATTAAATATTTAAAATATACATTTTAGCTTTATTGTTATAAATTAATATCAAATATGACCTGGCGGAGAATTTGGGCCTAGCTACTGATGAAAAATAGGTAGAGCAGTTACGACTGGAAAGCTAATATTAATTGACGTGTTCAATCGGTCAAAAATGATAAAAAATATCATAATATTTTATCCCCGCCTAACTCATTTTCTAATACTGTACGTCAAACCCGATTGAACAGCCAAAATTGAGACAAAATGATAAATGTCACATTTTGTTTTAAATCACTTTGTATAATTCAATAATAGTTATTTATGGTACTAGTGAGCAAAACGAGATATTATCCATGAGGGATAAGTTTGTCCCACGAGGCGATAGCCGAGTGGGACATTATCCCGAGTGGATAATGTCTCTTTGCTCACGAGTGGCATACAACGTTTTATCCATACTTTTGTTGAATTAATTTCGTAAATTAATAAGAAATAGTTCCATTTTGTGTTTTCACACTGGAGCATTGAATTTTGAAATACATTTTATCATAGTGACCGTTCTTTAAATTGTCATGGTCTACTTTAATTTAACTACTTTTTCGAATATAGTTTTTCAATCAATTTGGCTACGAATAATTTTTCAATGAATACTCAATATTTTGTTATACAAAATATAACTCACGTTGCCCCTAGCAGCGTGGGTTATACAATAACAATGGGTTATTTTATATTTTCTTTATTTGAAATCAGCATAGTTATCGGGCTATTATATATCAAAACTGGATAAACTCGTTTTCTCGTCAGGTTCTTAATTAAATGTTTTAATTTTTAAATTAATTTTTTTTTTAGAAATTATTTTGATATTGAAACTATTTGGTTTTTAACCAAATAGTGGAGACACAAATAATTTTTTAAAGTTTTCAGTTTCGATCTGAGTGAGAATAACGAAAAGTTTAATTTTTTACCAGTCAATCTCATCAGGCTATAGCGACTGAAAATGCTAATTACACTTTACATTACTTTCTATATATAGAAAATAACCGTGTAGTTAAGTATTAGCGAATTGTACGCAAACACAACAAACAAACATTTATGCGTCAAACAAGATTAAATTGAAATTTATGAAGAGTTTAATATTTGTGTTTGCGTATAATTCGCTTATACTTAACTACCCGGTTGTTTTCTATATATAGAAAGTAATGTAAAGTGTAATTAGCATTTTCAGTCGCTATAGCCTGATGAGATTGACTGGTAAAAAATTAAACTTTTCGTTATTCTCACTCAGATCGAAACTGAAAACTTTAAAAAATTATTTGTGTCTCCACTATTTGGTTAAAAACCAAATAGTTTCAATATCAAAATAATTTCTAAAAAAAAATTAATTTAAAAATTAAAACATTTAATTAGTACCTGACGAGAAAACGAGTTTATTGAATTATACAAAGTGATTTAACACAAAATGTGATATTTATCATTTTGTCTCAATTTTGGCTGTTCAATCGAGTTTGACGTACAGTATTAGAAAATGAGTTAGGCGGGGATAAAATATTATGATATTTTTTATCATTTTTGACCGATTGAACATGTCAATTAATATTGGCTTTCCAGTCGTAACTGCTCTACCTATTTTTCATCAGTAGCTAGGCCAACATTCTCCGCCAGGTCATATTTGATATTAATTTATAACAATAAAGCTAAAATGTATATTTTAAATATTTAATTTAATATTTAATTACCATAAAAATTAAACCACAATCGCATTATTTTTTGTTATGTATTTACGTGAAGTAAAAATTTTGAGGTTATGTTTTACTCATTTTGTATGTTCCAATCGACCGTTTAGCTGAGACATACACCCTAATTCCCAAAGTCATTTGACTTCATTTTTCATGACTGTAGTCACGTCGCATCAATTTTCCTATCCTCTTAAGGTCGAGTTACAATGGATCCGTCCCATTCCGTCCCGCTTCTCCGTCCAAATTAGTTTCAGACATTTTCTGTATATTTTGTATGAAGAAACGGAATGGTTAGTTATAATAAAATGGAAAGAGACGGATGAGCTCATCCGTTTTTTCAAAAAGTTTAGAATTTACGGAAAGACGGAACATCTTAACCAAACAAACCAAATTAATTTTTTTTTTGACATAACGTGAGAAGTAGGCTGTAACTACATAGGGATTTCAATTATTTGAAAACATTAAAAAAAAATAAATCAAATCAAGAAATCAAAGAGAATTTCTAAAAAATTTAGTAATTTTAAAAGGTAACAAATTTTATTCATTTGAAATGTGTGGAATTGTTAGAGAATAACGGTCCGTTCACTAAGTGAACCCCGTGATTTCATAATGAATTTTTTTCAATATAATAATTAAGGATGTACAAACATCCGGCCATAGCCCTTTTTAGAAAGACATCTCTGAGAACGGCGCTACGTGACTTCCAGAACCTACAAATTTTATTCATTTGAAATGTATGGAATTGTTAGAGAATAACGGTCCGTTCACTATGTGAACCCCGTGATTTCTTAATGAATTTTTTTCCATATAACAAGTAAGGTTGTAAAAACATCCGGCCATAGCCCTTTTGAGGTAGACATCTCTGAGAACGGCGCTACGTGATTTCCAAAACGTACAAATTTTATTCATTTGACATGTGTGGAATTGTTAGAGAATAACGGTCCGTTCACTAAGTGAACCCTGTGATTTCTTAACCAATTTTTTTCATATAACAAGTAAGGTTGTACAAACATCCCGCCATAGCCCTTCTGAGGTAGGCATCGCTGAGAACGGCGCTATGTGACTTCCAAAACGTACAAATTTTATTCATTTGAAATGTAAGGAATTGTTAGAGAATAACGGTCCGTTCACTAAGTGAACCCCGTGATTTCTTAATGAATTTTTTTCCATATAACAAATAAGGTTGTACAAACATCCGGCCATATCCCTTTTGAGGTAGTCATCTCTGAGAACGGCGCTATTTGACTTCCAAAACGTAAAAATTTTATTCATTGTATGGAATTGTTAGAGAATAACGGTCCGTTCACTAAGTGAACCCCGTGATTTCTTAATGAATTTTTGTCAATATAACAATTAAGGATGTACAAACATCCGGCCATAGCCTTTTTGAGGTACACATCTCTGAGAACGGCGCTATGTGACTTCCAAAACGTAAAAATTTTATTCATTTGAAATGTATGGAATTGTTAGAGAATAACGGTCCGTTTACTAAGTGAACCCTATGATTTCTTAATAATATTTTTCGAACGAACACCTTTAATTAAAATATGTTTTTAAAGCATTGTTTGTATTGCAAAATAAAAAATAAAAAATTCGGGATGAATTGCAATTTTCTTCTATATTTCTCTTGATTTTCGGGCTGATATCTAATTTAGCAAGGAAACAAACCAATAAATAAAAAAAACCTTTTCGGGATGAATTTTCGTGCTAACTTCACAGACATCAGCGAGGTAAGATTTCTCGAGCATGCGGTAAATCACTTTTGTTACGCATTGAATACGCCATTTTCCTTGTACTTGACGAAATTCAGCAAATTTAAACAATATCTCAATAATAAATAATCAATAATAAAAGGTCGTTATAATGATCTGTAGTCTATAGAGTTAAGGGGGGCAAAGAAGTGATCGATACAAGTAGACGATGAAGTAGTTACTCTAGTAGGAATATGAACCAAAGATTCAAGTCCAAATGGTGACATAAGAAACATATAATCATTGCAAGTTGATGGAAATTTCAAGATATCAAATACAATGTTTATGTATCAAATACATGCAATGATGCATGATGTAATCTATAAATAGCCAAAATTACATAAATTTCATTTGCCAAACTCCAATCAATCCTAACAATATCCGCAGAAGCTAAGTTAAAGCCATTTTTTGAACAATTCAAACTAGAATCAAAATAAACTCACACCCCAACAGATCAACGTCACGTTAGAAGCCACAAACAACATGATACCGTCAAGTTTATGAGAAAATAACTCACAATTATTGAGTGAGATTTCAATTTTTTGACTATTGTCAAAATTCTGCGGTATTGCTGACTATAAAGTTGCCGTGGCTGGAACTGTTTTTGTACGCCGAAAATTAAAGAAAGTTAAGTTTAATGGCACACTAAAGAGGCCAAATTCTTCCACCGTATGATTTATTGTAAACTACACAATTTAAACACAATTTCAGACGACTTTTTTCGACCTTCTTTGAAACGAGTTCACAACAGTCAATTTCTTCGACTGGAATACAGAGTTTGTTGTGAAGATGATTAATATCTTCGCAAGAGGATATAGGTTTGAAATTAGAGACGTGAAAGAATTTCTTGGATTTCACAATTTCTAATTCACAGGTTTCAGCATCACTTCCAGCAATCACCGTTGGATTGTTTTTAAAATTCTTGGCTGAAATGTTGTTTGAGTAGGAGGCTTTGGCATTATTTGCCAAAAGATCACTAGAAATAGTTTGAAAGTTAGCAAATATGTTTGCCAACAAACTGTTAACCTCTCTTAACTAAATTTTGAGAGCTTGAATTATAGCTGTTGGTGACTGCTATGGTTATATAAGCAACCGTCGCAAATAAATTTAATAAAAGGCAAAGGCTAAAGAAAATTTTTTCCTCAGCTACCGATGCATTTCAAGGTGTTACTGTCGGTAAATGTAAGTTGACATTTACTGCACTAATTATGAATAATTTTGCACGGTTGAACGGGGTATAATGGGACAAAAATCGTTACACGCACGATCTCTTTATAAAAATTTTTAATTGTGAAAATCGCGGATTTTTTTTATTTTCTCTTTTAAGGTCCCCGGCCACCAAACGTCAAAACAATTGAGAGATTACAAAACAACAACGTTGACGGAATATTGTTGAAGCACCTTCGTACGTAAGAAATGCGGATCTTTACGAAAGAAGGCTTCTAAGAACGAAGTCAATGGACCTGAAATGTCAGTAGTCCAATTATCGGCAGTTTTACGAAAAACGAGAAATAATAAGAAAATATTCACTTCTCTCGATCTGAGACAACTATATTTCGAAAAATCGACATTCCCTTGATAATAGACAGAGATGAACATTTCGATCGGGATCGTTAATTTACCGTTATTTTGTTTCATCGCAAGGCGTTCTATAATTTTTGTAGTTTAGTGGAATTGGTCGTGCATCGTTGACTATTTAGTACAAGTGCTTTAATATTCCTCTTAAGTGATTTAAACCGTTTTTTTTACTCATTTTTATTTAGTGTAAAACTACACACGCCGAAAATACGTTAGGAAATAATTTGGCATGTTTGTTTTTTCGGCATAAAACCAATAATAGGTGTTCAAGCGATTGCACTAATAATACGTTTTTTTGTTAAATACTACTAAGTGTATTTAAAATTTAATAATATCATTTCGTTACTTTTATACAAATTAAACTTTTGACTAATTTCCGGCACACTAAATTTTCATCAAAGTAAACCGAAATTAATTTCTGTAATGTCAGTTTAAGTAAAAAAACGGTATGTCGAAAATTAGTGTAAAATATAGTATGCCGATATTGAGAAACATGTATTCCAACATTAAAATATTAAAACTAGCAACTTAATTACTGTTAATTAAAAAATTAAGATAATTTTCCAACTAAATACAAGTGTAGTTCATTTAAAAATTGTATCAGATAAATAAATTCAAGTTTTAATATAAATGAATTAAAATTATAAGTATATGCCAATAATAAGTGTATATTTATAGTTTACATTTAGATATGAAGAGCAGCCGGAAGAATTATAGCCGACAGTCGCTTCTAGAAGCAACTGAAGCTGTGAAACTTGGAATGCCAGCCTACGCTGCCAGTAAAAAATTTGGTGTTCCTAGATCCACCATCCAAGATAAAGTGTCAGGAAAAACGCCATTCAACAAAAACAGTGGACCACCAACCATCTTAAGCCAAGAGGAAGATGAATACGTAGTTAAATGGGTCCTTAGTATGGGGAATATGGGATTTCCTGTAACGAAAGCGCAATTAATAGATAGTGTGGCGCTTTTAATAAGGGAACTTAAATGGCCAAATTCATTTAAAAATGGAATACCTGGTAGACATTGGTATGAATTGTTCCTTAAAAGGCATCCAATCATTACGGAGCGAGTATCGCAAAATTTAACGGCAAGTCGCCCGAGTTTCACCGAACCACAAATACGGGCTTGGTTCAACAAAATCACGTAATTTATTGAGGAAGAAAACTTCCAAGATGTGTTAACCGATCCATCTCGGATTTTTAATGCAGATGAAACAGCATTTTTCTTATCCCCGCAAGAAAAAGCTGTCTTAGTACGTAAAAGTTCAAAGCAGGTATACAACAGGATTGCCAATGACGAGAAGGAATGCCTAACAGTGTTGGTTACTGTTTGCGCTGATGGAGAATTAGCTCCACCTATGGTAGTTTATACGTACCAAAGAATACCTGCCAATATAATCAAAAAAATTCCAGTCGATTGGGGAGTTGGCAAGTCGGAAAGCAGATGGATGACTTGCCAAACATTTTTTGAATATGTGGCAAATGTTTTTTACCCGTGGCTGATCAAATTGGAGAAAAAATTTCCCGTTTGTCTATTTCTGGACGGTCACAGCTCTCACCTGTCACTTCCGTTTGCAGAATTTTGTAGAGATCACAGAATTATTTTGATTGCACTGCTCCCGAACGCTACACATTTACTGCAACCACTAGATGTAGCATGTTTTCACCCAGTTAAAACTGAATGGAAGAATCTATTGCGGCCCTGGAATATTGAATGCAAAAGTCTAAAATTAAACAGGGAAGATTTTGCGCCTTTATTAAAAACTTGCTTCGACCGCGCATTTAAAAAAGAAACCATTAAAAACGGATTCAGAACGTCCGGGTTATACCCCTTTAGTTCTGAAACTATCGACTACACCAAGCTTTTGGCAAATGCAAGAGGACCATCATCTTTTGAAAACATTAGTGGTGAAGTCTGGAATGGTGAGTTAAAAGATGAAAATCTTTTTCTTTTCTGGAAATATATGAAAGATGATGTTAATTTGACAAGCAAAGAAAATTGTGACCCATCATTGATAGTAAATCAATCATTAGATCTTGTGTTAGACGACCAAATATGGGTAGGGAATCAGGTGTTAAATTGTACCGTTGATATAATGACGGAAAGGTACGATTTTTTGATGATTTAAACTTGAGTATTGATGCTCAACAAGAACCGCAGAACGCAACAAATGCACTCGTAATGAGTAAGCCAGATAAAAACAGTGATGAACAAGATCTACTTCTTATCGGTACAACCCCGCAGCCGGGTTGTTTTTATTTGTCGTTCAAAGCAGATTTCCCCACACCGTTTAAGAAATCTTTTCATTATCCGGATCCTCCTACTGAAAAAAAGAAGAAAAATGGAAGAAGGAAAATAACACCTGACGCAATCACATCAAATAAATATTTTGAATATCTCAAAAATTTGGAAATGGAAAAGGAAAGAGCACTGGCTGAAAAATTGGAAAGAGCGGTAAAGAGAGATGAGCGAAAAAAACTTAAAGAAGGAAGAGAAAAAGGACAGAAATCATTTATTAAAAGACCATCAAATCAAAGTAACAATGAGGATTCCATAACAAGAAACTCAGTTGTAAAAAAAATTAAGAAAACATCGTGTCCTGGTGATTTCGTGATAGTTGCGTACGAAGAAGAGTTTTTGCCTGGAGTTGTAATGGAGATAAGAACTGGAGAGGCATTTATAAAAACCATGCAAATGAGTGGCCAAAACTGGAGATGGCTAAATAAAGACGATGTTATTTGGTATAAAGAAGAAGAAATCTCTTGCTTTATAAGTCCACCATCACTTTTAAATGTAAGAGGTACGAGTATATATGCCGTACCTGAAATTGAAGCCTTCCGAAAGAACATTTTGTAGTTTTTTATTAATTTTAATTATTTTACTTGAGTAGGTACCTGAGAACAGATGTGAATTAAGGGTTTTTGTTAATTTGTTTGTTATTATTTAAAGAATTTTAATGTGATAGTGTACTATGTAGCTGTGAATTAAAAGTACTTCTTTGTAAGTTATTCATTATTTAGAAAATTGAACCGAAATAAATAATTTGATTTCTAAAACAATTAAAAAAAAATAATTTTTGCTTTTAGCAGTATGGCTTGTATATTCTAGACGGCATTGACTGAACCGAGCTGATAATATAAATTGTTGATGTATGAGACGAAGCATGAATGTACTGAGCCGCGCCGATAATATAAATCGACCTTTATTGTTACAAAATCTTTTCATTTTCAATAAAAATATGATTAAAACATTAAAATTAATGTGTTAGACTATTGTTTACAATATTAGCTTTAAGGTAAATTATTTTAAAACACATTTGAGCTCTAAAAAATATCTTAAAATAATGTGTACTAGTTTCTTAAACTGATAGTAATTGGTACGTTTACCTTATTGATAATTAAATTTAAGCTAAATTTTCCCATTGAAATTCAATTTCAAAGGCAAAATGATTCAAACAATAATCCCGAAATGATAGGAATTATTTGCGAACGATGTGTTTTACAGACTTCAATTAAGGAAATCGACCGTAATGCAATATTGTAAAAGATTTTGGATCATTTGAATGGATATGCTGTGAATAATTTTATTCTTGTACTTACCAGTATACAATTTAATATCGAGAACGTAAACTAATTTTCACTTATATACGGCTTACTGTTTAATTTCACTATACATTTACACGCTTATTTACAAATTACACATCTACACTACAATACTACATATAATAAAATAAATCAAACTAACACCCATGTTTTTTTATCTTAATCACGATGCAACAAGATCAAAACTGAAACAAATGAATTGAAAATGTTATTTTAATTTTTTTTTTTTTTTTAACTTTTGGTGTTACACGCATAAAGCGCCGTGCATAAGAAAAAATTAATTTTATATGTTCATCATACGTATTTAGCGAAGACATATTTTAAAAATATACTAGGTAAATGTTTTTTTAGTTTTTTGTGCAAATTTAACGCCATCTTGTTTGATGTGAATTTAAATTTTAGGTAATCATATTTATCGATTTATTAATTGGACAATGTAACAATTTTAGATGATTTAATCATTATAATGACATTAAATCCAATCAATTTAATCCAATAATGCGCAGTTTAAAAAATGCATACTTTTAGGCGGTGGGCCAATTCTTAGGTAAATCGATTACTTTGGTAAAAAATCGTCTTTAAGCGTACAACTTTTTCTATTTTTCACTTACGCAATTCATGTAACAAAGAAAACATTTACTATGATATTTTTATTCCGTTTGCTCCTCTTTTGAGAAGGCTAAACTCGTTTTTTGAATTTAGCGTAATTACCCTGATTAATGGCCAAATACGCAACAAAACCAATTGTAATAGATTTGGTTTATTTACAACAACAACTGCATTGTATAATTTGACTAAATTGAAGAAAACAAGATTTGATTTATGTAAATTAAATCAGACTTTTAATAAATTCATATGAAACACATAAAACAAAAATAAACCTCATCCTGTTACTTTAGACTGTGTTAGTTTTTTAATTGTGGTCAATTGACAACGCGAAAAGGTCGTTCGACGGGTAGCTCTCATCAATGCCGTCTAGAATATACAAGCCATACTGCTGTCTACGTCACTCAATTTATGTCGACAGTTCCATTAATCTTCTGCAGATGGCATTAATGCTAGAAAAATGAAAGAGAACAAAACTTGAAAACGAAGAGATTAAAACATGCGAAAATATAAAAAAAAAATTAGTATTAATCCAAGCGCAGGAAAAGAAGTTTGTACGTCGTGTGTTTTTTTCATAATTTGAAATTATTAATAAAAAAAAGTTCATATAAATTTTTCCAACTCATATTACATTTTTAGTTAATATTTATTTATATTTATATCATTATTTCATTAATAGTTTTATTAGTTTTAAATTATGCAGACAATTAGCAGAGATAAAAATATGTACAACCTTCCTTTCGCATGAGATAATACTAAATAGTAAATAATTTTTTTATTTTTGAAATGTTTTATTCTCTGTTTCTCTCAACTCTTTCATTTTTCGAATGTTAATTGCCATCTAGGTTATGTCGATGAATTAAAAAAAAAATATTTTTTGCTTGTAGCAGTATGGCTTGTATATTCTAGACGGCATTGCTCTCATTCAGTAATCAATTAATTTTTTTCACTACCGCGCGCCTTTAATCTGAACTTCAGCAGTGTAGTAACAAGTTTTCTTTCTTTCCGAATCGCACGTGAGCGATTGTGTCGTTTTGTTTTGCTATCGGATTACTTGAATATACATATTCATATAAATTTTTGTCATATTAAAAACCACTCATAATGAGTGACGTCAAAGGAAAAATCGCTGTGGACAAGCAGCATACAACAAATATTTACAAACTATTTCCCGTTCAATCGGGACGATCCCGAGATATGGTTCAAGCAACTCGAAGCGCAGTTCGAATTAAGTGGAGTGACGGTTGACAAAACCAAGTACGGTCACTTGGTGGCAGCTCTTGACCAAGAAACAATAAGATGCGTTCGCGATACGGTGTTAAACCCTCCCGAAAAAGATAAATACGTTTCTCTGAAGGCGACCATAATCAGATTATGTGAATCAGCACGGGGCAAATTAAACCGCCTGCTGTCCTGTCTTCAGCTCGGAGACAAGAAACCTAAACAGTTGTTGCGCGAGACGCAAACATTATTGGTGGATCAAATAACCGAATCAATGTTACGAACGTTATGGCTGTAGCGGTTACCTACAAGCATCCAGGAGTTTCTGCCGAGCATGGAGGATTGCGAACTGGAAAAAATCGCCGCAACAGCAGACAAAATAATGGAGATTCACAGGCCCATTGGCATCTATAACATCTCCAAGTCACACATTACGACGAACGAGGCCGAACACCCACTGTCAGCCAGCATCAACGCGCTAACAAAACGTTTCGACGATTGGGTGAAAAGGGAAAGGAAATCCCGGGACGACAATCGGGGAAGCTCCGATACGGTCCGGCGTCCGCGCAGCAAAACTCGATCGGATTTACACGTCAGATCTTTCCCAAACTGCTGGTATCACTTTAAGTTCGGCACAAACACTCCTATACACCGACCACAAACCCCTCACGTTCGCCCTGAATCAAAACCTGGATAAAGCATCACCCCGACAGCGCAGGCATCTCGATCTGATAGCACAATTTACGACCAGCTAACACCACGCTTCCGGCAAGGATAATGTAGTAGCGGATGCTCTATCTCGTGTCGATGCACTGACGATTACAAGCAGCATAGATTATTAGCGCATGGCGGACGAACAACAAGACGACGATCTCAAAGCACTGATCGAAAAAAGCAACCGCCTAAAACTCGAGAAAATGCCAGTGTTCGGGACGGACAAATATTTGTACTGCGATGTTTCAACTGGTACTCCAAGGCCATACGTTCCCGAAGCATTTCGACGTCAGGTATTCGAAGTATTTCACAATGAATCGCATCCGGGGATACTAACTTCAACCAAACTGATCAGAAGCCAGTTTGTGTGGCCAGCGCTCAACAAAGACGTACAGCAATGGGCAAAATATTGCGCAAAGTGTTAAAAGTGCAAAATTTCAAAACACGTGAAAAGTCCGTGTGGTAACTATCCCATCGTTAGTCAACGGTTCTCGGAGATACATATAGATATAGTCGGTCCGTCGGAACCGTCCGAAGGACAACGCTATTGTCTAACCATCATAGATCGATTCACCCGATGGCCAGAGGCCACTCTGATGCCGGATATTAAGGCCGAAACTGTCGCGGATACTCTACTGAAAACATGGATTAGTCGGTTTGGAGTCCCCGACAGAGGAACTCAGTTCGAATCAGAACTATTCTCTAGTCTGGCCAACCTAGTAGGGTTTCAACGCAAACGCACTCCGGCTATAACCCGGCATGCAACGGGATGGTTGAACGGTGGCACCGCAGCTTAAAAACCGCTATAATGTGTGTCAACGACCCGCAGTGGACCAGATCATTGCCACTCGTACTGTTAGGTTTGAGAACCGCTTTTCGGGACGATTTCGTGGCTACATCAGCTGAGTTGGTGTACGGCGAGAAATTACGCCTGCCCGGAGATATGATACAGCCATAAACATTTACAACTCAAAATCAGGTTGTCTCACAAATTCAAGAATTTTTCAGGAATATCCAGCCGATAGCGCCATCACGACACGTCAGCAAACCAAAAATCTTTGTCTTCAAGGATCTCACGACGTGCTCACACGTACTAGTTCGTACGGATGCATCACGCAGGGCACTACAGCCTCCGTACCAAGGCCCTTACGGGGTATTGCGCCGGTCGGAGAAATATTTCACAGTCCTGGTTAAGGGCGTCGAGTCGAACATTTCGTTGGATCGGTTGAAACCTTGTTTTATCGATGGTTAAGAGCATGATAGGGCGGAAAAAACCGAACTGACAACTGGTGCGGATAGTGCAAACAAACATCCCGACAATCCTTCTGTTCCAGAATCAAACGTACCAATAGGGCCAAACAACAAGAATTACCATGTTATAACAAAAGAACGGGTGACATTCAACCTGGACAAGCCTTCAGAAAAGAAACCGGTTGCTACATCACGATCAGGGCGCAGCATCAAACTACCCTCTCATTACGACTGATCGTTCCCTGCGTTCACTAAGGGTGTGGTAGTGTAGCGGTACAGAGTATCCGCTGGTAAAACGGAATCGCTTTCGGTTTTCGCGGTTCAGATGGTCCGCTAATATCACAAAATGTTTGCAGTCCAGATATCAGCCGTCAGAGTTAAACCTTGTCGCTTTTTTTTTTTTTTTGACAGAAAGAAGGAGAGCAGCCATTATATATCCAAAAACGACCGCGAAAAGTAGCGTCTTAAGAAAAAAAAATAAAATCATTTTTGATCCGAGTAAAATCAGTTTTCGAGTTAAAACGAAATCGCTAACCGATTAAGCGTAATCATTTTGTAACGTTTTCAATTAAATATTAATTAAACTAAATAAAACTTTTGTAAGTGTAAAACAAACGCATCGGTTTTTTTATTGAATTATATTGTGGAAGGTGCGTCGGCCGCCATTACAACGAGCACGCCACGCATATACGCACGAGATTACGATCATCGACCACCATCACCACAAGACAATGAGTACGATCCTTTGTTTTTTTTGTCACAATACTACTGGGAGTAGTAGGAGTGCCGCTAAGCTGGTAGTTATTTCCTTGACCGAGAAGGCTGATCGTTTTATATGAGTCATGCTACATTAAACCGGACGGCACTTGGCGTAGGAAGCACTAAGTATTCGCTTGGCTTTCGATGGGCGATTCATTTTATTAAGGTTATCTCTTGAGCGGTTATATTTTGCTAAAGAAAGGGTCACCTCGACATACTAAGCACGTTCGTTGATCTTGAAAACCTGGGTGTCCAATCCGATCCAACCTCTAAATGCGGCTTAATAATGATCAATTTGAAACCGGTTACGAATTGGTGCCCACCGTGGGACATTTTATTTATGAATATTACTATCCCTGCCTACGTCAAACGATAACTAGACACATTAATTTTATGACGAACCTTTTCTTTTTTCTGTTAGGGATGATGCATACTACTGTTTTGCTGTCAGCGGCATTGTCTTCAGGCTTGGCAGCATAATTGATTAAAAAAAAATTTCCCTGCATTATTAATTAATGTACAAAATTTCAAATAAATCGGTGGAGCGATTTTTTTTAGAAAAATTCGAGAAAAAAAACTGGTCGAACCCCACTTAACGTTTCCCTTTTCAATTGATACTATCTACTTGATTGTTAATGTCTATAAATAGGTTTAATAAACTTTGTACTTACACTTTTATGTAGACCTGCATCAAAACAATCCGCCTTCATTTGATACAATATTTTTCCAGTCATTTGTGATCGTTCTGCCACCGAATAACAAACTTTACAATAAAACCAGATTTGAAATATAATTACACCCGTCCGAAATAGATAACGTAAAATCAATTCGTTTTTTAATGCGTCCCCGCCAAATAACGCCATTAATAACTGAAATACATTCATGGCACATAACAAAATACTCATCACAATTTGAGAGCAGCTTGGTAAAGTAAAGGTGGTCGTAAAAAGTTTTGAAACTTTTGAAATTTTACGATGAAAATAAAATGCACGGTGTAGTTTTACAATGGTTTGGTGATGTAAAGAGGCCGAAACTATTTTAATTTCACTGTTGATCAAGGCAAATAAATAATTTAAATTTAACATACATGTTAGCATATTGGTTGAAAATGCGGCCGATGTTGAAAAGATTATCATTGTTATTACAACATGCAGTACCTCAACTCGTTCGAATTTCTTTTGCATAAGCGGTAACACTTTGCTGACTATATAAATCAATGGGATTACTATGTCGCGCAATATCAAAATTATAAAATAAATCCAACTATCCTTATTACAACACTGCTTTGAGTATTCTTTAAGCATAAGATGATTACATTTAATTAATTGATTAAACATGTAGATAATACGTTTGCTAAATATGATCGACCAAACATAATAGCATTGATTGTGCATAAAATAAATTAATTGCTGTAAATCACTATCAACCATATTTGAAAATGATGAATGCCCTTTCCGGGAATACATTTTAAGCTCTTGTCTATACCAATAGTGTAGAAAGCTGACTAAAATGGCGATTAATGTGGTACAGAATATGGCAAGTTTAGAATATTCAAATTTTAAATGATGCTTATTAAATGTATAGCTTAACGCACCAAATATTTTCGTTTCAATATAAAAATATATGAACAGGTATTTAAAATACTTGAATCGAAATTTCATTTTCAAAATACTGAAAAGAATTGAATTTCACTATCGGTGTTTGAAAGCACACAAATTAATCATCCGGGATTAAATAATCTAATTTATAATCATTAATTAGTAATTCGTGTGAATGCCAGTCATAAATTTATTATTTATGAACAATATAATTAATTAATCCCAATTACATTATCTTTATTGGGATTACATACTACCTTGATCAACAAGTTCTCGGAATAACCACCGTGTGGTGCTCCCTCCCATCGTTCCGATTTGAGTTCTGTTTTTTTGTTAAGTTGGTACATCTGTTTTGATATACCCTCTAAATCTTAGCGTCATAGCTTGACATTTGCAAAAGTTACGTAGTCAAGAGTACATCTACTCTGTGTGTGTTGGCGATTTTTCCATTATTTCCTCTCGGCTGCTGAAACGCGTTCCCCGTAATGGTTTTTTAACTCAATTGAACAGAAAGAAGTCACAGGGAGCCAAATCAGGTGAATTCGGTGGCTGTTGGATGGTATTTGTTGCTTTTTTCGTCAAAAAATTACGAATAATGATGGCACTGTGCGACGGTGCGTTATCATGGTGCAAAATCCACAATTCCGGTCTCTTTCGGCGAATTGCTTCACGTAAACGTCTCATAACGCCCAAATAATACTCTTTGTTTACGGTCTGGCCTTCTGGCAAAAATTCATGATGCACTACACCGTTGTAATCCATGAAAACCGTGAGCATTGCCTTCTTTTTTGACTGAAAACGACGTGGTTTTTTTTTGGTGAACGCCATTCACTTGCCTGATGTCTGAATTGCGTGTCGTACTCATAAACCCACGTCTCGTCTCCAGTAATGATCCTTTTGATGAATGTGGGATCGGATTCAGCCTCTCAAATCATGTCTAAAATTGTAAATAATCGCCAACACACACAAAGATAGATGTACTCTTGACTACGTAATTTTTGCAAATGTCAAGCTATGACGCTAAGATTTAGAGGGAATATCAACAACAGATGTACCAACTTAACAAAAAAACAGAACTCAAATCGGAACGATGGGAGTGCCACACGGTGGTTATTCCGAGAACTTGTTGATCAAGGTAGTACATAAATATTCTTTATTAAGAATTTAAATTGTCTGCCCGTTCATGACATTCCCAATATTTTCGATTTGGTAAATCAGAAAAATAAAGAGGCCAATCCCTCATAACATATCTACTGGAAAAAGTAGAAATATCATTGCCCCTTCCCCGTACTTTAGCCCAAGAGCCAAGAGTTATACAAATGTATTACTCTTCAAAAAATGAGAACCCTCCTCAGAGTTCCTATGTTGGTAGTTTGGTTTCGTACTGAAATGTTGGTCTACTCGTCAGGTAGCTACGACCAAACAAAGAACGTACTGACAACGGAATGGAATGTCATGAACAATTAATATATTTGTCCATAAAGAGCCGAAAAAATCAATTGATTAACGGACAGACAATTTAAATTCTTAATAAATATTCATGTGGGCATAATACACACACAAATGAGGTTTCTGATGTAGTGAATATAATTCACTATGTCAGTAAGTTCTTGCCAGATAACTTAATGTGAATGGCGACAGTTGAATTTTTGTAGTTTGGTCGTAGCTCAGAAGCACTATAATTCCACCTTTGAAGAATTTGGATGCGAAATTATTATTCTACGAAAGAATTTGCTTCCTCGTTGGGAGAGTTTACATGTAAAAAGTTAAATTTACATGTTTGGCAAGATTTACTGTATTATTGATTTTTGCGTACGTTTGTTGACCCACCTAAACATCTAACTAAACAATTTCTGCAAGTAAAAATATATTTTTTGGTTCTTAATCAGCTGTTTCTGAATATTTTTAAAATTTGTTACAACTGAAACATAAATACGTCTTTGTTCAAACATCAAAAATATACACTGTAAAGGCTGATTTCCATTATGAAAAATTTACTGACCATATTGACGATTGTATAAGTAGGAAAAGCGCCTCTCGCGAGAAATAGAAAACATATACCGGCTATACAGAAATTGCGTCGTAACCATAGTACATGTGTTATCAGCGCTCCTGCGGAAAGTATAAAAATGGGGTAGCTACATAAAAATCGAGACCCTCCCCAATCGTCAATACAAAATGAAAAAATTATTATAGTATACTGACAAAAAAAAGAACCGAAGTATATTTTATTCCGTAAAAATGGCCTCTGTCACTTTAATGTGTTACTTTTTATGTTTCACCGCTAAATTTCACTTTGCGGTACGCAGTTTAGCTAGCGACATGTAGGTTTTCGTATTAGAATACAGATGTCTCAATGTTATCTCTACACATTTTTCACTTCATTTTTATCTTCCCAGACAACATGAAGTTATACGCAGTAAAATATTTACGAAACTCGTCAAACTAAATTTTCACGTCTGATTTAACTTCCTATTTTTGGAGACCAGTAAAAATTTCATTTCACTTGAACTGCAGCGTACTAGGCTTAATATATAAAAAAACTACAATTATGAACAATAAGTTTTTCTACGAAATATTTGTTTCTACTACAGAATCTATCAATACGTCTAAACTCGTACTTTATTACCTGGTCAAGTATTTCCACTAGGGTTTTTCAAAACTGGTTCCCGGGATGCTGTTATTGTCTCAAAAGTGTAACCGTCGATTTTACATGTTTTGTATGTGCTATTTTACATAATTCGATAACAGCCTAGAAAAACCCAGTTATCCGAACGTAGAAAATTTGAATATCTGGTATAAAAGTTTATCTATCACTGGCATTGTCAAGTCAAATTCAGGCCTATTAGGAAGGAACTTCGCTATTTCTTAACCAATTACGATGAAATTCAGCATACACGATGGAAATGGTATAACCGGTACACGTATACGTAGTATGAGTACTCTAATCCAGATTTCTTTAACGATATTAACACTTAAGGTTGATTCACCAGATTTATCTATTGAGCTCGTCAAGAAAATGACAACTTGACGGAGTTAAAAACCGAGTTAAAAATATGGTATCTCTCTTTTGTGTCCAGTGAGATAACATATTTTTAACTCGACTTTTAACTTCGTCAAATTGTCATTTTCTTGACGAGCTCAATGGACAAATCTGGTGAATCAACCTTTAATCACAGTAATTAATCACCAAAAAATTAAAATTTAACACGGCACAAGTCCACACACTATCACAGCGGAAACTGAAATTAAATGGAATTATTTAGTTTTGACATAAACAAATTGAGCAATCTTCATTTTGACATGGTTGCTCATTCTATACCAAATTAACAAAAAAAAAAAAAAAAAAAAACGACGATTTACTACTAGCTTCATTTCAAACTGGGGAGTAATACTCGGAGTTATACGCCACCGAAAATAACCAAATTCGGCCTAGAGAAATTGTTTGTTTGTTTTTAAATTTGTCAGATCTTTCAATCCATAGGACCAGTGAGTTATATTTTTCCAGAAAAAACCCACAGAAATTTCTCAAGGGAAATCCTGGGGCACTGGATAGGTTATATTTTTTCACAAAAAGTATTAATTGTTATATTTTAAGTTTTTGTAATATTTAATATGTAGTAATTTTTATATTTGTTATAAGTGTGTATTATAACGTATGTAAAGTTATCCCAGGATTTCATCCCAGCAAATGACGTATGTGAAGTTATCCCAGGATTTCATCCCAGTAAATTGCAAAAACTTGAATCAGGCAACTCACTAATACGAGACTTTTAATTTGCGGCAAAATAAACTAATAGTTATAACATGCATACATTTTTAGGTGCTAGGTAAAATCTTGCAAATAAATAAAAAATATCAGTGATGATTTAAATTTTATTAATTTTGTATGTGGATTTTATTTTATTGGATATTATGTAATTTCGATATTTAATCTAATTTTAATAAAATCCTGGGCTGGGCTAACTTTCACATATTAAATATGGCTTTGAATTTTCTAGAGTTGCCTGTTTTTTTATAAGCCGCAAAGAAGGTGATTCCTTCGCTCTGTGTACGAAATTATGGGCCTTATACGGAATTACGCAGTACCCGGAACCACTTATTGCGACTTAATTTATCCATTTTTTTTGGTCCGCTCCGTAACGCGTACAAAACGAGACTGCCCATAAAGAAATTTAATTTTATGTATTTTGTTTTGTTTTGTTTTTGCCAGTTGGTATCATTGCTAAATGCATAGGTGCGTCTGTTTGCGAATTAAAACGAAATATTTGTGTTGTTTTTTGTTGTGTGCGGACGAATTAATTGTGAATCAATGAAAGAGTCGCCACAGGTTCAATATCTATTTTACTAGCATTGCAAACAAATTAACAGGAAATTTTTTATCCAATTGACGATTGGAGCATCACAGATTCCACCTAGAGGAAAATTTTTAAACTGAGGTAGCTGCTAATTTGACGTTCGAAATTGTTGTAAAGAATTCCAATTTTGAACTGTAAACACAATTTTTACTTACCAGATTGCTAATAATTGTAAATAATTCATATTTTGGATTATAAAAACAATTTTTAACTACCGGATTGCAAAATATCCTTTCGTCGCATTTATGAGAAATGTCATTTTAGCAGTTGCCTCATTTGAACTTTCTTCCTCGAGAGGCGCTTTCTCTACTTTTACAATCGTCAATAGCGTACAAACAAACTGCGACCTTCCATAAGATTATTGTTAAAAACATTTTTTATGACTTCAGTTTCTAATAATGAAATACATAATTGCTATTATTGAATCGTTGGAATCTAACGAGTCATTAGATAACGAAGGAATTAATAATTATATTTTGAAGACTGTTTCTAATTTTATCGGTCCTATTCTTGCTCATATTTTCAATCTTTCCTTTGAGCATGGAGTGGTTGCTAAAGGCGGATTCATTGTTTTAGTTCGTTGTGTTTGTTCCGTTCGTTGCGTTCGGTATTTTTTCTGAAGTATTATTTTAATGAGTTCATTGTTGATGAAAAAATTACAGAACGATTTTATTTCCACCTATATACTATATAAATTAATTCATTTGTCTGTAATTCATTTGTATTAATTCATTCGTCTGAAGAAGTGTCTGTCTGTCACTACTATTATATATCATGTTGTCTCTTTCTTGCTATGTTACTTCGGTAAAAAAGTTGGAGATAGATCAACTTGATGAAAAAAATACCGAAGAAACAAAACGTCATTTTCGACGAATCCTATTGGTTAAAAAGAACACAACGAACACAACGAACTACAACAATGAATCCGCCTTAAGAGATTGAAATCTGCAACTACTATTCCTATATTAAAAATGGAGAATTATCGATGTTGCAGTACCCCATTGCCCAACTTAATCTAAATGGTAATAGTACTGGTTTTGCTGATGATTTAGCCTTAGATTATACTGCTAAATGTGTCACAGATGTGAGTGGTTTGATAAGCATTACGTATTGCTAAGTGAAAAAATAAAGTTTATATGGTTCAGAATTTCTGGCAACACGGTTGCTTTAAATCACCTCAAAGTTATATATCATATAGTGGCTCTAAATGTACTTCATTTAGTAATCATTCTGAATGTTTGAATATTGAATTAGCCAACTGTTTTAAGTACATATATCGGCATTCATTTCGATAGTAATCATAACTGGAAAAATCTTATTTCCATGTTAAAAACGTATATTATGTCTACCTCTCAGATTGTCTGCTTCCTCCGTGATTTTTGTCCTATTTCTGTGTTAAAAATGGCATTTCATGAATTGGGAATGGCTAAAATGGGATTAACAAAAAAAATATTTTGCGAACTTATTGAAGAAAAATAAACGTATTTTACCTTTATCATCTTTATATCATTTTAGAATCCCATTTCCATCGTACTAATAGGGTTTCATCATAATCGGTTATTAAATGGCCAAGATTCTTCCTAACTGACCATATTCCAGCACTTCTTAAATGAAGTGCTACAAAAATGGAAATGCTATCTATGGTTAGACTGCTCCATAGATAATTCAATTTTCTCCATTCGGATCTAAGGAGAAGTGGAGCCAGCCCAATCCCAAATTAGGGAGGTTTCTCTGTAATATATTATTAATATGCGGTTATTGATTTACAGAATATAAAATAAATAAAACGAAAACCGTGATACTGAAAACAGCATTCCAGAATTCTGTTTTGAGAATCCGTAAATTTTCTGTGCTGCTTCAAAGCTAAAAGAGTACATAAGCTAAATAAATCGAAAACCAAATAATCCCGAGATTTTCCGATCATAATTTTGAGATCCGGATCCCGTTTGAGAAACCCTAGCATCTTCTACACTGAAAAAAAATATCGTGGATTTTATTTACGAATGGCGTATCATTAACCATAATTCGTACTATTAAAGTAAAAATTACTATATTTATATATGTTATAGTACGAATCACAGTTGATAAACTAAAAAATAGTTTAGTTTATTGTACTACACGTATAGTACATTCACATGTTGTTTGCATATTAGTGAAACTTGCATGATTTTATTAAAAAAACATATTTATGAACAGTTCATAATATTTATGAATAAGGCTATGATGAAAATTTATTTTTAATACTTATTGTTCATCATCATCATATTAACGAAAGTTCCTCTATAGTTCTTGAATATTAGGAATAAATTCATATGCGAAACGATTCCATTACATTTTTGTTTGTCCGAATATATTGTATCAAATTTCATAATTGCATAATGTATACGAATTTGTTCGTATTATTAATGATTGGATGAATCTATTCTAGCATCTACGAAAATTATGTAAAGTTGAATCATGATTGGGACAACGAAAGTAAATAAATTGCATACGCTTTATTACTAACTATTATCGTGCGGCTTGAAAGGGCCATATACATAGTTTGAAAAATCGTGAGAAATTAAAATAATTTTTTTGTGTTGAAAATCATGTAAATATGATATTTTATGTCCGTGTTTTCGTTTTAATAAGAACTTAAATAAAATCATCGCGTTCGTGACGATTATTTATTATTCCGTGAAATTAAAACGAAAACACCTCTGGGTGAAAAACCCTAAAATTCATTGTAATGTGTAAATTTATAATTTATTATTGTGTTAGTAATACCTCTGCTTTATTATAGTGCGCCTGTAAAAAAATGTTTACTATTCCAAATTTTGCCAATCCTGCAAATCAAGATATTTCAGCAACACTTGGAGAAAATCATGAATTAAACTCGCTTTTTGAGTACATATTTGGATGATATCAGGTAAAAAACATAAGCAAATAAAAGTACCTACATGTGATTGTAATTTAATTTGGGGATTTTACAGAATAGCAAATTACTATTGAATTTCAAAAGGAAAATGGGAGAAATCAACAATTTCGAATGTAACCTGTCAACATGGCGTTTATTAACCCTATTATATTTTTTAATTATTAATTATATTTTTATTTTAAAATTAAAGTTTATTTTTATGAAATTAAATTGACTGCATTTTAAGAACAAATCGAAGAAACCAAAAAAATAAAGAAATTCCAAAACGAAATTTTAAGTTTTTTATTTCTTTACAACTGTGCTGTACAGATTTTACGAATTTAGTCATCAAACAATTAAAAAATTTGCATTCTTACTATGAATCACTATATATAAATATTATGTAATTTTGATTATCAATTATGAACCCGTTCCTGCATTTCATGAATTATTTTCAATATATTTATGAAAATAATCATCATATTTGTGAATTATTCATACTCACTGAGCACTCCATTCTACCGTCATACGAATAATGAATTTCTAACTTAAATGTATGAATTTATTCGTTAATGTGATTTACCATTTCATTAGTATTATGAAAAATTTCATCTTATCTTCTATTTCTTACGTTAATAATAAGAACCTATTCATCCACAAATGATAATAGCTGCATTAAAATATAACGTTTTTCGTATCTTATATGAATCGAATAATAAATACTACAACGTAAGTAGTCAAGATTAAAATAAAAATGTTTATCTGTTTCACATTAATGCAGTTTATGTCTACATTGATGCCGGATTTTTTTCAGTGTAGCAAATACGGCATTAGAAAGAGAAATTAAAAACCAACGGTGGAACATGGAAGTTTAAGTGTGATGGTTTGGGAAACAATGGCATTGTAAAGTAGTGGTTGCAGTACAATATGTTTCTAAACAACTAAATTTCCTACCTCAGCAATCAAATCGTAACCCAATAGAGCATCATTTGGAATATAGAACGGCGAATCTGAAAATATGAATCTGAAAATATGTTTGAAAAGCAGCTCTAAAAAAGGCTTGGGAAGAACTTACACCTGAAACAACATCAAATTTTTCTCGACAATTGCAAGCTGCTAATGGAGGATCAACTAGGTACTAACAAATATTTTGATTGTTTCAATTTATTTGTTATTTCCTATTTTAATGAAATTGATCTTTGATATACTATACATATATAGACTTTTCTTTTGTTGTAAATACAAATTACAAAGTCAAACTGTTCATGAAATATACCATATATTTTTGTTTCACAGTGTACATATTGAGGTTATGTCGTCGGCAAAGTTTTAAATTTATGTTTAGTGTTTGTTCCGCATTTTTCCTAATTTTGTATTAACAGTTCTAATAACGGTACGGACACTTTTTGCTCGAACTTTTATTTGCGATGATCTTGAGAATTGGCCTATTAAGCTTAATTATTATTTTGTTTTTCTCGTACTACTAGAATCCAATCCTGGGTACCCGGTTTCCCAGGAATCCTGGAATTTTTCCGGCATTAAAAACCGGTTCGTATATCAGCCAAATACCCGGTTTTTGAGTCTATTTTTTTTTAAATTTTTTTTTCCATTCCGTCGTTAAAAAAACAAACAACGCAATGTTCCAACAAAACGTATTAAAAAAAATGAAAACACACAATTTAAAAATTTTTCTTTTACACTCACACAACTACGAAAACGTTCAAACGTCAAAAGGTGGTGAGTGAGGTGAGAGAAGCTTACATCAAAAATTTAAATTGAATCAGATTTGAACTGACAGTAAGTATTATACGATAAAATTTTATTTTAGAAAGCAAAAGAACATTATAGTTTACACAAAAATATTCATGCTTATTATTATATACCCCCATTAACCCAGACATGTCTACAAACGCCAAATTTGAGTTGTGCAGCCAACTACCCATTCAAAAAACTCCAGTGTGGGAGTATTTGTATCGTGACACTTCAGGTGAGTGTGCCAAGTGCAAAAAGTGTG
This sequence comes from Tipula vernalis, assembly GCA_958295665.1. Classification (NCBI taxonomy): domain Eukaryota; kingdom Metazoa; phylum Arthropoda; class Insecta; order Diptera; family Tipulidae; genus Tipula; species Tipula vernalis. The sequence continues at coordinate 78,289,122 of OY282559.1, read as the reverse complement.
AAAAAATATTGAAGAGATCTGGTGGAACAACAAGTTCTCTCCATAAGCACACGTTATCGATTCACAATATTGTTACAAAACCTGTGAAGAGACCAGCACCTGAAAGTACAACACCAGCAGCGATTACAAAAAACATCGATTACAAACTACCTCACTGTTCGTGATGACAACTCCCTCGAAGCTGTACTAGCTCGCATGATGGCTATAGCGATGGTTTACCATTCAAAATTTTTATAACATCAGTCGAGATGCGAAAATTACTGATGGCTCGTGGTTTTGATATACCAAAATCGGCTACTACAATTCGAGGCATGGTAATGCAATATGGGAAAATTCTGCAACAAAAGTACAAAATTGAATTTCAAGACTTGAAATCTCAAGATAAACGTTTCAGCCTCTCTTTTGACGAATGGACTTAATATAAATAAATTTATTAATATAAATGCGCATATTAAGTGTAAATTTTTTAATTTGGGACTGGCTCGAGTACGTGGAACTTTGCCGCGGGCAGAAAGTTGTATCAAACTTATTGAAGAAAGGCTGGAGTTATTTGGATTAAACTTACACGAAGACATTGTTTGCATTACGACGGATGGTGCCGCAGTGATGCAAAAAGTTGGAAAATTACTTTCAGTTTCATGTGAGCAGCAACTATGCTTGACACATGCTATCCATCTAGGAGTTTTGAATGTCCTTTACAAAAAACCTAAATCCGTACCAAATGAAGAAGTGAATGATGAAAACGATGGCTGCGATTCAGGTGATGAAGATGAAGAAGATCAAGATGACGGATTTTAAATTGTTTGCACCGAAGATGAATCAGAAGAACTGGTAGATAAGTTGTATCCATTGATACGTAAAGTAAGAACTATAGTGAAGTTGTTTCGTCGATCACCAAAAAAAAAACGATGACATTCTTCAAAAATACGTTAAAGAAGAATTTGGAAAAGAAATTCAACTATTGATTGACGTAAAGACACGATGGAACAGCCTTTATCTTATGCTAGAACGTTTTTATAAAGTAAAAAACAGCAGCTAAAAATCCTTAATCGATCTCAACAATTCAACAATTTCGTTTGAAAAAAATGAATGGGATATGATTAATATTTTGGTCACAACGCTTGCACCTATAAAGTATTAGCTGCGGAAGCACTATGTCGCCGTGATGCAATGATCGATAATTTAGGTAGCAATGAATTGGCTCTTCAAATGAAGGAATCGCTTTCCCTCCGAATGAATGAACGGTGAACTAATGCAGCGAGTTTGCTGCAATATTTGCATACATGCAAACAAGATCATGGCTCTGGAGAATTAGAGCTAGACTCCCCATTAAAGTTTGCACGTCTAAGCAACAAGACGATTTTGTCCATGATTACTAACATGTCAAACCCACACAGCAGCAATCTGTCATCTGAATCTGACTCAAAAAATGATGTCGTTGTTAACGAAATTGGATTGTCTTTGGAAGAAAAACTCGATAGGGCAATTCACAAGGAAGTCAGTTCCACGATTACTCCGCAATTAAGAACCAAAAATATTATAACCAATATTATAAAAAAAGAATTAGCTATTTTTGAAGTTGAGCCTACCAGCGTGGAATCAGAGCGCGTGTTTTCTGGTTGTGGAAAAAATGCCACCAAAATTCGGTCACGGCTAAACGACAAAAGTTTGGATATTTTGTGCTTCCTCAGATCACATTTTATAATGGAAGTAGGAAAGTAAAGGGGAAGTTAGGAACCAAAATATAAAAATATATTCTTCCGATTTCGAATTTATTTGTTATTGAATTTATATGTGATTTTTTGTTAATAAAAATGGATTTAAAATGTTTTTCTAAATTATTACATTTTTTAATTGTTTTTAATTTAAAAATGTTTAGAACCGGTTCCCATTCGGGTTTAAAAAATTCTAGCACCGAAAAACCGGTTCTGAGAAATGCTTCGGTTCTGGATTCTATAGACTACAAACCTATATCTTGTTAAGTAAAGGGTGGATCAAAAATGCTTCAGACAAAATTTGCTTGCTATTTTGTGAAAAATAACGCCGTTAAAAAAAATGAAGGTTTTTATTTAAAAAATAAAGTTGACCTTGATTTGTAATTACGAGCCAAAACACTTTCCACCCGTGTTAAATGAAAACAGGACTTTAAGCCGAATTTAGTTGCTATCTGCGTCGTAAAACTTTGAAGAAATACTCCACCCTTTCAAGTGAAGTTAGTCTAATATCGTCGTTTTTTTTTTTTTTTGCTTTTAATTGACATAGAATGAGCAACCATGTCAAAACAAATGTTTGCTCAATTTGTTGAAAAGCAAAACAAATAACGCGTTTAGCCAGAGCACCCTGTATTTTATAGAGCCATAATCAAAAAATCTGAGCTTTTATAAGGGAATTAGAAACGAGGAAAAAACGAAACTTTTCATAGTAAAACACACAAAACATATGAGAAATCACTTTTTCTCCTAAGACCAATTTTTAAATGAAAACGATACAAATTCTTAATTATGATTTCTGAAATATTTTTATAAATGTTTGAATTTCAACATATATGTATGAATGTCGTTTAAGTAAATCGTTTTCATTTTCTTGTAATAATTGATTTATTTAATCCAAAATATAAAAAAAATTCATAACAACAGCATTCTGGTCAAATTAAAATAAAAGCTTACTACGATTCGTTTGGTCATTAAGTCAATATACATTACATAGATGGCAGTGATGGCCGTAAAAATTTGGAAAAATCGTACCAAAAACTACCATCTGGGGAAAGTTCAAGTTCAAAACTTGGAGTAAAAGCAAAACAAATTCACAAAATATAGGAACGTGTGATAATTTTGCGATTAAATAACTTTTTTTCGTATTTTTCTGTAACCATTTTAGACATCTTACGTACACTAGTAAAACGAAAGATAAATTTAGCAAGTATTATTTTAATTTGTCAGAGCCAGCTTTGATGTATTTTTCAAAATGAAAGTTTGAAAAAATATATTTTAGAAATAATTTAATTTTAATATTTCTGTAATTAATATTTACCTAATACCAATATAGCCTTCTTGTATATTGTTCTTAAAGATATGTAGAAAACTTTTATATAAACATTTTATAATATTTTTGCTTTTTTCATTGAAAAACTTGAAGCTAAAAAACACCATTTTTACTATGGATTCCTATGGAAATCAGTAAAAAGTTATACCACTAAAAAAGCTTTTAAAAAATACGTCATTAAGATTATGGCTCTATACTCTAGAAGGCTCTGGTTTAGCTTGAGATTTGATGGTATAAAGACAGTTTGGTTTTAGGTTTTTGATTTGTGGGTGATATAATTACGTATGTCTTTTTAAATTAATTTAAATTAATTTAAAAAATCGGGATTTCATCTCTATTTTTAATCAATTATGTTTTTCTATTTTTAAATCAATTTAATTGACTTTGAATGGTGAGCATTTTGAAAACATTTTGAAGAACTGACCTGATTCTCCACCAAATGTTCTGTTTGTATTCATCAGTATCAGGACTGTCTTCTCTATTTGAGGCTCCGTCCAATCATCTCGGTTTTTTTTTTCAAATTTACTTAACATTAAATCATGTCTGCTTTATTCAGTATAATCGATAAATTGTACATTTTAAAATTGTTTTATCGGTAACAGTTTTAGAGCAATGTCCATAAAATCATACTTTGCTTTCTTTTTTCTACGTGAAAACCTGAACAATTCAATTGTAAACTTTCGCCAATTTTTTTTTTTTTTTTTTTTTTTTTTTTTTGAAAAAAGTGATTTAAAAGTTCAAAGGAAAGTGATGACCAAAAATGTGCCCAAGGTCTCCCAGAAACGGAAAACTTCAAATTTAGATAATTTATTAAATAAATTTAAATTTAATAAAAATGTTTATTGATTTACTCACAGTTTCAGTAAATCGTATATCTTGACAACAAATATTACGAATTTTCTGCAGTTGATATCCGGTACGACGAGCGCTCTCCGAAAACATATCAATTAATTTCACATACAAACTTAATTGTATGATGGGCGTCCCGATAACAAAATAACCAACAATTATTAATTGAAGTCGATCCATGGTTGATTCGTATAGCATCATATAGATTACATAAAATGAATTGACTAAAATGTTGCCATAAAAGGTGAAAACTTGGCATGCCACAGAAATACCGTACGTCTTATTAACGGATCGCGCTAATTTTGTAATTTTTCGATGCAACGACGAAAGTCGATCCAGCTGATCGCAAAATCCTGTTATTTTTGAATTCAATCTATTTACACGATACTCAGCCAATTCCACCACAATCGTATTTAATTCAATATTTATGATGTCGTAGTAATGTTTACAGGTTAATAATGATGCCGTAAAGTGAGATGTCAAAAGCAGTGAAAGAAATAAACCTTTATTTGTTATAAAGGCCGCAAACAACGTTTGACTATAGCCCGATAATATCCAAGTTGCATGAGAAAATACCAAATAAATAATCCACGAAAGAATTATTTCTTTGATGACAAATATTAAAAACAATTTCGTGCTATTGCGCTCATATTTGTCCCGAAATAAAGTAACAAATAATTTATTTACTTCAATCGATTTATTCAGTAGCCTCACGTTTTGTGGACCAACCGTTAAAATTTGGTAAAAAATTAGAAAATTATTCGAAAGATCAATGGTTTGTAATATTTTTGGTATGAATGATGGTATTTGGTGTTGGTGTTGGTGTTGGTGTTGGTGGTTGTTATTTCCGATAGCCATTTCTAATCGTCTCCGTTCAATAATAAAAAAATAATTTGTTACAACGCCAAATATTAAATTATACATGAACGAAACGATTGAGAATTTAAAGCGGTTTTCATGACGGCTGTAAACATATGATCCGGAACCGGTAAGTTTAGTGATGGCGTACAAATAATACCCGATATATTTTAAGTAAGCGTACATATTTTAACATGTTTCCCGAACGAAAATTTCAAAAACTTATGAATTAATACGGTAAGTGAGTAGGGTAAGGTTGGAAACGGATTAAAATCAATAACTGAAATGAATTAAGTAATTGATATTTATATTGCGACTGATAAATTATAAATAAGTTAATTAACAAAACACAATTCTAAACTTTTCTATATATGTACATGACTTTAAAAATTTTTCATTTTAGAAACACAATAAAAGTAAATTATGAAAACCCATACAATGACTAGACGTCAAAAGTTTATAGGAAACAAAAATAATCAAATTTTCAAAAACAGACATGTCTAATGATAACCATTTAAAAATTTTAAATATACAATAAATAATTAATTAAGGTCATTAGCGATAAATGTAAAAAATATGGCGTCCAATTATCAGCCGCCAAAAATTATAGCATCGCCATTTACTTCGGTCTAAAAAGACCAATGTATTGAAATCCTGTCAAAAATGATCAGAAATTTGATTGGTCCAAAACAACTTTTCTCAATGTTTTGAAAGTCCCTGAGTCTAAAACAGCAAAAAAAAAAAATGTCCGTTCGTCTGTGTGGATGTCTGTATGTCTATACCCATGGTATCTCGAGTACGACTTGTTCGATTTAGAATTTTTTTTTTGCCAATCTGTTTCTATGGTCAAGGCCGAGATTTGAAAAGCTTTTGGAACCTGTGCGTTAAGAGGGTCGGGTACCTGCCATATGAATTTACCCAAAATACCTGGTTATAGAAATATTTACCAAATTTTTATATATGCTGGTTTGAGTATTGTGTTGGGTATTGAATTTGGGGTTGAGTTGAAGGTTAAGTTAGGGGTCAATTTGCGGGTTGAGTTCAAGTTGAGTTGAAGTTGAGTTGGGTTTAGGTTAAGATATAGTCAGCAGTTGAAAGATAGTTTGCGGTTGGGTTGAGGGTTGGGTTGGGGGCCGTTTCCGGGTTGAATTGGGGTTGAGATTGTGTTGGAGCAATGTTTAATGAGCAGTTGAGCAAACTATAAAATAAAGTGACTGTTTGTATGTATGTACAGCATATATGTATGATATTTAAACGAATCCACATGACTTGACCGATTTGAACCAAACCTTACACAAATATTGTTTAAGACTTAAGAAAGGTCACTGTTAATATCTCAAAGCTCAAATTGAACCTTTTACGGATTCTAAAATGATTTTTGGATGAAGTTCTGGAATACGGCCAAGTACGATGGAACTTACTATAACCAAGTAGGACGAAACTTTGCTATTCCTTAACCGAGTATAATGAAATTCGAGATTGGGAATGAGGATTAAAAATAATTTGTCTAATTCCGAAACTCTGCTGAGATACTGAGGCGCGTGTCCGGTACACACTATATTTTTCTAAACAAATGATCATAACAAACGTTAAACGCCAAACTTACCGCTTTGACAGCAAATACTCAGAATACTTAACCCAAAGTTTAAAGCGAAGGATTGGCAATAAAAGTTTCTAATGGAACTTGAATATTGTTATGGAGATAAGCTTGATCGTTTAGCAATTGAAATAGTATGCTTACGCTGTCTTAAAGAAACCTCAACAGCTGCATAAGGGTATAATAAGGGTTCAATTTGAAATGTAAAAGGTTCAATTTGGAATGTAAAAGGTGCAATTTGAAAAGTAAAAAGTTCAGTTTGAAGTGTAAATGGATCAATTTGAGGTGTAAAACCTGCATGATGATGTAATGGTATGATGGTATGTTGGTATGATTGTATGATCATATGACGATAAGATGGTAAGATGGTATTATGGTATGTTGGTACGATGATATGATTATAGGGGCGGTGTGATGGTACGATGGTGTAGTGGTATGATGGTATTTTGGTATGCTAATTTGATTGTATGATGATACGATGGTACGATTTTATTTTTGGTATGGTATGGTATACATCATTGATTGATGGTATGGTATACATCATGGTGGGTCGGTGTGATGGTTCGACGTCACTATGGAACAATGGTACGATTGTGTGATGGTTTAAATGGTATAATGTTATGATGTTATGCTGGTACAATGGAATAATGGTATGATGGAATAATTGTTTAACGTACGTATGCCGGTATAGGATGGTGAGTAGGCTTTGAGTTGAAATTGAGTTGAGTTTGAAAGAGAAGTTCAGTTAGGGATTAATTTGAGGTCGAGTTTAGGGTTTAGTGGGAGGTTAGATTGGGTTGAGTTCATATACGCATGTAGCTTTCGAATCGAGTTAATTTTGTTTAGAGTTGAGCAGAGGGTTGGGATTTGGGTCGAGCTAAGTTGAGTTGACGTAGAATTAGGATTTAGTTAGCTTGCATTGGGGTGTGAGTGGTTCGGTTTGGGAATTATTTAAGGGTTGATTTGGAGTTAGGTTAAGGGTTGATTTGAAAGTGGATTATGGGTTGATTTGGTGATTTAATTGATGGCTGGGTTGGCCGTTAATTTGGTGATTGCGTTTAGGATTGTATTGCGATTGAGCTGGAGGTTGAGTTGTAAATTGAGTTGGAGGTTAAGTTGAAGATTGATTGAAGAGGTTTATTTCGGGATTGATTTGGAAGTTGAATTAATCAAGACCGAAGTTCTTTTGATCACTTTATGAGGTTTCAGCCCGTTATATTTTTGTTTACAAATTCTTTCTCTTTTAAACCAGTGTGTATTTTTTATTGTATGCAGCTTTAACCGGCACGCAAAAATTTTGTCGGGCAAACATTTTTCTTCATCTAAATCGGACTTGAAACGAAAAAAATCCTTTGTTTATGATTATTTTAACCCCCGAGCCCCGACTTCTTTGAAAAAAACATAATACAATCAATGTGTAATTCTGTGATTTGTTCTACCATTACAATTTACGATGTACTTATATATTTTCCGACAGACGAGATAATTTAGTTATTTTTGACGTACGACTATGTAAACGATTTAAGCAAGAGGTGCATTATAACTGAAGGCATGTAACGAGAATATCTGGGGATCCAGTATATTTCGAAAACTAGAATATTTCAAATTTTCAAAAACAATATCAAAGGAGGGGGAGACAGCAAGGATGTTCAAGTATATAATAGATGGAAGTCATTTTTGCTGAATACAATCGGTGACCAATTTATTAGAATCACCTTTAATGCTGACAATTTATTTAATCTACTAAATATTTTAAACGGGTGGCCACATTAAATATTACATTTATAATTGTTCATATAAATATTATGTGTTTTAAAAATGAATTATTTACTAAATTATTGATATACATAAGTACTAAAAGTTAAATTACACTACCCTTATATACACCACTTAAATTACGTTTTTAAATACACATAAATAAGTCAGCAAAAAAATAATTTTTTTTGTACTAAATATTTTTACTGGTGCTAAATTTAGAATGTACTAGTTTGTACTAATTTTATTTTAAATATTAATTTTTTAAATTTGTAACGCCCTCACATCTGTTTCTAACCTCGTTAGGTTATAATGCCAATTGAAAGAAATTTAGTACTAGTCCTAGAGAACAATTCATCTTCTAATATTTTGAGCTAGATCTGCTAAAAAAGTTTTTGTTTTCTAAATAGAAATATAGCTAAATATTAGTATATTTAAACGTTTGGTACTTATTTCAATAATTTAGTACATAAATATTTTTTTTTTTATAACAACAAGTACAAATATAACATTTTAAAGTGGGCACCCATTTAAAATTGCCAGTTCGTCCCAAAAGATTTTTAAACTGGAATAGACGAATAGATAGCGATGTTCCATTCGTGGTTTATAAAATTAACATGTCCTGTATGTTCGAAATATAGCTCTGGGCCTAGATTCTGATCAAGTGATAAATGACAATTTTTTGTGACTTTGTACTAAAATTTTAACTGCGATAAAATGACAATATATATAGAAATTAAAATTTGTCATTTTATAGCAGTTAAAACTTTAGAACAAAGTCACAAAAATTTGTCATTTATCATTTGTCACTTGATCTGAATCTAGGCCCTAGTTCTGTATCTCGAATAGTGTTTTTTCAGAACAGAATACAAAATAAGCTAGGTAGGATTAGCGTATGGATGGGTTACGTTTGGCTTCTTTCGTTGTGTTTGTATTTTCTGATTTAATTATTCAGCTAAAGCTTTTGAGCCTTCCATATGTTGGCCTCGCATCCGATGTCTTGCTGTGTTTAGATGATTTCTATGTTGAAAATTATCTTTCTCTATTGCAAGTTGATTATGCTTCAAATGTTCTTCTTCAATGTTCGTTTTATTTTACTTCGCTTGTTTGCTGGCTAAAGTAGAAGGCTCCAGTTTTCTTTTAATTGTATTGTTTCTGGAAGACCCTGTGACACCAGACAGTTTTGTACTTGTTGTTGTTGTTGTTGTTGTTATCGTGTGTGGAATTCCTTCATTCTTAGTTTCTGGTAATGGAAGCTTGCTCATTTTTGTTATAGGGCACTTCATTAGTGTATTTCAGGGGCCGCGAATTGGCAATAGTAACTCTTCCATTGAACCACTTGGTGGCAAGTTATCATCTTTAAATAAAACTAATTTTCTAAAGTTAATATTTGGGCAAAATGTCAACCATTTTGTTCTTTATAGTAACGTGTAGAGACAATCTTGATTCCATTTTCCATCCAATCAACTTCCACTGTGTTAAGCCAGTTGCTGGCGAGCCTTCTATCGTAGGTTGAGCTGGAGCTAGTTGCGAGTCTCCTATTAGGAAATGACCTGCTGTTAAAATTGTTAGGATGATCTGACATTGGGGCTATTGGTCGGGAATTAAGGCGCGCCTCAATTTCATAGACTACTGTTGATAATTCCTCGAAGATAAGAGTAGTTTTGCCAATTACTCTTTTGAGGTGATATTTCACAGACTCTACACCGGATTCCCAGATACCTCCGAAGTGCGGTGCAGTTGGCAGGATGAAATGGAAAGTAGTTCAATCTTGGGCAAGGATTTTGGATATTTCTTCATTGGATCCATGATTTCTTTGTTGCTGGTCCTGAAGTAGTTGATTACTCGCTCGGATAAAGTATGTGCAGAGCGCTCGTATTGAGGTGAATCTTTTGTAGGCGGCTTTGAACACTTGCGTTGTACGATAACTTACAATTTCTATGTGTATAGAACCTGTTTGAGCCTCTCAACTACGGATGTTTAATTTGAATTCAAAATTTCTCAAAGTTTATGAGTTTAAACAATAGGAAAGTGAAATCAAGTCTATCTAGAGTCGAGGGAATTTTAAGTCGAATCAATTAATTGAATCTACCTCTAATATGGAGCACAAGATGTTAAGAATTGCATATATATATACGAGTAGTAGTTTGTACATGCAATGCTCTCTCCTTTTCTTCTGCACAAAGAAAAATTATGTCGTGCTTGTCGCTGCTTCTTAATCTTTTCTCGATAACCGTTATCGTAACAAGAACATATAGTTACATTCGTGTAATTCATTGACTCAATAAAACAACAAATTACCACACAGGTAGGGTGTCAAGTAATATTGCTGAACAGTAAAACCAAGAACGAACATCCATATACGAATTTTTTTACTATCGACTTTGTTGTTTGTCCCGCGCTTAAAACGAAGCTTTTATAAAGGAATTAGAAACGAGAAAATATCCAAACTTTTCATATAAAACATATGGGAAATCACTTTTTTCACTATTTGAATTCTGGTCACTAAGTCAATACACATTACATAGACGGCAGCACAAATTTGGTAAAATCGAACTTACCTCCTGAAAAAATTTCAAGTTCAAAAATTGTAAGAAAAGCAAAACAAATTCACCAAATATTAAGAACGTGTGCATATTTTGTAATGATAACTGTGAAATAATTTTTTTTTCGTAATTTTATGTAAACAACTACAGACATCTGACGTGCACTAGTGAAACAAAAGAAAAATATAGCAAGCACTATTTTAAGCACTATTTTGTTTTCTTCAAATAATAGTTTTTAAATACTTTGAGAATATAACTTAATTTACGGCTATTACGGATATTTACGGCTTAACCGATTTTCCTGATACAGCCGAAAGCATGATATTTTTACTTTAAAATGACACTATTTTCATGAAAATTGGTACAGTACTTTTTAATGAATTTTGAATGAAAACGCAACCAAAATTGATGATTATGAAAACAAAATATTGGGGATATTTAAATTTAAATTACAACAAAAATTTCAGGCAAAACAAAAACAATTTTATTGGTTAATACTTAGTGTTGCCCCCTTGCGGATTCGCGGACTTTTGGTCTAAAACAATTTATCTAAACCAATTTAACTAAAGCAATTTACTTAAAAACAATTTGTCTAAAACAATTCGAATAAACACAATTTACCTAAAACAACTTAACTAAAACCAATTTACCTAAAATTAATTTGTCTAAAAACAATTCGTCTAAAGCAATTTACCTAAAAACATACAATTGATCTAAAAGCAATTCGACTAAAACAATTCGTCAAACAAAATTGATCTAAAAACAATTCCTCTAAAATCTGTTTAAATATTTGTAGTATTACCATAGACAAATTACTTTAGTACTAAAGTAATTTGTCTATGGTATTACTTTGGGAAACAACAATGCCGTGTATTTTCATTCTGAAATGAATAGTTTCAAACCAAGTTTTTGTTGGTATAGAATTATTCTAGCAAAAATTTTGAAAAATTTTATTGTTTTTTTTATTTAATTTTTAATGTCAACTGATAAAAGTAAAAAGAAAATGATTATCGGTTTCTATTTTGGGTTAATTTGCATTTTTATTTTTATACCAATTACTATTCCAGTTACCAAAGAAAGAAGGCTAAAAATCATGTCAAACTGTCAAGAAAATATTAATTTCGCGAACGATGCCATCTGTTAGAAAACATGACCTCCCAGAAGAGGCCACTAGTTGTCACTACTAAAATAATTGAAAGCAGTCTTGGAGCTAGATATCACTACTACTGGTAATTTTTCTTATAATACTGTCAAATTATTTTATAAAGTTGTTTTTTTGACTATGTTGTAGTTAACTAAATTTAAAATAACGTTTATATAAACATTTTGAATTATTTATTTTATATTGTTACGTTTTTGCCTTGTCACTCAAGGTTCGTATCACTGGATCGTGAATAATACAAAATCAATTTAATTTATCTCCAACGAATTTATTTATTTCACAAAATTTATTATAACATAGTTTATCAATAAAAATTCACAAAATCACTTTATATAAATTATTCTCAAATTTTACTGATCACTTTTACTTTTTATTTTGCACAAAAACACTTTTTAAATCACTTTTTAATTCCTTTTTAATCTTTATACTATCGCTTTCCAAATATTACTAATCCAATTCGATTTCGTTCGCCTTTTTATATACACAAACCAAACTTCTAGAAAGCTCATGATTTTTCTAGTTAGAATAGTGTATAACAATTGTATCATGGAAAATTCCATTTAGAACAGTTTAACATTGAGCTACTAATTTTAACTTATTCTATTACACACTAGGTGTCACCGTCACACTACCCCCCACCTAAGCCTGTTCGTCCCGAACAGGACCCAAATCACCTCCTCTGTATAGGGCCAGCCTCTCCAAATGTACCACCTTTGGTTTACCTCGATGTCCTTTCCGTATCCGATAAACCACATCGTTCATCCTTGTGATGACAGTATAAGGTCCTTCCCATGCTGGTTGCAGCTTCGGTGATAATCCCTTTTTCCGTTGCGGGTTGTGAAGCCATACTAATTGCCCTTCCTGGAAGCCCTGGTTATTTGCTCGTATGTCATATCGAGCCTTCATCCGGTCACTTGACATCCGTATTTTCTCCCGTACAAATTGATGAATCTCATTAAGTTCCTCTTTCATTCGGTCTACGTAATCTTGTCCACATAAAGCCGATGATGGTACAGTCCCAAACTTTAGATCTCCAGGTAACCGTAGATTATCTCCAAATAACGTTTTAGCTGGTGTCATTCCGGTTGTGTCATGTATTGCTGATCGATAGGCCATCAGAAACATCGGTATATGTCGATCCCAGTTACGTTGGTTTTTCTCAACGACCTTTGCTAGATATTCCTCCAATGTACCATTGAATCTTTCCACCATACCGTCAGACTGTGGATGCAAAGGCGTTGTTCTCGTTTTATTTATACCGAGCATCTGGCATATTTCTTGAAACACCACAGATTCAAAATTCCGTCCTTGATCGGTATGAATCTCCATCGGCACTCCAAATCTGCTAATCCAATTGTTTACCACGGCATCAGCTATTGTTGTCGTCTCCTGATTGGGAATGGGATACACCTCCGGCCATTTGCTGAAATAATCCATGATTACTAGCACATATTTGTTGCCGCTCTCAGTGGTGGGAAATGGGCCCGCTACATCCATTGCAATTCTTTCGAATGGTGCTCCAACGTTATATTGCTTCATGGTTCCACGACTTTTGCGTGCGGGTCCCTTCACCGCCGCACATTGGTCACATTTTTGGCACCATTCTATCACAGACTGCCTACATCCTGCCCAGTAGAATCGTTGACGTATCTTTGCTAGAGTTTTATTAATTCCAAGGTGGCCCCCACTTGCTCCTCCATGATACTCATTCAGAATTTCTGCAATCCGGCACTTTGGTATCACCAGCAACAATTGCTTCACTTTGCCATCCGTGCTTTCCCACAATCGTTTTAAACAGCCATTCTCAAGACGGAGGCTATCCCATTGAGCCCAATAAGCCTTGACAATGGGAGTTCTGTCCGCGATCATGCTCCAAGTTGGCCGGTGTTCCTTTTCCTTCCATTCCATTATAACTGATAAATCCGTATCATCCAATTGCTCTTTCCTGATCATTTCGTCGGTCCACTCCTCATCAGGCAGCACTTGCGTAAGCCTAACGTCGATGATGCCTTCCTTTGCTTCAACATGGCCACAATGTTTACATTCTACTGGACACGGCCGTCTTGATAATGCGTCGGCATTTCTGTGTGCACTTCCCTTCCGATGTTCAATTTGGAAATCGTAGCTTTGAAGACGTTCGATCCAGCGTGCTACTTGTCCCTCTGGATTCTTAAATTGTAACAGCCACCGTAAAGCGCCGTGATCTGTCCGTAAATGGAATTTTTGGCCATAAAGATACTTATGGAAATGCTTGCCACACTCCACTATAGCCAACAATTCTTTCCGTGTCACGCAGTAATTACGCTCCGGTTTTGATAATGTTTTGGAGAAGTACGCAATAACTCTTTCTTGACCATTAATTTTCTGTGATAACACACCTCCTATACCGTCATTACTTGCATCGGTGTCCAAAATAAATTTAACGTTGGGTATAGGGTACGCGAGGATTGGCGCGGCACACAACCGTCTCCTTAGTTCCACGAATGCTTCTTCCTGGTCATTCTTCCATTCGAATGCTTTGTTCTTCCTGGTCAACTCGTGTAAACTCTTGGCGATGTTGGCGAATCCTGGCACGAAGCGTCTATAATAGGTGCACAATCCGAGAAAGCTTCGTAATTCGTGTAAATTTTTAGGTCTTGGCCAGTTCTTAACCGCGGCGATCTTTTCTTCGTCGGTGTGAATTCCATTAATCGTTACGAGATGACCCAAATATTTGACTTCAGTTCTGAACAGCTTACACTTCTTTGGACTTAACTTCAATCCGGCAGCCTGTATCCGATCCAAAACTTCCGCCAAGTTCTTTAGATGCTCGTCAAAATCCTTCCCCATAACGATGATGTCGTCCAGATATATTAGGCAAGTCTTCCAATGTAATCCCTTTAGCACGCGCTCCATTAATCGTTCAAAAGTCGCAGGGGCATTACATAATCCGAACGGCATAACATTAAATTGCCAAAGTCCGTTACCCACACTGAACGCTGTTTTCTCGCGATCTTCCTCATGGACTTCCACCTGCCAATAGCCGCTTTGTAGATCTAATGTCGAAAATATTTGAGCACCCGATAATGTGTCTAACGTGTCATCGATCCTTGGCAGTGGGTAGCTATCTTTTTTCGTCACAGCATTGAGTTTTCGGTAATCAACGCAAAATCTCATGCTACCGTCCTTCTTCTCGACCAATACTACCGGTGAGCTCCATGGGCTATTAGATGGTTCAATTACTCCTGCTGCCTGCATATCTGTTACCATTCGATTGACTTCTTGTTGTTTTGCCAAAGGTAGTCTCCTGGGTGGTTGACGAATTGGCATCTCTTCTCCCGTATCAATGCGGTGCTTTACCATTGAGGTCCTTCCGTTATTATCCGATGTACTGCAGAATATGGACGTGTACCGTTTGAGTAGTTGATGTGCAGAATTTTTCTGTGACTCGGTAAGATCTTCGGTCCATTTCTGCATAAGTTGTTCTACCATTTCTTTCTGCCCTTGCATGTCGGCTTTTTCAACCGGACTTCTGTGTTCACACTTTACTATAGTTGAAACCTCGTTACATTTTCCGATGACTGTCCCTTTCTTGATGGTTTTCGTCTTATCCGAGAGATTTAGAGTCCTAATTGGTACTCTATAGTCGTTGTTTGGTTTAACTAGGGCTTTCCCGATTATAATTTCCTTGGCTCCGTTCTCCTCTTCGTTAGCTTCCACAACCCACAACCTGGGTGACCCAGAACCTCCCTCCAATTTTCCCCATAGGATCGTCTCCGAATTCGGTGGCAGCTTCTCCCGATGATCAATAATAATTCGCCTGATAGTTGCTCCAGCACTGCTAGATTGAAGTGGCAACTCGATGTTATCGTAACTTAAAACTCCTCGTCCAACATCCACCACGAAGCCATTTGCCCTCATGAAGTCCATCCCCATTATAACTTCATCCACAATATCTGCAATCAGCACTTCGTGTTGGAAAAGAGTTCTCCCGATTTTTATTTTCACGATCTTTTTGCCTTTTATTATTGAACTATCTCCAGTTGCTGTTTGTAACTTCAATCCATTAGCTGGTTGTACATCTCCATCGATCAGATCTTTACGGACAATCGTGCGATTTGCTCCCGTATCCAGAGTGATGATGCAATCCGTGCCATCAATGTCGCCTTTGATTGTTAAGCTGTCACCGCCTCTTGCTACTTTCGAAACGCGGATGGAGGTTATGGGGCAATCGGTTGTGGGAGTCAGCTTCTGCCCCTTTAAGCTGACTCGTTGTAGTTTAACGGCTCCGCCGTCATTTGGCCTTCTTGCCTAGCCAACGCCTGCTCCCCGCTTGGTCGTCGCTGCATAGGAGATGGTGATCTTCCCCGTTTTCTTCTTATTTCCCAGCAGTCCCGTGAGATGTGACCGATTTTATCGCATGCCCAACATTTGATTTTGCCGCTTCCGTCTCGGTATCTTGGTGTTGACCGTTCTGTGTTTATGCTGTTGTCGATTTCCACTCGGCGTATTTTCATTGACGGTTTGGTGATGGCTTGTGCAGTTTCATTTGTTAACGCACAAGCGATGGTTTCCGCGAAGGTTGCTTTAGGTGACAACATCACCGCCCTGCGTGTCTCTGGATCTCGAATGCCATCAATGAATGCATCAATTTTTAGCCTTTCCATATAATCGGCTGATGTACTGGTATGTGCTAGATGTACTAATCGCTCGATTGCCGATGAAAATTCCTGAAGTGATTCTCCTCCCTTTTGGTAGCGGCTTTTCAATTCCATTCGATAGATTTCCCGCTTGTGATCACTGCCGTACTTCCTATCCAGCGCCTTCATAATTTCGAGATAACTGTTGCGATCTTTTTCCGGAATTGTTTGTAAGGCCTCCGCAGCTTCACCTTTAAGGGCCACTATTAACGCTGCGACAAGATGTTCATCATTCCAACGGTTTTGATTGGCTGCCGTTTCAAATTGAAATTTGAAAATGCCGAAAGATGTTGTACCGTCGAAGTTTGGTGGCTTTAACTTAACTGATTGAACGGTTTGTACCACTTGTGTTGTTGTTCCACTTGCCTTGATATCAGTTAGCTCTTTCCCGAGACGTTGAACCTCCGCTTGTAATTTTTCTTCGACCTGCTGAACCTTCGTTTCAAATTTTTCGTCAACCTTTTGAATCTCCGTCTTAAAATTCGTTTGCAGTTTCTCTATTTCGCCTTGTACATTTGTAGACAATTCCAGAATTTTCTCGTCCGTTCTCTTTTGCCCATCTGCAATTTGGTCTTTAATTTCTTGGTTAGACTGGTTTATAGTCTCCAACTGTCGCTCATTTGACTGCTCAATTTTTACCATTTGTCGTTTCATTTCTTGATTTGACTGATTTTGTTGTTCCATTTGTCGTTCGTTTTGTTGTTTCATTAGACTCATCTGTCCCATCATCTGGTTCATAGCACCTATTAACTGCGACAAATCGAAACTTCCAGAATTTTCTTGTGTCTTTTCGACCAACGGTTGTTTATCTTCTGCTTTCTGTTCTACGGTTGCCGCATCCGTTACTTTCTCTCCCAAATCATGATGTTCCGCGTCCAGCCCTTCTTTTTCCATGGCATCACGTAGTCGCGCTTGTAAAGCTGCTTTACCACCATCAGTAGCCAAACCCCGTTTCTCAAGTTCGCTCTTCAATTCTGGAACTTTTAATTCGCTGAGAATCATTTTCTTTATCTTTTTATTCACAATCCCACCGCTGTCACCAAATTGTTACGTTTTTGCCTTGTCAATCAAGGTTCGTATCACTGGATTGTGAATAATACAAACTCAATTCAATTTATCACCAACGAATTTATTTATTTCACAAAATTTATTACAACACAGTTTATCAATCAAAATTCACAAAATCACTTTATATAAATTATTCTCAAATTTTACTAATCACTTTTACTTTTTATTTCGCACAAAAACACTTTTTAAATCACTTTTTAATTCCTTTTTAATCTTTATACTATCGCTTTCCAAATATTACTTATTCTTACAACTTTACACTATCGCGTTCCAAATACTAATAATCCAATTCGATCCTGTTCGCCTTTTTATATACACAAACCAAGCTTCTCGAAAGTTCACGACTTTTCCAGTTGGAATAGTGTAGAAACATTACGTAACAATTTTTATCATGGAAAATTCCATTTAGTACAGTAAACATTGAGCTATTAGTTTTACTTATTCTATTACACACTAGGTGTCACCGTCACATTACTGTTACGTTTTTGCCTTGTCAATCAAGCTTCGTATCACTAGATTGTGAATAATACAAACTCAATTTAATTTATCACCAACGAATTTATTTATTTCACACAAGAATTATTACAACACAGTTTATTAATAAAAATTCACAAAATCACTTTATATAAATTATTCTCAAATTTTTACTGTACACTTATAATTTTTATTTCCACAAAAACACTTTTTAATTCACTTTTAATCTTTATACTATCGCTTACCAAATATAACTAATAATCTTACAAGTTTACTCTATCGCGTTCCAAATTCGAATAATCTAATTCGATCTCGTTCGCCTTTTTATATACACAAACCAAGCTTCTCGAAAGTTCACGACTTTTCCAGTTGGAATAGCGTAGAAACATTACGTAACAATTTTTATCGTGGAAAATTCCATTTAGTACATTAAACATTGAGCTATTAGTTTTACTTATTCTATTACACACTAGGTGTCACCGTCACATTACGTTTTTGCATTGTCAATTAAGGTTCGAATCACTGAATTGTGAATAAAACAAAATCAATTGAATTTATCACCAACGAGTTTATTTATTTCACACAAGAATTATTACAACACAGTTTATTATTAAAAATTCACAAAATCACTTTATATAAATTAATCTCAAATTTTTACTCTGCACTTACAAATTTTATTTCCACAAAAACACTTTTTAGTTCACTTTTTAATTCCTTTTTTAATCTTTACTCTATCGCTTACCAAATATTACTAATAATCTTACAAGTTGACTCTATCGCGTTCCAAATTCGAATAATCCAATTCGATCTTGTTCGCCTTTTTATATACACAAACCAAACTTCTCGAAAGTTCATGAGTGTTCCAGTTAGAATAGCGTAGAAACATTACGTAACAATTTTATCATGGAAAATTCCATTTTAGTACAGTTAAAAATTGAGCTATTCATTTAACTTATTCTATTACACACTAGGTGTCACCGTCACACCATCCCCCACCTAAGCCTGTTCGTCCCGAACAGGACCCAAGTCACCTCCTCTGTACAGGGCCAAACCTGCCTAAAAGCACCACCTTCGATTTACCTCCTTGTCCTTTTCTTGTCCTGTAGGGTGCCGTCCATGAAGGCTGCTCTTTCGAAGACGAATCCTCTTTCTTTTGTTGGGAGTTGTGAAGCCATACCAATTAACTTTCGTGGAATCCTTGGCTATTTGCCCGTATAGCATATCGAGTTTTCATCCCGTCGACCAACACTCGCACTCCGCTTCGCACAACTGGCCATTCTTATCCAATATCTGCTTAACCTGGTGTTCATTGGTCTCCTCAAAAATTGTTTCAGATTTCGATGGCAGCTCCTCGCAATGGCTGATTGTTACTCGCCTTACTCTCACATCCATACCGTTAAATTTAAGTTTCAGTTTGATGTTATTGATGCTCAATATTCCTCGTCCAAAATCCAACACAAAGCCATTCATCCTCATGAAGTCCGTTCCCAAAATAACCTCGTCCACAATGTCTGCGACCAGAACTTCGTGTGGGAAAAAAATTTCGCCGATCCTTATGCTCACGATCTTTTTCCCTTTAATCATTGCACTCTCCCCATTTGCCATTCTTAATTTTAACCCATCAACCAGCTGCACTGCTCCTGCGATCAAATCTTTCCGAACAATTGTGCGGGTTGCTCCGGTATCCAGCGTAATAATACACCTCCTCCCATCAACACCGCCCTTACTGTGACGCTGCTTCCGCCTCCTGCTTCACTCGTAACAGGGATGAATGTTATGGGGCAACCAGACGGTGAAGCCAGCTTCGGTTCCTTCAAACTGACTTTAACCTTTCCACTTTACCGACTGTTGCCATCCGCTCATCCGATTCCTGCTCTCCTCTTCGTGCTCTTTCCACAGAAGATGGTGATCCGTGCCGCTTTCCTCTTGCTTCCAAACAATCTCGCGAGATGTGGCCAATCCTGTTACATACCCAACATCTTCGCTCGCTGCTTCTAGACCTTTGTCCCGACCGTTAGGCGTTTGCCCGCATAAAAGGTGGCCATCTCATCTTTCTCTGTATAACACTTTGACAGTCCATTGAGATGTGACCCAACTTGTCACATTTCCAACACCTAAGCCTGCCTCTTCCGACTGTCGGTACCATTCGCTCCATGCTGCCGTTCGTGTCTGAATTCATTTTGTGCCTATATAATGACGGTCTGGTGAAGTTCTGCACAGCCTCGATCGTTAACGCAAACGCAACGGTTTCCAAGAACGTTGCTTTAGGTGACAACATCACCGCCCTGCGTGTCACTGGATCTCGAATGCCGTCAATGAATGCGTCAATTTTTAGCCTTTCCATATAATCGGCTGATGTACTGGTATGTGCTAGATGTACTAATCGCTCGATTGCCGATGAAAATTCCTGAAGTGATTCTCCTCCCTTTTGATAGCGGCTTTTCAATTCCATGCGATAGATTTCCCGCTTGTGGTCACTGCCGTACTTCCGATTCAGCGCCTTCATAATTTCGAGATAACTGTTGCGGTCCTTTTCTGGAATGGTTTGTAAGGCATCCGCTGCTTCACCTTTTAGGGCCACTATTAGCGCTGCGACAAGATGTTCATCATTCCAACGGTTTTGATTGGCTGCCTTTTCGAATTGAAATTTCAAAATGCCGAAAGATGTTGTTCCGTCGAATGTTGGTGGCTTTAACTTGATTGATTGGACGATTTGAAACACTTGTGTCGTTGATCCACTTGTCTTGACATCATTTAGTTCTTTCTCGAGACGTTGAACCTCCGCTTGTAATTTTTCTTCAACATGTTGAACCTTCGTTTCTAATTTCTGGTCAACCTGTTGAATTTCCGTTTGCAACTTCTCCACTTCGCCGTGTATGTTAGTTGATAATTCGAGAAGTTTGTCGTCGATTCTCTTATGACCATCCGTAATTTGGTCTTTAATTTCTTCTCCTTGTTTCTCCATCCGGTGTTTAAGTTCTTCGTTTGACTGGTTTATAGTCTCTAACTGTCGCTCATTTGACTGCTCAATTTTCACCATTTGTCGTTCGTTTTGTTGTTTCATTAGACTCATCTGTCCCGTCATCTGGTTCATAGCAACTCTTAACTGCGACAAATCGAAACTCCCAGATGGTGGTTGTGTTGTTTCGGCTGACGGTTGTTTATCTCCTTCTTTCTGCTCTACGGTTATCGCATCCGTTACTTTCTCTCCAAAATCATGTTGATCCGCGTCTAACCCTTCCTTATCCATGACGTCACGTAGTCGCGCTTCTAAAGCTAATTTACTACTATCAATAGCCAAACCCCGTTTCTCAAGTTCCCTCTTTAATTTTGGAACTTTCAATTCGTTGAGAATCATTTTCTTTATCTTTCTATTCACAATCCCACCGCTGTCACCAAATGTTACGTTTTTGCCTTGTCAAATAAGGTTCGTATCACTGGATTGTGAATAATACAAAATCAATTTAATTTATCTCCCACGAATTTATTTATTTCACAAAATTTATTACAACACAGTTTATCAATAAAAATTCACAAAATCACTTTATATAAATTCCTCTTAAATTTTACTGTTCACTTATACTTTATTTATCGCACTATAACACTTTTTATTTCACTTTTTAATTCCTTTTTAATCTTTACTCTATCGCTTACCAAATATTACTAATAATCTTACAAGTTTACTCTATCGCGTTCCAACTACTAATAATCCAATTCGATCTTGTTCGCCTTTTTATTTACACAAACCAAACTTCTCGAAAGCTCATGATTTTTCTAGTGTAGAAACATTACGTAACAATTTTTATCATGGAAAATTCCATTTAGTACAGTAAAACATTGAGCTATTAGTTTTACTTATTCTATTACACACTAGGTGTCACCGTCACAATATTGTCGTGTTTAGTAATAAACATTTTTAATAGATGGCATTAGTTGCATTGTATAACACTTAGTATAATAGTATATATAACAATTTTCAAATAAGAAAGAGAGACAAAGAGAGAGAGTTCCGGTATAGACGTAAACAAGCGGACATCAAAATTATTGTATGGAGGAAAATTCGAAATCGGTAATTCGTTTTATTTTATTTAAATTAAACTTTCACGACAATGTGAGTGTTTTTTTACGGTTTAATAAATTATGAATAATCGTAATAAATGTGTTGTTCCAGTTGTTTTCGGCCCTCTTGCTTTTAATTCCTTTTTAATATTTTCTAAAATAATTTAATAACCATTTTATTTAGTTTAAATTATTTGTAAATATTTGTTTAAATAATTATGTATAATATTATTAATACCTATAGTTTATCGGTTCTATAAATTTTTGTTTTTGAAAAAGAATGGTACGATACATAGTGATAAATGAGCGAAGAGTTTACCATTTCTGTCGGTTAGTGCTGCCACCTTTTGGATAACGTGAAATATTTGTGTTCTACTTTAGTGGTGACACCTAGCGGCAAATGTATTTACCATTATACTACTTTCGCTCGATCTGCCCCCTTTCGGAAAACATGATCTATTGATAAAGTTTAGTGAGGACACATTTTTAAAAGCTTTTTTTGGAATGGCCAAGTTTATGTCGGTAATTATATTTTTTTAAATAATTTTAGATAAATTGGGACGAATTGTTTTAGATGAATTTATCTAAAGAATTTGTTTTAGGCAAATTGTTTTTAGGTAAATTGTTTTTAGTTAAATTGCTTTAGACAAATTGTTTTTAGATGAATTGTGTTTAGACGAATTGTTTTTAGACAAATTGTTGTTAGACGAATTGTTTTAGTTGAATTATTTTAGATGAATTTTAAACTGTTTTTAGACGAAATGATAAATTGTTTGTAGGTAAACTGTTTTAGATAAAAAATCCGTTTTCCAAATACTCCACACACTAACATCAGAACGCAAAGGCAAACTAAAATTAAATGAATTTATTAGGTTTGCTTTTGACATAACTAAATGACGCGAACGTTTATTTTGAGATGGTTGCTAAGTTTATATCAATTCAATAAAGAGAACAAATCAACGATATTCGACTAACTTCATTACAAAGTGCGAAGTATTCGGAGTTTGACGACGCCGAAAGTACCTAAATTGAGATTAATGGTATCTACAATTTTTTTGTTTTGTTTTTTCGACAAGAAAATACATGTTTGCTGGGTTTTTTATTAGTATCGGTATTGTGACGGTGACACCTAGTGTGTAATAGAATAAGTTAAATTAATAGCTCAATGTCTAACTGGACTAAAATGGAATTTTCTGGAAAAGTCATGAGATTTCTAGAAGTTTGTTTTGTATAAATAAAAAGACGAACGAGATCGAATTAGATTAGTAGTATTTGGAAAGCGACAGTGTGAAGGTTAAAAAGTAATTAAAAAGTGATATAAAAAGTGTTGTAGTGCGAAATAAAAATTATAGGTGAACAGTAAAATTGTGTGAAAATTATTTAAAGTGATTTTGTGAATTATCGTTAATAAATAGTGTTGTTATAATTTTTGTGTGACATAAATAAATTCGTTGGGAATAAATTGAATTGATCACAAAGTGCCTGTAATGTGCCAAAGTAATAATAGAATGTGGTGTAGATAAACAATATTACAGTGTCGTTCTTCTGTCTAGATCCATAATTATATGCTCATTAATGTATTGTTGCTAAACAAAAATGAAATATCAGACATTTTTTTTCTTCTAGATACTGCAGGAGAAAGAGGAAAGTTGTTAATTAAACTTGCATTGAACAAAATATAAGAAAGTCGATCGCAACCAAATGTATCCTTCTAAAAATTGCCTTTCTCACCAACCATATGGTACCTGACTCAGAGCAATCTACTTTTGAAAACGCAGTTAAAAGACAACATCACTAAAGATGGTGTACCTGGCTCCGGACATTCTATTCTTGATAACGCCACAGTTATTTAGCCTTGGAGAATAAAGAAACTGCTACTGTTTCCCATTATGAATTACCAGAAACCCATTCTGAGAATACTTTGACGACCAATACTAACCAAGTACATCAATTCATGAGAAAGTGATCCCTAAAAAGTGCCCAAGGCCTCCCAGAAATGGAAAACTTCAATTTATAATTTATTAAATAACTTTTAGATTACGGTTTTACATTTAATAAAAATTTTTTGATTGATTATTTACTCACAGTTTCAGTAAATCGTATATCTTGAGAATAAATATTACGAATTTTCTGCAGTTGCCATCCAGTACGACGAGCGCTTTCCGAAAACATATCAATTAATTTCACATACAAACTTAATTGCATGATGGGCGTCCCGATAACAAAACCACCAACAATCATCAATTGAAGTCGATTTACGATTGATTCATTTAGCATCAAATACATTTCATAAAATGAGATGACTAAAATGTTGCCATAAAAGGTCCAAACTTGGCATGCCATATAAATGCCGTACGTCTCATTAACGGATCGCGCTAATTTTGTAATTTTTCGATGCAACGTCGAAAGTCGATCCAGCTGATCGCAAAATCCCGTTATTTTAGAATTCAGTTTATTTACACGATATTCGGCCAATTCCACCACAATCGTATTCAATTCAATATTTATAATGTCATAATAATGTTTACAGCTTAATAATGATGCCGTAAAGTGAGACGTCAAAAGCAACGAAAGAAATAAACCTTTATTTGATATGAAGGCCGCAAGCCACGTTTGACTGTAGCCTGATGCTATTCGCGACGCCTGAGAACTCACGAAATAAATAGCCCATGAAAGGATTATTTCTTTGATGACAAATATTAAAAATAATTTAATGCTGTTGCGCTCGTATTTGTCCCGAAATAAAGCAACAAATAATTTACTTACTTCTATCGATTTATTTAGTAGCCTCACGTTTCGTCGACCAATCGTTAAAATTTGGTAAAAAATTAGAAAATTATTCGAAAAATCGATGGTTTGTAATAGTTTTGGTATGAATGAGGGTATCTGATATTGAACATTGTTTACGATAGCCATTTCGTATCGTCTCTGTTCAATGACAAACAAATAATTTGTCACAACGCCAAATATTAAATTATACGTGACCGAAGCGATTGAGAATTTAAACCGATTTTCTCGGCGACTGTAAATATACGATCCGGAACCGGTAAGTTTAGTGATGGCGTATAAATAATATCCGATATATTTAAAGTAAGCGTATTTGAACATGTTTCCAACCGAAAATTACAATAACGTTTGATTAAATAGAGTAAATAAGTGTGTAGGTAAGGTTTGGACCGATTACAATCTATAATTGAAATTAATTAAGTAAATGTTATTGTAATTTGACTGATAAATTATAAATAAGTTAATTAACAAAAACAAAATCTAATCTTTACTGTATATTATAGTTTAGATATTTTTCAGCATTTAGATGCTACTCGAAATTCCTGTATAATGGTTCTAGGCTGATTCTTCTCAAATTTTCCTCATACAATTATTCTCAGGTAATTCTTAGCCGAACTGGAAGTGTACGATCATATGGCAAATATGGTAGAAACAGCAAATTCATCAACGGTATGGTTGACGGAGCAAAAAGCAGCACATCTGAATAAGACACCGTCAATCCAGTTCATCCACGTTACCAGTTCCTATACCCAAAAAATTTGAATTTGTTTCCCTTTTAGGGGAAAACAGATTCAAAGTGTTTGTCACTCAAGAATTTCTTCGAATCCTAGTTGGGAGTCAATACGCTAATCCCGGTTTGGCTGTGAAACAATCTTACTTTCGAATGGTATTTTGAACAAAATTCAATGTAAGTTTTAAGGCCCCTTCAAAAGACGTATGCTCGACTTTCCTGCAGTTGAAAGAAAATTTTAAAATAGAACCAGATACTGCAAAAAAGCAAGTTTCAATGACAAAGCTCCTTATCCATAAACTGTGTGGTAAGACATTTTTGATCTATTAAATTTCGAAAACGATGTTTTGTCGACAATTTCTTTCGACTGTCAAAAGAATAAGATGGTACCTAAAGTTATGGGCTAGGCCGCTTACTATAGTCGGCAGCTCTATTTATATCTCTTCGAGATGGTAGTTGGCACAGCTCACTCTCGACTAACTACAGAAAATTTATTTTTGTCCACTGGACTAAAAATTTTCACAAATGTGATCAAACCAGATTTCGTCATGTGTGTATCATCGGCTCGGCAACTTGAATTTACGAAACATAAAAACTATTCGAATAGCTTCAGATGACTGTGCTGGTATCACAAACTCCACGAAACTTACAGCAAGTCGCACCTAAATCAATGCTAATATTACTAACTGAGATTAAATAAAAATGAATACTTACAGTTTCCCTAAACCGTTTGTTACACATCCGTGCATTATCAAATTGATGTAGTAATTTCCCAGTCCTATGCATCTGTTCCAAAAATATACCGAGCAACTTTATATACAACCACAATTGCATAACCGGTGATCCTATCACAAGTGTTCCCGTAACGATTAATGACTTCCGATAGTTTACCGTATTATTAATAGAAACAAAAATTAAATAAAACATAAAAATCAAAATATTTGTAAATAGTGCTAACAGCTGGACTGCCATAAATACACCATACGTTTTATTAATAGCCATCGAAACGTGAGTCACCTTATTGTGAAGCCACACCAACTCATCCAGGCGATCACAAAGTTCAGAAATTTTCGAATTAATTTTAAACGATTTATTACCATTCAGCTGTACAACTAAAACACCCAATTCGATATTTACCACTTCATAAATGTGCGTTAAATTTAATACGCATGCCATAAAGTGGGAAGCCATGAACAATGTTAAAAATTGTCCTTTATTTATAACCATAGCACCGAACAGATTTATCTGGTTTGATGAAACGAGCTTCGTTGCAATTAAATTCATCCCAAACAAAATCCATTTCAGGATGATTTCTTTTACAAGAAATATGATAAAAAATTTACAACTCATCGCTTGATAGCGATCCTGATACTTGTCATAAAATTGTTCATTCAATCGAATTATTTTATTGAGCGTTTTTACAATGTGTCGGCCCGTCGTTAAAATTAATAAAAATTGCAAAAAATTATTTAAAAAATCTGATGATTGATGCAATTTGGTAATAACGGTTGGCATATTTTTATGGCTTTTTTGGGCAGAATTATGGGCGCCTAATTTTGCGCGTGCTTCATAAAACAAATAATTAATCATAATTCCAAACAATAAATTATAAATTAACGTTCGGATTGAAAATTTGAAAGAATTTTTGTGAAAATTGTATACATAGGAACCGGATCCGGTAATTTTAGTTAGTACGTATAAATATAAGGCAATATACTTGAAATAACAATATTTAAACATGTTGCCCGAAGATACAATTTGAACTGTAATGTTCTGTAATTATTTATATGATTGTGGATAATATATAGATTGAATTAATTAAATTAAGCCTGACGCATTTTACGACTGTAAATTATTATTAATTATGTAAATCAATCCGCTTAGGAATAGACGTTGATTAAATTCGATTTAATATCGTTATGGATATCTGTAATTCCCAAATTATTAGATTAAGTATAGTAATTTATCGAAATGGTTCTTATTTATTTAATAATCATACAAAATTTACTTACAACCTCAATGACATGTTTGTGCTGAAACCAATCCAATCATAGATGTTTGAATTAGATGGATTCTATTATATATTTTAGAATCTTTTCGTGTGCTAGTTTAAGATACTGCCAAATAGAATGGCGTACATATTTTCCGGTAAGCTGTGCTCAAATTTTTGATGCGAAAAATTGAAGCTATATGGTACTACACCACCAATCGTTGTTAACAAATAGAACTGAGCCTTTCCAATGCATGAATTTGAACTAAAGTTTTGTACAATGTCAGATGAATTACGAAGGATGCCTCCCAAATTGTTCAACTTGTCGGCCGCATCTGTCATTTAGTTTGCATTTCACAAGGAACAAAATTGAGGTATTCTGCATTTTGTGAAAAATGGATATATTTCAAATTCGTGGTACAATTTGAAAGGCTTTTAGCAACCGATATCAAAAAGGATATAGCTCTAACTTTGGACGAGTCTACACCATCCTGTGAAACAGCCGGTTTTTTGGGTCGGTGAATTTAAACGTGGTGGCAAAAATGTTTTTGATGATGAACCCAAAAAGGTAATAACTGGTGTTGTTGTTAAACGAAAAGTGAACGTATTGAAAATATCTTGCATGAACATTTACATATGAAAAAGCTTAAGTAAGCCTTTTGGTTTGAAAGGAGCTCCAGCTACCTTTTAAAATCTTATGAATACCATTCTGGACATCATCGAGTGTCTACGAAAATTCAACTTAAAATTGAATCTTGAGAAGTGTAAATTTGTCCATTAAAATTTGACTTACTTAGGACATATAGTTGGTTCCGATGGTGTGAATCTGAGTTTTCCGGGTTTTAGACGTTAAGGCTTGATATATTTTGCGTGAATGTTTCCCAATGTTCGGCTCGATTCGTCTTTACATTCATAATTGACATTTCCAATTTTTTCCACGACAACTGCTTTAATGTATTTCGGAGAAAATTTCGCGCAAAAATTTTTTGACGAATCACTAAGAGAGTGTTGACGAACATAAACTGATTGCCCCGGACTGTAGCTGACGTTTCTTGTTCTGAGATTATAGGAATGCGAATATTTTTCAAAGGCTTCATTAAGATTTTTGGTTACGGTGCTATGAATAATGGACAAACGGTCGTGCATGGGAATTTGCTCTATATCTTCCGACAATGACTGAACATCGCGTAGAATTTGATACGATTTTCCATCTGTAATCATGTTGTAACCAAACAACAGGAAATAGGGTGGATATTTAGTAGACTGGTGTACCGCCGTTCTGAGGGCACAAGCTATTTCGCCGAGTTGTGAATCCAAGGTCTTATGATCTGCTTTCACATATGCACGAATAGCGGCTATCACTGATCTGTTTATGCGCTCAGACGCATTCGCTTGTGGAGAGTACAAGGCAGTTTTGCAGTGGTTAATATTAAATTCGACTAACAAATGTTGAAATGCTTTACTGACAAATTGAGACCCATTGTCGGAAAGTATTTGTTCCGGCACACCAAATAGAAGAAAAACTTCATTTCGTAAATACGATATTATTTTAGTAGTAATACTGGAACTAAGAGGTTTTAGTAAAACGAACTTGGTAAATTGGTCGAGTATCACTAGTATATAGGTGTTTCCCGTTTTAGACCGAGGATAGGGGCCCATTAAATCAATGTAAATACGTTCCCATGGCCGTTGTGCGAATACTGGTTGACTTGTAGGAGGCTTTAATAGGGTGTTGGCACTCTTAGCAGTTTTACACTTCGAACACTGAGACACGTAGTTGTAGATTTGCTTTCGCATGCCTGACCAATAATACAGTCGTCGTAACCGTTCTATGGTTTTTGCTATTCCTCCATGGGCAGCTAGCGGTTCATCATGATATCGTCTTATCAAATCGTCCGTCATGCTTTGAGGTACCCAAATTTTCCATTGTGGTGTAGTGGATAACGAGGGATCTATTTTCGCCCCGACTCTTATATAAATTCGTTCATCTTTGATCAGAAACGCAGGATAATTTGACGGGTTAGCCGTAATTTTATTAAGGAGCTTTATATATTCAGAATCCTCAAATGCCACTGACTGGAGATCTATCACTGATACAACGGAAGTTACTTGATCACAATATAGACGAGACAGCGTATCAGGAACGACGTTCTGCGACCCGCGCTGATGCTTAATCTCGAAATCGTACGCCTGGAGCTTGAGACTCCAGCGAGCCCGACTTCCGTTCAAGTCCGTCTGCGACATCAACCACTTAAGACTAGAGTGGTCGGTAATGATGGTAAAGTGGTAGCCTTCAATATAAGGTCGAAATTTCTTCACCGATAGCACGGCGGCTAAACACTCTAGCTCAGTGGTTGAATTGTTTGACTGGGCTTGATTCAGTTTTTTAGAGAAAAACGCAATAGGTCGTTCATGTCCTTCCTGGTCCTGTTGGTACAATACACTTCCTACTCCATATTTACAGGCATCGCATCTGATGAAAAAGGGTTTTGAGTAATCCGGATTTACGAGTACAGGTGCTGTAGATAGCAGGTATATGATTTTTTCGAAGGCTAATTGAGCTTCCTGTGTCCAACGAAATTTAGCGTTCTTTCTCAGAAGATTCGTTATAGGAGTAGTGATCTCTGCATAATTAGGGATGAATCTCTGGTACCAACCGGTCATACCCAGCAATCGTCTCGTCTGCTTAAGGGAGGTCGGTACTGGAAAATTTGCTATAGCCTCAACCTTATCAGGATTAGTTTTTAGTCCACCGTTACCCACAATAAAGCCCAAATACTTGACCTGCTTCATAAAAAATTTACTTTTAGCAATGTTTATTGTTAGGCCGGCTTGCTTCAATCGTTCTCCTACGAGTTTTAGCAAAGAGAGATGTTCCAAAATTGACGATGAAGTTACGAGCAGGTCGTCGAGATAAACAAAGATTTTAGTGTGTAGATGATGCGGCACCACTTTATCCATCAATCGGCATAAAGTTTGGGGCGAGTTGCACAACCCAAACGGCATGACTCGAAAATGGTAAAGTGGGCGACCAGGAACCGTAAAGGCAGTTTTATCTCGCGAATTTATATTCAAAGGAATTTGCCAAAAGGCGTCTTTGAGGTCAATGCTGGAGGTAATAGTAGTATTGTTCAACCGACTCAGAATACTATTAATTAGCGGGAGTGGATAGGCATCCTTTTTCGTCACCGCGTTGACCTTCCTCGAATCCAAACATAACCTCACCTTATTTGGCTTACGTACTAAAACGACAGGAGAGGACCATGAGCTGGAGCTCTCTTCGATAACACCCATTTCAAGCATGCGGTCTAGCTCCTTATAGAGAAGATCTTGAATGGCTGGAGACACAGCATAATATCGCTGTTTTATCGGAGCACAATCTCCGACGTCTATGTGGTGTTCTATCAATGAAGTACGTCCAAGTCTATGTTGTTCGAAAGACGGATAATCGGCGAGGATCTGATTAAATTCGTTTTGCTCGGAGAGCGGAAGTACGTGGTTATCGTTAACGTCGGTATGAGACATTTCTAAAGATCAAAGTAGATGTGGTGCGATGTTAAAGGCACTCCAAAAATCGATCCCTAAGTACAATGAACCTTGCAACGTTGGGACAAGATAAAATCGGATGGTGTGCCTCTGTTCGTTGAATTTTACTATAGTGTCAACATATCCATTTATCTGATTCTCGGTACCATCCGCGGTTTTTACTTTCGACGATAATTTCCTATAACACAGCCCTAAGTTAGCGACGCGGTTTAGTGCATCCCGTCCAATTAAGCTTATCGAAGCTCCGCTATGCAGAAGACCTCGCAGGTCGCATCCAGCTATATTAACTACAACATACGGTCGGCGGTCATCCAAATCGGATATGACCGTCTCTGCAATCGCTCTTTTAAGGGACTTTCGAAATTTAAAATACCTACTTATGCGCTGGCGTCTCTTAGTTGAAAAAGGTTTCTTTAGGTGGGTTGAAACGTTACTTTTAGGTTGACTCGATAAGGTAAAATCTGGCTTGGGTAAGGAAGGTCTTCTTACCGATGAGTTGACGGTTCGGTGTTCGAAGCCGAGTCTGCTGTCTGTGGTGGTGTTGGTTTTTCTGGCTGGAGCACTCGGGATATAGGGAGTACCGGTCGTGTCGATCCCGACTTGCTCACGCCCGGTTGTCGGTTTCCCGAACTAATAGTCGAGCAGTGAGGACACTGAGGCTTAATCATTCCGCTTTTACCAAATCCATAGCAGAACACTCCTTGGGGCGGTAATGAGCAATCTTGGTATCGATGTCCTAAGTCGCGGCAATTCCAACAGACAAAATTCGATGACATACTCGACTCACCAGAAGTTTTACGATAAGTGGGCCTGGACGTCACGAGTGCATCCAGATGAACATCTCGTGGATAGGTTATTTCTGTTTGCTCTGGATGAGAGGATCTATATATTTGGGAACGGCTAGAATGTGCTAAATAATTTGGATCTTCGATGATCTCGCTCACAATTTTTGGATTGCGTGCAAAGCCCGACTGTCTACTTTTGTTAGCCCATAATTTCTCAAATTGCTCGCACACTACCCGAGGTTCATCCGTGGTAAACGAAGGAGTCACTATCGGTTTCACCATCGAACTTTGACTTTCTTGACTATTTGGATCACGATGTTTCTCAGTAATCTCTTCCCGGCGTACATCAAGCATTTGTCGCAATCTCCTGTACTGATTGAGTAACTTATCGACGTCATTGTCTTGATGGAAATGTCCTTTAAGACGTTGTGTTCGCCCTCTCCAGTGTTTAATTTGATTCTCCAGGGCGCGTAAGTCCTGATGACTAAGTGATTTATTATCTAATAGAGAACTCAGAGAGGACGATTGATTACTGCAAAGGATTAGTTCGTCCCGATAATTGTTAGTGTGGGTATCCGCGGGCGCTTTTGAGGGGTCCACACCTTCTTCTTTCAATGCTATTAGCAATAACTCTTCATGATTATCGGCCTTGCATGGTATTTCTCGAATCAAACATTCGACTTCAATTTCTGCGGAAGATAACCCGGTAAGAGGATGGTAATCTTCACCCGGGGTACTCATATTTGACTTTTTTTTTTTTCTTTTTTTTTTTTAATACTAAAATATATTGGTTTTATTCAACTCAGACAATAATTCACTAATAATTTAACACACCGTAATTTGATCAATGACGCTTCAATATGTATATATGGTAATGGTAACTGATGAAATTAATAGAATTACGTAATTGAATTCTTTGATAAAAAAAATTATTTTAAGAAAAAAATCCAATTCCAGCCAAGTATATACCGAAACTTAGTATTAATTATCACAAAAAAACAAATAACTTATATAAAAAAATTTAGAAAAACAACAAAAATAAAGGCTCAAAATAGAAAATACAAATTAAATTCTTTATCGAATATAGTTAAGCAAAGTTAGTGATGGCAGGTACAGGCGAACCACGTGATATAGGTGACCAAAAAAAATAATAATGTATGCATTACAGTAAACAGAGCAATATTCTAACGTGTACAGCCGTAAATAGCAATAGCGGATCTGTGATGTTGTCCCCTGCAGCAACAAGATGCTTAACTCATTTACGTCAAAATTCTATCGTGGCTTGTCAAGGCAGAAAATCTAACAGTGTCGCTACGGCTATTTGTTCTAGGTTGGTTTGTGGTACAGCCACATGTCAAAAAAATCTAGGGGACGTATTTTTCGACCTATCATTATAATACTATAAAGCATGCTTTACCCACACGTGATACTCTGAAAACTGTATTTAGTTGAACATCAGGTCCCTGTTTCAGCGCCATTTGTAAGGATTACATTTCAGATACTGATATCCAAGGGATTTGCTCGTCGTTGGGGGGGTTCATTCTCCGAAAGAAACACAGGTTCTTCAATAATGATTGACCTACCTGGATAATTAAAAATCACGAGGTTCACCGTAACTGCATCACTATCCTATACGCGCCCTTTTAGCCAGCCATACCTGTTTATAGAGTTCTAATCAAAAAAAAAAAAACGTTGAGCGAAACTAAAACCGTTAGCCTTACACCGCTGCCTCTATCTAATTTTTTCATTTTTCTTTTTTCGCTTTATTTTTTTTTTTTAATTTTTATTTTATAACGATCGATTGACAATCTCACCCAAAAAAGGGAAATGAATCGTTAGTCTACACATACCATCAATCACATCACTGATCAAACCGGGTGATTCGAAAGATTCCGACCTGCCCGGTTGTTACAACTGTCCTGAGCCACCGTGACGTCAGAGAATTTCTTGGATTCGTATAGGATATTATAGACGATTTTTCAAGAATTTTTCTAAAATTGATTTACCTTTAACAAGTTTTTTGAAAAAAGGCACACACCCTTTTATTCGGTCCCTGTTTTGCGATTAGGCGTTTAAAATTTTTAACTCCATTATTACCAAGGCACCAATCTTACAATTTCCAAGAAAAGAGAACTTCCCGTTGCTTTACCAGTCGCACTGGCTTAATCTATCAAACATTTTCGAGCATATGTGTTTGGAAGGAAACCACATGGTATGGTTATTTGGTATGTCAAATCCGTCTTCTCGTTTGATGCGATGGCGGTTGGAACTCGAAGATAAAAAATTCCATAAATAATTCAGACTCTTTAAATAGTAAATCATCGCCTTTAAATTCTTTAATCAATCATGTTATAAGTAATTTTAATCCAAATTCATCATCTTCTCTACGTATTAACGCGATTACTCGTGTACAAAGCAAAATAAATGCTTCACGTTCTTCAGATAATTAAACTAGATTGCCATATGGTAATAATTCTAAAGGTAATTCTTAAATAAATCCGACTATCAACAGTAAATAATCAATTCAAATTAAGGACAATCCAAATCTTAATGAAATCAAGTCAAATTTACTAAAATTCATTGATCCTCAGGAACATTAAGTGATCCAACGAATATACAAACTGATGCGAAAATATTATTACTTCCTGAAAATGCTGCGGATGATTGAAAGGTTCATCAAGTCGTATAATTCATGTCAGAAAAACCAAGCGGCTTATAACAAAAATGCCTATGATGATAATCTCATCTTCAAACAATTGTGGGCCCTTTACTGTCAAGTTACTAGCAGAATAAATACTTATTAACTCCGATACCAAATCAATAAGCCGAAACCATTGCAGATGCTTTTCTAAAAAAATTCGTATGCACCTATGGGTGCCCAAAATCAATACTAACTGATCAGGGTGCTAATTTTAAGGGATCAGTTTTCCAAAATCTTTGTAACCTCTTAAAAATTTCAAAAATCAACACAACCGCTTTGCAACAAAGTAATCGAATGTTGGACCGCTTTACAATACAACGCCCCAAACTCATGCCTTATGATACCTAATACTTTCATTTTATAATATTTATGTCTGTAACATGTTAGACCTAAAAATGTATCTTAAGAGGAAAGGATACTACCAACACTTAATTCCGGTGCTCAGTCGGATAGAGGTTAAGTTGGTCGTGGAGTTTGGTAGCTCCCCTTAATGTCATGTGAAGTCGTTTTACAAAAAAAAAACTTGGTTGTAAGTAACCAAAAGAAAAGGAAAAGGAAGTTGGATCCAAAAATCAATCCAGTTGGATTCGCCAATCGTACGAAAATCACTAGGGAAAAATCAGATGATTTACGGATTCATTCGAAAATCACAAAGTTAAAAAAAAAACGAAATGAAGGAAGAAATAAAAAAAGGAAATAAAAAGATTGTTAAACGTTGTGAACTACAGGGAGGACAGTGCGAAGCACTTGCCGCCTCCCATCCCATACGGGACAGTAGACAGACACTCCACAACCGGTACCGCTTAGTTAGTATTCTCTTTATATATTTACGTACGATGTGATTTGATTCCAACATTTTGTATCAATATATTTCGTTATAGTCCACAAAAAAAATTTACTATCCCCACGCAAATAAAAAAATGGAGGTGTGGCCAACACACGACTTTCTTTTACGAACAGAGAATTTTGCGAAATTTTATTATTTTTTTGGAAACATTTTGTATTAAGTAGTTTTTTGTAAACCTTATACATACTTTTAAAAGAAAGTAAAAACTGACTCTCTCGATGTAAACAAAAAAATTAAATTCCTCCAAATCATAAAAAATGTTTTCTCCGTCAACCAAC
This sequence comes from Tipula vernalis, assembly GCA_958295665.1. Lineage (NCBI taxonomy): Eukaryota > Metazoa > Arthropoda > Insecta > Diptera > Tipulidae > Tipula > Tipula vernalis. The sequence continues at coordinate 78,253,369 of OY282559.1, read as the reverse complement.
CGAAAAATTGTATTATTATCCCCTCCAATATTTTTTTTTACTATTAAAGCGTTAAGCTCTGTATACTGCTCGAGCTAAATAGTTTTTTAAAGCGGCCACAACTTTCCACGAAATTACAGATGGTTTTAGATTATCGTTTTGAGATTTTTAAGTTTTTCTCATAGAAAAGAATACCAATTAGCGAAACTTTAGCTCCGAACGCTTTTCACTTTCAACATCGGAATTTTGGCAGATATGCCCAATTCAGACACGTCAAATATGCGAATATGTTTGTCATAATTGGAAAATATTTTGGTGCAATTTAAAGAAATGTCATTGCCAGACGATAACACAGTAGATACCTAGGGTGACCATCAGGTCATAACTTACTAAACCTAGACGAAGTCTGAAAAAGTTTCTATATAAAGTTGGTTGGGTGGCGACGACTGGTCACAAAACATGCAATGATAAAATCTCTTCTAGAAAAGTTTCAAACCCGCTAACTTAATTAATAATTTGGAGGTGTTACAATTAATTCATTGATCATCAAATATATTGGTTAAGTCAGAAAATAAATTTCAATGGAATTTGTCCATAATCACAGCAGTACCATTTGGGGCAGAGATGGTGTTTCTTAAATGAAACATGGCAAGAATTCAACAAATATTGCAAGACACTAGAATGACCCTTTGGTTTTTAGAAACAAAGAAAAATTTGTATTTTACTTTCATACCCACTTCAGGCCCTTCCTACATTCCTAGGTTCCATCACCAGATGTAGCACGTTTGTCAATGGTTTTTAGTGAAATTTTATATCTGAGTTATAAAGCCGATTCTATCAGTAGTTCCTAATAGAGAACCGTATTATTCACGCTGTGAAAATTTCTTGGGTCACGAGCCAAGTTCAATAAATATTGTGGAACACCGCTAATGATGTTTTGGTTGATGCCATTTATCAGAAACATTGTTTCACCAATTTTCTTTTTTTTACATAGAAAACCCATCCAGGTAGTGTAGTACATTTCCAGCTTCAAATGGAACTAGCTAGCACTGAGATTTGAGATGTTAAATCGATTCTTTAAGTAGTTCCTAATATAAAATTGATTAATTTCGGCTCTGGAAAATTCCTTTCTCCATATCATCTGAAGTCGGAATTCTTAATTAAACCATGGCTCAAATTCAGGATATTTTTGAGTTAAAACTTTAAATCAAAAATGATATTCACCAAATTTATTTCTGTATACATACTTAGCTAAATCAGACTAGTCTCCAGCATCAAATCGATGGAACAAGCACATTTGTTGATTGATTTTAGTGAAATTTATTATCTGCGATATTTTATAAATTCTATAAATAGTTCCTATTATAAAACCTATTATTTCATGGCCTGAAAAAATTTTCTGCCATAAGGTATAGGGGATCAGAATTTTTAATATAAAACATGGTCCAACGGCAAGAAATATTTTGGAACACTATACTTGTACTAATTGTATTATGATCGATACCATAAATCAAAAATTAGATTTACCACTTTTGGTTTTCCATACACAGCCAACTCAGACAATATTTTTCACCACCGGCACCGCACCGAACGGAATACACACCTCTGTGGTTGTATTTTAGTGAAATTTTATTTCGGATATGTTAAGCCGATTCTATATAAACAATTCCTAACCTTAAACATATTATATCACGTCCTGAAGTTCGAATTAAATTTTGTTGAAATTATTATTTTGCTGGCCCTCGTATATTTTGCATACCGCTAATAAGTTTAGCGATCTGAATGAATATTATCTAAAAACCAGGACAATGTAAGATATTTTTCTGGATGGCCACAGAAGTTAGAAAACCCACAACATCTCCAGAGAAACCACGACATCCGGTCACACTATTCCCACCTAGATCCTGTCTAAGTAAGAAGGCGAGAAGGAGAATGCCAAAATAAATCTGAAAGTATTTAACCTCGCATCGTTTTTGTGCGGTAAGGCTAAGTGACCTTATAATTGGTCTTGTAGCGTAATTTTTGTACTCATCTAAATATTTAGTCAAAATTGAAAAATTATTTTGGTAAAATCATCTCTGTCATTTTTTAGGTTATCTGAAGCTGTAAAGTTGTAAGTTGTAAAAAACTCGGAATTATCTTTTTATAAGTTTTACCAGCTAACATTCAGATTCTGAAGAAATAGCTGTGTGAAGTTGAAGTAATTTAATTTGCAAATTGCACATGTTTGAATTGATATTGTTTGCTAAAATGACTGATTCACTACTGCAAGAGAATTGTTTTATAGGTTTTTGCCTGAAAATGACAGAAACCATTAAAAATTAGCTTTGAAAAAATGCTTTATGAAAAAGCCAGATATCCCCGAAATATTATAATTATTGCAAGCAAAAGCTGAAAAGTTAAAATGTTGTGTCAAGGTATTATTAGGATAGCAGTTATTAAAACAGGGGAGTACAAAATGAAGCAGCGGAGTACAGGAGTAAGCACTAAGCGTAAGTAGTACAAATACTCCGATTGTACTCACTTCGACAGCACTGCTCATAATATATCTACTGAAAAAAAGTAGAAATATCTTCCCCCCTCCCCGTAATTTTGGCTGAAGGCCCAAAGAGTTATACCAATGTATTACTCTGCAAAAATGAGAACCCTCCATGAGTTCTTTATGTTGGTAGTTCGGTTTCATACTGAAAAGTTGGTCTACGTAGAAATTGATCATTCACCGATACTTCTAACATTAAGTGAAAAAATCATTCAGAAAGAAACAAACCCATTTCTAGTAAATAATCACACTAATTGGGAATGCTTTAGATAATCGCTAAAAGAAAAAAATTAACTTAATGGTTCCATTAAAGAGCTAGAAGCAATTAGACAAAGAAGTTCACAAATTTGTAAACGATATACAGCAATCAGCTGGGGAAAATACCGTTGAAATTTAAAAGAAAATCAAAGGAAACAGCTATCCTATGGAAATTAGGGAACTCCTAACAGAACAAAGAAGAACGAGAAGAATATGGCAACAAACAAAGGCTCCCCCAAAATAAAACTAATTTGAATAACCTTACAGAGGTATAAATAAGTTTTGAGTTTTTTTTACAACTTCGAAGCTTTATTCAGAGCAATTGTATTTTATTCAAAGTATTGTCTATCGTTAGCTATGACTTTTTTCCGTCTTTCAGGCAGCATACGGATTCCGCGTCGAAAAAATCCCTCGTCTTTTAAGGCGACCCAATTTGTGGCTTCTTCGTAGGCAGTGAATTGCTGCTCGGCCAGGCCATGAGTCTGGTATAATAAAATGGCGGGTGGGGTAGGACATCCCATTGAAGCGCCTCCAAAAATATCTTGACTACTTTTGCAATATGTCGCCGATCGTGGTCGGGCTCTTTTGGCATATTGTGGGCATTTGAGCTTCAATGCTCGCTGATGCACCTTGGTATATCAGGCACACTGACCTACATATAGCGACCTTAAAGTGAAACTCATCTTAAATGAAATTCAGGAAAAAGTGCGGAAACATGAAGAAAGGCTCCGGCAACACGAATTTAGTACGCAAATTTAACCAAACCTTTTGAATTGGTATGGTTGTCAGCTTAAACAGCATTGGGCTGACCTAAAATCCACTACAAAGATATGGTTTACTCCAATTTACTATAGACTATGTAAATAGCAAGAAGCCATAAATTAATTTAAGTTAGTAAATTAAGTCAGAAACAAATTGCTCATTAGTCCAGGAGACTAGATTGTTATTACATAAAATAAATAAATAAAATTTATTTTAATTAATAAAAAATAAAAACGATAATCCTTTCGAACTCTTTCCTAGAAAACTTTTCATAGAGGCGCGAAGGACTATTTAATCTTTTAACTTTTATTTAATAAACAACACAATTTTGTATCGATTTATTTACATGGGATTTTTAGCAATGTTAAATTAAACCCAAATGTCTTACTCGACTCACCTTCTTATTATCAAGAGCAAGATTTGATGATTTGTCATAGAGTGACTCAAAACTATCACCAATTCTTTGTTAGAAATATGGCATTTCCATACACTGAACTATTTACAAATGATACCATGTGGTTAGGAATTTTACCATGTGGTTAGGAACAAAAACACTTAAAAGTTCTTAACGCAGGCGAACCTCACGTTTTCGAATATTTAGGCACCCCAATTGTATTGGAATGCACAAGGTACACAACGATTAAGAATGATAAATAAATTGTAACATTTATATATGAAATCATCGAATCCTCTGCGGTTAAACCATTTCCTTTTCTCTTCATTTTCCTGCCGTCCATTACGATTTTTGTCATTTCTCTGAAAACTCGCCCATACCCATTCCTCTGAGTACTAGCCCGCAACGTTAAACGCCAAAGACATTTATGATAAGACAGACACAAATATATGTTTACTGAAAACAATAAAGTGTGAGGGCTTGATCTAATTCCATGTTTTTGTCACAATGACGCTTCGAACCAATCTTAAATTTAACCTCAAAGTTAATTTAATTTGAACACACAATGCAGCTCACTTAAAATTTTGTTATTGACGCAAAAAAACAACAACTTTTGACTGAACTATTTTTTATCTTCCCTTATTCTTCAGGAAAGTGTTTAAAAAAATAATTTGGCATTGACAGATGATTTTAAGGTCATACAACAACAAAGAAATTTTACTTTTGAAAAAATACTTACCGTTTCAAATAATATCTTATTTCGAAATACATCCGTCATCTCATGCAATATTCGTGCTGCATCAGTTGCCTTCTCAACTGTCATATAAAAATATTTAACCATCGTAAATATTTGCAATGCAACAGTGCTCCAAGCAAATATTGCCGTCATTATTAGTTGATTCAGTAAAACCTCTCTCACCTCTCCATTCAACGTAAATAAAAATATAAAAAAACTAGTGAGCACCAAGCACCAAAACACTATACTCAATTGTAAAATTATCGCCATAGAATAAGCTTTTACAACACTTTTTGTGGTCACTGTAATTTTTCGGTGCACATAAGCAATACGATCGACTCGATCACATATCGCAAATAAATTCGAAACTTTATTAAAATTATCACGATTTTGTAACTGATCAAATTTAATGGTGTCAAGTTCAAGATTAATAATGTCATACAAATAGTTTAGGTTGAGCAAAACGGCAAATGGTTGAGATGATAGAAGGAATAGAAAAAAAAATGTGCTGGACGGTAAAGCCGCCTCATAAAACGTTAAAGTATTTAATGACATTATGCGTATGTTGCAACAGCTCGAAATAAAAAAAATCCATTTGAGTAGAATATTAGAAGACGTGAACACAATGAAATATTCATAGCTATATTTGGCGTATTTTTCGACGTATCCTTCTCGCTTAAAAACTTGATTTAATTTAAGCAATTTATTCAAGGCGCGTATACTACCTTTATGTATACACTGAGCAACAATAAAAAATATAATATTATTGCCATATAATGTTCCCAAATTTATTACGGTCTGGAGTACCTTATAACCGGAATGAAAAACTCCTGAATCATTTAAGGCTACCTCTTGTATGAATCTGGTCCAAGCCACAAAAAAATTGTAATTTATTAGGCAACACATAAAAATATTCCAAACACAGGCAAATCGATTGTTTTTGAATTTTTGTGCACCATGGCTGTATCGGAATACGCCAAGGCCAAGGATTCGAGTTAGCAGGTATATATAGGTAAATAAATATTTGTAACATTTATAAAGGACGTTAGCCATTGTACAAGCGAGAATAGACTGAACTAAAAATAAATAAATTATTACAAGCGTGTAATACAAATTGTGGAGTAGATTATCCAAATGAAAATTAATATTCAAAAATAAATTTGTGTCAGCTAAATATTTAATTAGAAAGTATTAAAAATAATGATCAGCAATTATTTATTATACGTTTTAGTAATTGAAATTCTGAGTTTCTGACAAAAGTTAAATATTTTGTGGTTTACTTACAGTTTGATGAAATATCTTATTTCGTGGTATATCCATCTCATGTAATACCCGTCCGGTATCATTTGCCTTCTCAACTGCCATATAAAAATATTTAATTGTCGTAAACATTTGTAACGCAATTGTGCCCCAAGAAAATATTACAAAAGAAATTCGTTGATCGTTTAAAAACTGAATTGTTTCCATATTAAAAGTAAACAGAAACGCAATAAAACCCGAAGATACCAGGCACCAATATATTACACCCAATTGCAAAAATACCGCTACCGAATACACTTTTAAGACATTTTTTGTGGTCACTGTAATTTTTCGATGTAAATATGCGATACGATCGATTCGATCGCATATTGCAAATAAATTCGAAATTAGTTTCTTACTATTCGGCTTTTGTAACAAATCGCTTATGACGGTATCGAGTTCATAATTAACAATATCGTACAAATGGTTTATGTTGAGCATAGCGGCCAATGGTTGAGATGACAGTAAAAGTAAATAAAAAAATGTGCTAGATGCTAAAGCTGATTCAAATACCGTGATGGCTTTAAATGTTATTAAATAAAAATTGTATGAGCTCGAAATGAAAAAAAACCATTTGAACAAGACACTGGTTAAAATATAGACAATGAAATATTTATAACTAAAATTAGCGTATTTATCACCGCGACTTTCGTGCTTAACAATTGATTGATTTAATTTAAGTAATTTATTCATGACGTGCATATCACGTTTAAGAGTGCATTGTGCGGCGACAAAAATTAAAACACTGTTGCCATAAAATTTTGCAGCATTTAACAATTTATGAGATACTTGTGAATTGGAATAATGAAAAAGGCCAGACTCATTTATGGACACTTCTTCTATGTATCTGTTCCAAGCCAGCAAAAAATTGTAGTTTATTATAAAGCACATCAATATGTTCCATGCACGGGCAAAATTACTTTTTTCGAATTTTTGGACACGGTAACTGTATTGGAATACGAAAATGCCAGAGATTCGGTTGAGCAGGTACACATAGATAAATAAATATTTGTAATAATTATAAAAAAAGTTAACCATCATACAAGCGACAACAGACTACATATACTAAATAAGGTGTGTCATCGATTTAAACGTCCTCCCAAAATTGTTTGTTAAGCGTAATTCACAATCCTTATCGTAAATATTTAATTAAAAAATAATCACAAAAATGATCAGCGTATTGTTTAATTGAATTATAGTCATTGAAATTTCAAATTTCTAATTGCTAATGCAACAATTGTTAAATATTAATTATAAATAAATTAAATAGAATTTAATTATAAATAATGTTAAAAAATTGGAATAAACGAAATTCTAAAAATAGGGAATACAGTAGACACTGTTATATGGAGAAAAATACATGAAATCACAAATTCTTTATATGGGACCGGAAGTCATGTTCTAATTTTATGATTTTTCTTTGATAATTTTATGATAATAAAATATGGATTATAAAATAATTATAAAAATGGTACCATCTTTTATTTCGTCCTTTTCAAAATGGCCGCCGAAATGTTCTTTTTCCATTTTCTCCAGTGTTCATCTTAGTTTTTGTTTGTTTTTATCTTTTTCCTTGAACGCATCCAAATCGGGCGCCATTTTGGGTATATGTAGCTTAGTCATTGCTGTTTTTATGATACAAATTTCATTCATTCCGTGAACAACAATTTTAAGAGATGGATGTTGATAAGCAACATTTACGCCATTGCATTCTATTCTGTTTTTAAATGGAAAAAAATGCTGCTCGAGCTACGGAATTGATTAATTCGACTTCGGCTGAATATTCTGTGAGTCAGTCAACAGTAAAAAAAAGGTGGTTTGGTGGGTGGTTCTAAAGAAAGCCCAGTAAACAAATTTGAAAACGAAGAACTTAAAATTTTACTAGATGAAAATCCGTGTCAAACTCAAAAGGAGCTTGCAAAACAGTTGGGAGTTAAGCAGTTTTTAATATCACTTCGATTGCATATAATGGGAAAGATGAAGAAGAAAGGAAAATGGGTTGACATCTCCATGAATTTGATTTCTCGGTACAAATTATGGAGGAAGAAAAGTGGATTTGGTACGACAATCATAAACTCAGAAAAGCATGGGTTGATATAGGCCAGCCATCAACATCAGTTGCAAAAATGAATATTCATGCCAAGAAAGTGTTACTGGTCAAACTATTACAGCTGAACGTTAACAGGCCCAATTGATCAAATTAAGTGATGGTCTGGAGTAAAAAGATCACTTACGGACCAAGGAAGAAGGAAGGTGATATTGCTGCATGACAACGCTCGTCCACATACAGCAACATCCACTCAGGAACTCATCTTCTCCTTAGGCTGGGAAGTTGTACAGCATGTGGCGTATTCTCCAGACTTGGCTCCCTCCGATTACCACTTAATCAGGTCTATGTCATCATATTTGAACGACTAGCAATTGACGAAAGTTGAAGATGTGCCAAAATGGCTCGATGACCATTTTATTTCGAAACCACCAAGTTTCTATCGCGAAGACATTCATCTTCCACCCGATAAATGGCAAAAGACCATAGATAAGCATTTGTTCAGCATCTGAACAAAATTTAAAAACCATGTTAGTCTTCAAGCATTTTGCCCATTCGAATAATTCTTCCGCCTTGGTTATTATGCCATCGTATTCGTTAGTGAGGCTGGCTATTTTCTTAATAGTACCTCTTACTGCATTGCACGGGCTCTTTTCACGAGCTGTTACGTGAAAATGCAAAGTAAACTGCTGTAGTGTTATAGATGTTTTAATGAAGTTGCATTTCTGCTGAAATGGGGCAATAAGGTATCAGATTTTCCAGCGAAATTAAGAAATACAGAAAGAGCCGCATTTTTAATTCGAACTCTTTACTTTCACTCCTACTCGAAGTACCTTCTGTTTGTAGTGTTTAGGTGAATTAGCTAAATCAGAAATTGGAGTGCCTTCATGTGAGTGCCTTCGAAGTGTCAATTTCTCGACATTTAGTAGTGATAATCAAATTGACAAATTTTCAACGGTTTCATTCGAACTCGGCAGAGTAATTTTAATACTATTATTAAATTATTAAATTTTCTTAAATTTTTCGAACAGTTCGATTAGGGGAACGCCTTACAACACTTTTCAAAGCTACTCATTATAACACTATCACGTATTAAAATAAACCTTTAATTTTTTTTTTTAAATCCATATAGCGTGTGTGAATAACTTACCGTACCTATACTACATTATACCTGTTATTATACGTGTTTTTTATTATAAGTGTTCTTTCAAAAATATTTGTAGAGGTATAGGATATCGGAGCGGTTGGAGCTAACAAAAGGATAATTTTGGTACCCAATGTTTTTATTTGTTTAAACGCTTACTTTATGAGGTTGGGTGTACAAAAAAAGGTTTTCAGAAAATTGAAAAAAACACAACATTAAAACTTGATTTTTATACTCCAAAAAAAGGTAGGTTGATCTTCCTACATAAACGTATTTTGCAAGAAAACGAAACACGATGTTGCGCTGAATGAGAAAAACATAAAAATAAAAACTAAGATTAACACGGCAGAAAATTGAAAAAGAACATTTCGGCGGCCATTTTGAAAAGTACAAAATAAAAAATGGTAGCCTTTTTATAATTATTTTATAATGCTTATTCATTTACCTTTAAAACGAGCCTAATGCATGAAATTTTCATATATTTGACATCCTGTATCTTAAAAGACAACAACAACAACAAAAATCATGTTCCATAATTTTTTTGTTTAATTAGTGCTACACATTCAAAACATAAAAATCTAAAAATTAAAACATGTCTTCCAAAAATATGTGATTTGACGTATTTTTCACGATATAGAACAGTGGTTGGTGGCCAAGCCAAATAAGGATTTTTGACGAATTTTGATAATAAACAAAGCAATAAAACTCCGATTAGAAAAAAAAAGTCAACTGGACAACGCGCCATTTATTTATATATCCAGAGACACAGAATATATCACTTGGAAATGGATGTGAGGACCACCGCAATAGTTATTCCATCTTGCGATATGCGGCTCGCGAGTCATAAAGCTGTTTTTGTTGCACTCCTCTTTAATACTGTTTGTTACCTTTCAAATAATTGCGGCTGGCAGATCGGCCTGGCTTTATTTTTTTTGGTTTTATACCACAGGAAAATACCGTAAAAATGACAGGCGATAAAAAACATTTAAAATCTTACGCTCAACCCACCTGTGATCCTGGTATTCCTATTCTGGTGTATCGCTGGGAACAGGGAGTTGCTTTCATAGTTCAATCGTTCGCAATTTTCTAACAACAGTTTTGAATTTTTCTCTTCAAAAGTGTATTCTGGCTGGCAACCAGGGAAAAATATGTTTTGGGATTTAATAATTCCCAATAATTAAGGTCGGGACTTTGAATCCCCCCCCCCTCCACCTCATTGACCATTCTATGCCCTATATCATTTATTAGAAATGTATAAGTGATCCAAACGAATTAATGTATTTAGCAGGCGATGTAATTTTTTTATTTTTGAGGTTAGGTACAATTTTTTTAAAGAATAAAATAAAAACTCTGCCTCGACAGATTCTTTGTAAATCAATTAGGCTTCAGTTTAAAGAAAAGATTCAGATTATCGTGTATTCAAATTATTACAAAATGAGTCTTTATCATTGAGTAGGCTAACTTCAGCGGGCGTGTTTACGCAAATTATTGACTGGTTGGCTAATTTCATGTACAAGTGGAGCTTGTATTATATATTCGGTTATTGACTGCTTTGAAACCCATGATAGGCTTTAAGAAAACCAACACCCTGTGGTCTAATCTTTTAAGCCATCGTGTTTCTTAGATGGCAACAATTTCTAGCGGATACTCATATTTCTACCAGTGATCGAATCGTTTTGTAGAATTCTAAGGCTATTATGATCATTCCATGGGATTTTACTAGTCATAAGAGTGCCCCTTAACCACAAGGTAGTATTTTAATTATATTAATATGTTAATTTTAATTGTTGAATAAATATTGGCCGTTATAGAAATTCCTAGGTTATTCATATTAATACATAATCACAGAGAAGGAAATAAAAGTACTTTCTTTCATATATTAAAAATGGTATTCGATTTACTAAACAGCTTATTTTATAATATTTAATGGCCTATTATAGAGAAAAGAGACCATAACATTTATTTAATACCTGGTATATATCTATCCTTATTCATACTTCTTTAAAGAACAACAATAGCCGCGTTTTTTTATTAGCTTGGGATAGATTGCATCCGGAACACCTAATTTTCTGTGATAAAACTAATGTTTGACAAGCTATTTATGAATATAATTAATTAATTTAAAACTAATCTATAAGTTTTCATTCAACGTGTTAACTAAACATCTCTAAAAAAACATTTAGCTCTACCTATTTATGCAAAGCTGCTACCCGGAGCTGCTATCCGGAGTAAAGGGAAATTTGAATTTTTTTTCTTTTTTGTACAACCCTAGAATATGTGGCAAACTTCATTTTGTCAAATGTTGTATTTAATGATATATTCACAAGAATGGTATATTTAACTGTACAAGAGAAAATTGAAATGATTCTGGTTTATGGAGAAGCTGGCCGGAGTCTTGATAATGCTGTCACTCTCTACGCTTCGCGTTTTTCGGATAGGATTCGGTCACGTGCGTCATTTCAACGTACTGTCACAAAAAATTTATTACTGATGAAAGTGTTCAACCGAAAAAAAAGGACTCGTCCAGCAACAGTCACTGGAGAAAATAATGAAATTGATGTATTGGTTGCAGAAGCTCATAATCCTCATATTAGTACAAGAGAAATAGCTAGCGATTCCGGATTATCCCAGACCAGTGTTTGGAAAATTTTAAAACGTCATAAGTATCATCCAGGTCATGTGTCTTTACACCAAGATCTTCATGGCGTTGATTTCCAAAATCGGGTAACTTTCTGTCAATGGGCACGTGAACAAATACAGCAAAACCCAAATTTTTTTCGTTACGTTTGTTCTCCGACGAGCCGTCTTTTATAAACCATGGGGAACGGTTAATCGCCACAACATGCATTACTAGAGTGTTGAAAATCCACACTGGCTTCGCCAAGTTGAACATCAGCGTCCTTGGACTGTCAATGTGTGGTGTGGAATAATTGCCAACAAACTCATCGGCCCCCACATTATTGAAGGCAACTTGAATGGTCAAATGTACCGAGATATTTTGGAAAATTAACTGCCAACATTATTTGAAGACTTCAGCTTAGAAGTGCGACGGAACATGTGGTTTCAACAAGATGGTTTTCCCGCACACTATTCGTTGGTAGCACATGCAATACTTGATCATGATTTCAATGCTCCGGTAAATTGGCCTGCCAGATCACCAGACCTTACTTCGCCAGATTTCTTTTTGTGGGGCTATCTCAAAGACCAAGTTTACAAACAAAAACCAACAACACGTACGAATATGATTGAGCGAATCAGAAATGATTGTGCTGAAATTCAAGCAGACACACTTCACAGTTGTGTAGAGTCATTTGAAATGCGGATTAATAAGTGCATTGAAGTTGAAAGCCATCATTTTGAGCACTTGATTTAATTGAAAGATATGATGAGGCGAGGGGATTCATGTAAATCAAGCACCCTTTTCCCAGTTTTTCGAAATTTGCAAAATGAATAAATTTTTTGACGACCAATTTCGAGTATTTACAATGAAACCGAACTATTTTTATTGCAGACTTATTGCAGAATCGTTTGCGTAGATTCTCAGTAGGAGAAATCGAAAAAAATATTTCAGTCAAATCCTACGTATTTTTAGCCGTAGAATCCGAATCTGCAATAAAAAAATAGAGATTCATATTTTAGTTTAAAAGTTACCCCCCGCCCCCCACCTACGAGGAGTAGGGGGAGGGGTACTAGTTTTAAGACTAATGTATTTACCATTTTTTTCGTAGAGTACTTATTTTCCGAGATATTTGAGTGTATCAGGTTAAAAAAATTACCCGATATATATATATATGTATATATATATATATATATATATATATATATATATATATATATATATATATATATATATATATATATATATATATATATATATATATATATATACAGTGGAAATGTCTTACAACTGCATGATAGGTTAGGTTAGGTTAGGTTTGGGTGGCGGTCCACCAGGACCAGGCATAGACACAAAAATGGTCCGTAGCCATACCACGAATAATTTCTTTCCTCCAACTCATTGGAACCAGTTTGAGCTGTTAACAAAGCGCTGGATACTCCTGAACTGCATGATGCTAGGTAAAATTTTACTTTTTTGTTCACTAGCGACACATGTGTATAATAGCAAACCTTTCAATAGAAATTTTCCAGGTGCTACCGATAGCTTGCTCTCCGGAGCTAATAAAAAAACGCGACTAATGCCAAAAATTACTAATATATTTTTATTTAGAGAAAAGTAAAAAAAAACGAAATTATAAATAAACTAAACATTTCAGTATATTTAACATAAAGATTTACATTCAAAGATTTTCGAAGATGCAGATGTCAAATAAAAAATTCCTTTTCTTTACACATAAAAAATAAATATAAATAAAAAATGTCATAAACCAATACAAATGATTGGTTTTCTTGTTTATGTAACCTTATTATATGTAGTTATTTATTCACGCATCGGCGATTTTACAAAAAAAAAAAAGATGAAACTCGACATCTGCAAATAAAAGTAGACGACGACTTTTGGGTTTGTTTCTCGGGTTTCAATTGACTTTTTTAAGCAGATGATTATTTTTTTCTCTGTTTGTCTTTATACTTTTTCCTATCTTGTGTTTCAATTTTTTTGCGGACGTCGAACGTCGTTGAATGTAAATCAGCTATAAAGCGAAGGTTTTCTGAATATCTTATAAAAGTAAATTTATTTAGACAAAGTCATTATGGTGTTATTAAAAACCGGCTCTGATCAGTGTTATTTTAAAAAAGTGGCAATGCAATAGACAAACGCAAAAAAAAATTAAATTAACATTATTTTGTTGTTGTATCACCTCCAAATCGAAAGGAAAAGAACAAAGTACACAATAGCCGAGTTTTTTATTAGCTCCGGATAGCAAGCTCCAATCAAGTGAAACAACAAAATTTAATCCTTCTGATTCACAGGTTTGAACAGTTGTTAATCTAATGTGGAGTTCGATTGGGCAAAATAAATCATTTTACTGTCAAAAATGCGTACGGTTGAGCACAATAAATCATTTATCTTTTGATTTAAATCAATTTTGACAAATCGAGATTTTTTGCAAGATTTACCAATTCCAACAAAACAGAAATGTCAATCACAATTGTGACAATTCAAGACGTCAAAAAATTCGTCGTTTTTAATCACTACGGAAGTTTTATGTGAGTTCGTTATTTATTAATAAATAAGTTGTGTTATTAAAATAATTTTTGTGACAAAATCTGTGTAATTTTCTGCATAATCAAACTAAAGGTTTACTGACGGTTAACATAACCTAAAAAGAAATCACATACATGCTGCTTGTGCATACGATTGGGCATCAAAAACTTGTTTTTTTTTTTGACAGCCCAATCGAACTCGACATAAAAATTGGTTTGTTTCATAACGTCATTTGAAGAAGATCATCCTTTATCGAATTAAACGTTATTTCAACAAATCTTTAATCCAAGTTTGTCACATTTTCATATAAAAATTCATTAATTTGATGTTTTAATTGATACGGATCAAATAAAGTATAAAACGTAAAGAAATGTTGGTAAGGTTAAGTTTCAAATACAGTGATGATTGATATTTGTTGTATTGTATTATAGGGTTATATTATTGGCTTGGACGGAGAATTTACAAAATCTACCGTGTCGGGTGCTTCAATTGTCGATTCAACAGAAAGAGTTTGATATATTTTTTTATAATTATGATGTTTCTAATTCTCATTATTTATTTTTAGAACTTGGATAACTATTAAAAGGTAGTGCTTTATACGTTCAATTTTAAATGTGTGCCAAATCCTTTAAATAAAACACAACAAGATTTAGCATTTTTTAGCATCCATTGATGGTTTAAAAATTCAAGAAATCGAACATTTTGCAAATAAAATTGGAAACACGTTTCCTTCGGAATAAATTGTGAGTACTCGTACATTTTAAAAGTAATTACCAAATTATACTTTAAATTATTTTCAAACATCGATATTTTTAATACAACGCAAAAAACATTCAACTTTATCCAAAATGCGTGACAACTGAACCCGAAAATTTACCAGTTTTGATGATTACAGTGATAATTTGGCACTAAATTCTGTTTTATGATTCACAAAATCTTTTAACTCAAAATAATGTTGCCGAAACTACAATGTATCAAAACAAGATATGCAACTTAATTTTGTAGAATCGGTAAATGATTTACGGACTGAACTGTTCAAAATTATAACGCTTTCCGCGTAACATCAAATTTTTCGTTCAACATAATGCACGATTTATATGAGGGTGTTTTAAAATCCAATTAAGCTTAATAAGCTCAGGCTATTTTTCATTAGAAATTTTAAACCAGAGGGTACAATTGTTTCATTACGGTTAAATCATTTGACGAATTCTACAATAAAAATGACGGCTAGGGAAGTGAAAGGTTTTTGTTATTTTTTCTCGCTGATTACTGGAGTCTTAAAAATTATTGATTTAATTGTATGACTAGAGCTTAATTTCCAAGAACTCTCACTATTGTATTAATGGATTTAATAAGTGAACATCATGATGCTCTACCCTCTACGGCTATAGAAAAGGTCGGTCCACTGCGTTATCTTTGGTGCCTTCGATTTAAAGGAAAACATAGAGAATTTAAAAAATATGCTCGGAATTCCAACTCAAGAATTAACCTTTCATTATCATTGTCAATAAAAGCATCCTTAAAAATTTGCTCATTTGTTATTGACAAATAAGTCAGTTTATTATAGTCAAATATTCATAATTACAATATTTTGGACAATGAGTGTGACGTCAAATTTAAAGCATTAGAAGTTATTTACAGAAATGATCGATTTTTTTTTATAAATTTTCAATAACTTTCTAATAATTAAAATAAAAATGAAATTTATTGGCCAAAATTCAATCCTGAAAATTATTCAATTTTTATGTGAAAATAGTGCTTTCAATATCTTTTTTTTCAGTGTAGGGCTGTTAATACAGGGTGTAAAAAATGTACGAATATTTTGAATCGTACACACCATCGAAAAACAAAATAATATTTTATGTGTAATATTTTTGAAAAAGCTTTTCATCTATACTAAACTCGGGCCAGATGGCACTGTAATTGCTGTTCGAAAAGAAAAAAAAAAATTTGCAATGTGCACTATCAATTTCTATTTTTTGGATTAGTCGTTCGAATTCTCACAACGCCATCTCTACCGAATACAAAAAAATATTTCAGACAAAGTAGAATCCGAATCTGTAATAAAAAATGGGGTTTCCATTTAAGATAACAAGTGGGGGTGCGGGTCGAGTTTAGTGTAAACACGTATTATTTTGTTTTTCGATGCGGTGTGTATTATTCAAAATATTCGACCGTCCCGGTACATTTTTTACACCCTGTATATCTTTATATAAATGGGGACGATTATTGAAATGTTGACCAAATCCTAAAATCTAGATTCATTGATTTGTTGAGAATTAGTCCAGAAAGAAATGAAAAATCAAAGAGGTATTCGGAAATCAAAGATAATATTTTTGAAAATTGGACTGTGAGTAAAAATAAGTGTTTGTAATGCGAATAGAACAAGCAGGTGAGATATAAACATCCGCAGAAATGGGAGATTAGCGTAAACTCATACGGGCAATATACACTACTCCAAAAAATTAAAGGAACAACAATTTTTTTCAATTTTTTTAATGTTTTTTGAAGGGCTATATTTTTGTGAAAAACGGTCGTACAGAGATAGAAAAAAAAGCTTTGTAAAGCTTCAAGTCTCTAGTTTCGAGATTTTTGGCAGAAATTTTTTGTGAGATACCATTATCGCGCAACTAGAAGAAATAGCGCGAGAAAAAAATTCCAATTTTTTTTTTTTAAGGATCCACCGGCTCGGAAAGTTTTTTTTTAAGTTAAACCAATGCATAGGTCAGTTAGGCTGTTAAGCTTCAATTTAATTTCTTTTTGGTCTCTCAATGTCAATTGTTTGGTGTGATATTTGACTTTGAATGAAAAATAACCCTTTTGTCTTTGATCATCGATATCTCAGCAACCAATAATTGTGTAGTAAATTTTAGGACAGCTGTATTTGTGTGATTTAGGGGCTTATTAAGCTTAACCTAACCCGCGAATATTAATATATTTTTATGTTAATTGAAAACTCACTTTTTATTTTTATTTTAATTACATGTATGTATTTCGTTTGAAGGTTTACAAAAAACTGACTCGAATACACAAAAAGAAAACGCACGTATTAATTTATTCACTTTCTACGTGACTTGAAATAGAGTCGATAACTCAGATTTTGTAGAACCTAAATGTGGACTGTATATAATTCAATTCAACAATAAAAACAGTATTGAAAATTAATTTTGGTTTTCATCGTAACATGCCGCGCCTCTTTGAAACATTTAAATTTGTTTCAACAGATATTATTTTGTGGATTTTCCTTGAAAAGCGGACATATTTTGTGAATGCTACGTTTGAAAATACCAGAGTTCGTCTTCACCGTGACGACTCGGACAAACCCATCCTTACCACAAGTGACATCTGTGATCAGCCCAAGAATCCATTTGGCTGGAAAACTTCGCTCAGGATGGATGAGAACGACTTGACCCACTTGCAGGTTTGGTATTTCTGACTTCCATTTTGTTCGTTTTTGTAATGATTGCAAATATTCAATGGACCATTTTTTCCAGAATGATTGAGTCATATGCTGAATCTGGTCCCATCTCTGGAGTCGATTGATACTTCTCGGTGTTATGTCTGGCTCGTGAATTGGTGTGAGTGCACTTCCGATTAAAAAATGTGCAGGCGTCAGCGGCTGCGGGTCATTGGGGTCATCAGAGAGAACGCTGAGTGGTCGACTGTTTAGGCAGCCTTCTATACGAGCTGCTAAAGTTGAAAGTTCTTCAAATGACAGAGGATGCTCGTTCGTTACGCGTCGCAGGTGGTGCTTTACGGCTTTGACTCCTGTCTCCCATAAACCTCCATGATGAGGTGAGCGCGGTGGTATAAAATGCCATGCGATACTATGTTCATCACTAAAATTCTCGATTGCCGTTCGGTGATCATCGGAATTGAGAAATAACTCGAGTGATTTTAAATAATTACAGGAACCAACAAAATTAGTCCCATTATCGCTATGTATCGATATTGGCTTCCCTCTTCTGGCAATAAACCGATGTAACGCTGCTATGAATCCCTCTGTTGTCAGGTCGCTGATGACCTCGAGGTGGATTGCCTTTGTGCTGAAACAAACAAAAACCCCAATGTAGGATTTCAACGTCGTCCTTGCGCGTGTACCTGGAACTCTAGTCATAAACGGACCACAGTAATCAACTCCGACTACCGTGAATGCTTTGTGAGGTGTCACTCGGTCTGCTGGTAGCTCGCCCATAATCTGTTGAGATGGCATTGGATTTTGCCGAGTGCATGTAACGCAATTTGCTATGGCTCGTTTCGCAGTTAATTTGCCTTTGATGGTCCAAAATGTTTGTCGCGTATGATATAGCAGTGATTGTGCTCCACAATGCAAGCCAATACTGTGATAATATCGAAACATGATGTCAGTGAATGGATGCGCATGCGGTAATAGTATTTGATGACACTGCTCATATGGTAAGTTACTCCGATTGATGCGACCGCCAACGCGTATGATCCCAAAGGAATCCATGAATGGTGTAAGCGATTTCAAACTACTCGATCGCAAAATTTGTTTTTTCGACCGTAACGCTTTAATTTCCTCGGCAAACGAATCTCTTTGAACAACGTGAACGAGTATGAAAAGAGCTGTACTCTTTTCGATGAATGATGAAATTTGCTTTTTGTCCGGAAACTTGATGTTGCGAGTTTTGATAATTTGATTAATAAACCTGACGCAGTATCTAACAATTCGTATTAATTTTAGATATGAGCTATGCCGAAGTATTAATTCACCGATGGCATTGTATCTTGATTGCGTTGTGAGCACAATCTGTTGCTGTTTTCGTTCAATTACCTCGACATTCGATACGTTCGGTACATAATGGTTATAGTCGAATGATGTCATCAAAAAATTTGGTCCATGCCACCAGTTATTGTCGAATGCCAAACTCCGGAGTGAGCATCCACGTGAGATGATATCGGCAATATTTTCTTTAGTATCAACGTGGTACCAACTTATCCCCTTTGTGAGTTCTTGTATCTCGGATATACGTGACGCAACAAATTCCTTTAACTGATATGAAGGTGCCTTAATCCATGCCAACACTATAGTCGAATCTAACCACAAGCATATTTTGTCGAATTTGAGGTCCAGGACGTTGATTACTTTGTCGTAGAGTCGACTAAGCAAGAGTGCTCCACACAATTCAAGCCGTGGGATGGTATGATGCTTTAAAGGTGCAACTCGGCTTTTGGCACACAATAAATTGACTGTAATGTTATCGTTGTGATCGATGGTTCGAATATAAATGCAAGCACCGTAAGCTACTTGACTTGCATCCGCGAAACCATGCAGTTCGTGCGTTTGTGCTTGTTTCGATATGATACATCTGTCTATGCTGATTGAGTGAATCGATGAAACATCAATCAAAAATTCGTGAAATTGATCGAGTAAATCTGGCGTCAGCGTCTGATCCCATGAAACTTGCTGAAGCCATAGTTTTTGCAAGAATGTTTTTGCTCTGATAACGACTGGTGATGCGAGACCGAGTGGATCGAATATACCAGCAACAATGGAAAGTATTTCACGTTTTGTCGCAGGCTTATTGTCGCAAAAGTTATGGAACGAAAACATAAGCTTATCGTTTGACGGATCCCACTTGAGTCCCAAAGCTTGGATACATGTATTTGGATTCAATTGATCCAAATTGGATTCGATCTCTCTGTCTTCGGCCGAAATAGTACTCAAAAATCGTGACGAGTTTGATACAAACTTTCTTAGTCGCATTCCACCCTTGGCCAACAGCTCACATAGTTGATTTTTCGTTTCGATGAGAGACTCAATGTCCTCATTACCTGTCATAACGTCGTCCACGTAAAAATCGCGTAATGCTTTCGCCCCTAAAGGAAACTTATCTCCTTCATCAATGCCGATTTGCATGAGGACGACTGTTGCGAGATATGCTGCTGGTTTAACGCCGTATGTCACTGTAGCGAGTTCGTAGGTTGCGATTGGTGTGTGTGGTGAGTCTCGATACAAAATTCTCTGAAATCTCCTTTCCTCGGTAGCAACTTCAACTTGCCTGTACATCTTCTCGATATCGCCCGAGAAGACGTACTTTGGAATCCGAAATCGTATAATGATGTTGAGTAAATCATCTTGTGTCCTAGGTCCATCGAGCAAAATGTCGTTGAGGGAAAGGCCCGATGTAGTCTTTGCAGACGCGTCGAAAACCACCCTCAACTTCGTGGTCGTGCTGCTTGGCTTGATAACGCAGTGGTGTGGCAAGTAGTACCCAAATGAATTATCGTCTGGCACCTTGTACATATGACCCAAAGACACATATTCTTCGATGAATTTAGCGTATTCACGTTTCATATCCTCATTCCGTTGTAATCTTCTTTCAACAGACAGAAATCTATTCAGTGCCATATTCTTCGAATCACCAAGTTCTTGGACGTTCTTGCGAAATGGCAGCTTTACGACGTATCTTCCATTACAATTGCGTATGTGCGTGTTAACAAAATGATTTTGACACTTGGCTTGTTCTTCGGATAAATGTGTTTTTGTAGTAACCTTGTCTAAACTCCAAAATTTTGAAACCAAACTATGAATTTCGTCGTCGGGGTTGTGCGTTGATGACATAAGCGCAAAATTCATACTATCACTGGACTCCTGATCGACTGTACCGGCAATTATGTACCCAAATTCAGTTGCGTGCAATGCTGGTAAATCTTCCGCTATTTTTATCCGCTGTTGCTTAAGAAGATTAAAGAAGTATTGAGCACCAATCAAAATATGAATTGGCGATGGTACATTAAATGTCGGGTCAGCGAGTTGTATATCATGCGGTATTTTAATCTTTTCTAGACGTATGCGATGTTTTGGCAACTGGTCGGTAATTTTTGGTATAACTAAAAATTCCATATTGATACTATAGTTGTTGATTCGAGATTTAACTGTTGCCGCTACTTTATGCTTTGTTTTCACCAAAATTGTATCAATACCAGATACGTTATGATGATGTTGTTTTTTAACCAGCCCAAGTTTCCTCGATAGTTCGCCAGTAATAAAGTTGTTTTCTGACGCCGAATCGAGTAGTGCACGACACAAATGAACCTGGTTATCGGCACCAGTGATGTAAATTTGTGCTGTTGAAAGCAATACTGTTTTGTCGACAGAGGCAATGTGAAAATTTTGACTCAATGGATCTTTCGACTGTACTTGAATCGTGTTGCTTGTCGCTTCGGTGATTTGTGACTTTAAGAACGGTTGCATGGCGGTGTTTGTAACTGTTGAGGTTGTTGATTGCGTTTGGTAAAATTCGTGCAATGATGTATTATGCGTTCTTTGGCACCTTTTACACTTCATTGCTCGACACTCCTTAGCTATATGACCTTTGCGTAAACAGTTTAAGCATAAACGAAGAGCTTGTATCTTCGCAAATTTGTCGTTGTCGGATAGTGGAAGATAATCCGGACACGCTGATGAAAAGTGGTCGGTTTTGTTGCATATGTAACATTGAATTTTCGCGACTTGTGATGCGTTGGTAACAAAACTTCTGCTGGACATCCGACGTGACTCTTGCTTCATTGTGTTTGATTTAGAATTGTCTCTCCCTGCTGTATTATGAGAAACGGCTGCTTTGGTATAAATTGACTCCAATACTCGACATCGCGAATTCAGGAAAGTCCTCATTTCCACCCATGTTGGTAATTCTTCGCTAATTCTTTCACGCTCCCAAAATTCACGAGTAACATCGTCTAACCGAGGCAGAACCATTCCAATAACAAGTAAATCCCAGTTTTGCGTAGAAATGCCGAGTGCGTTTAAGGACAGAATGTGATTGTTGCATTCATCTACCACTGTTTGTAATTCCTTACCAGACGTGACCTTATTATTTGCTTTCGATATTTTAAGCAATGACTCGATGTGATGTGATACGGTTCGCCGCTTGTTACCGTAACGATTGCACAGAGCTTCCCAAGCGAGTTCGTATCCCGCATCCGTGAATGCAATGTTTTTAATCAAATCAAATGCCTCGCCTTGCACATAACCTCTAAGATGGACGTATTTTTCTATATTTGGCATGAACGATTTAGTGTGTATATATGCCATATACACTTCCTTAAATGCGCTCCATTCCTCAAAATTTCCCAAAAAATGCTTGATTTTAGGATCAACTGGACGGGATGTGATTACCTTGATATCTTTAACCGCTCTCGTCGCACTTTCCTCTGTTTCAGATCCAATAATAGAACACTTCGGTAGTGATTCTAACATCTCGTAGTATTTACCCAAACATGCGGTAGCCTCCTCTTCAAATTGAACAAATTCGTCCGCGTGTTCATCGTCGTACTCAGATAGTTCATATAACTCCTCAAATATCGCAGTGTATTGCGTAATACAATCCTGTACTTGCTTGATTCGGATATCAATTTCAGCACGGGTTTTCTTTTCATTGGCATTGAGAAATGTTTTGTGATGTGTTAGGCGTCCTTTTTGAACACCATGTCTTCTAATTAACGTTGCGATATCTTGTGGCATTGTATTGTCGATGTGTTATCTCAGCTTAGTGACAGTGTGTTTTGTGTAATCTGCGTTTGTGATTTTCACCAAACCTAACCTTAGTTTCGTAATTTTACACGTGATTGTAGGTTATCGCAAAGTTGTATGATAATATTATTTTATCCGGCTCGATGCGGCCAAAATGTATTTGTGTGATTTAGGGGCTTATTAAGCTTAACCTAACCCGCGAATATTAATATATTTTTATGTTAATTGAAAACTCACTTTTTATTTTTATTTTAATTACATGTATGTATTTCGTTTGAAGGTTTACAAAAAACTGACTCGAATACACAAAAAGAAAACGCACGTATTAATTTATTCACTTTCTACGTGACTTTAGAAATAGAGTCGATAACTCAGATTTTGTAGAACCTAAATGTGGACTGTATATAATTCAATTCAACAATAAAAACAGTATTGAAAATTAATTTTGGTTTTCATCGTAACAACAGCTATAAAAACTCCATTAAATTTCCTACAAGACCTTTTAATGATTATTTGAAAAATGTACTAAAAAATGACGTTTTTTGTTTTTTTAGTAAATCCACCGTTACTTTACAATTATTGATGAGAAGACTAATGTTGCCAGGTTATTTTACAGCTTAATGAACCTGTGACAGCCCTGTACATTTTCAAATTGATTCATTCAACCATTTTTCCGGACAGATTGAAAAAAAAAAAGCCTTAACGATCAAAGATTTTTTTTGTAATACTCGCCCATAATACAACATAAAATTAGATGAAGTTCTGGAATGTTACCAATTATTATGGAACTTGGCTATTCCTTAACCGATTTTTGTGAAATTTGTTATGCGCAATGGAAATGGGATTCTAAAATTATTTTTGGATAAAGTTCTGGAGTATGGCCAACTTTTAACCGATTTTAGTGAAATTTGGTATGTGCGATGAAAATGGGATTTAAAATTATGGCCAATTCTGGAATATGGCCAGTTATTAAAAAGCCCGTGGATCCTTAAAGAAAAAAAAAATTGAAATTTTTTTCTCACGCTATTTCTTATGATTGCGCGATAACGGTATCTCACAAAAAATTCCTGCTAAAATATCTCGAAATTAGAGACGAAGCTTTAGAAAGCTTTTTTTTCTATCTCTGTACGACCGTTTTTCATAATACAGCTCTTCAAAAAACACTAAAAAAATTGAAAAATATTTTTGTTCCCTTAATTTTTTGGAGTACATAGTATATAAACCACAAATTGGACTATTCACATATGTATATCACAGAACAATTTCCAGTTTCTGGATTTTTATTAGATGTGCATGGCACACTCACAATAACACTCATTAACACATAATTACGTAATTTAATTCGATGGCAAAAATCACAGGAAGAGAATTAAACCACGTCCTAATTGCAAAAATGCGTGCTTAAGGTGTTGCCCCCCATTTCTGACGGTTAAAGAATGCATTTTTGCTGTTTTACGAAACCATCATTTCTCACCAGATTTATTTGTCGGCTTTGATTTTGGTTTGAGTGTCAAATAAATGGCGTTTTCCTTTATATGTTGTGCTGTAGTAACAATAATAATAATTTAAAATGAATACGGTAAGAACATTACATTTGTATACAAAATTTAAACTTTTTGTTTTTATAAATTGTTTGGGTGGTGACGTCATTTTGCAGTTCAACAATTCTTTTGAATGTGGCGATGTAAACCGATAATCCGACCGAATTGTCCGGTTTCTCGTTTATATGTGGCATGCACTTTATAAAAGCGAATGGCGAAAATCCTTTTCTTTGAAGTAAACCGCTATGGCGACTAGATCAAACACATAATGAATTTATTTTGTTTG
This sequence comes from Tipula vernalis, assembly GCA_958295665.1. NCBI lineage: Eukaryota > Metazoa > Arthropoda > Insecta > Diptera > Tipulidae > Tipula > Tipula vernalis. The sequence continues at coordinate 78,228,723 of OY282559.1, read as the reverse complement.
TGTAAAATTTATCAAAGGATTTGACTGTGATAATTTAGATGTATGTGGTTTTTTTCAAAAAAATGCCAAAAATTAGTACTAAAAATATTTATCACATGTTTTGGACACAGTCAATATCATTGTAAGTACTAAAAAGAAATTCGGATCAAGTCACCTTTTCAAAATGTCACAAAAAATTATATGACAAATTGAAGAAAATTGTTATATACTAAAAATATCATAGCAAAAGCAAAAGCACAACTGTAGATTATCCTGAAAAGATTGATACTGCAGTGAGTGACTTTACACTAAACAATGAGACGACATAGAGTACGTTTATACTCAGCGTCGAGTAATCTTTTAGTTAACTTTGGATCATCTTGTAGTTATCTTTTTTAGCGTTTATACTGCAGAGTCAAATCGTAGTCGAGTCGAAACTAGGTTGAAACCGAGTCAGAAACGTCAAAAAAAAATCAATTAGTAGCGAATGTTTTTAAGTTTTTCTTGTATTATTTTCTGAATTTTATAAAAAAAAATAAAAAGTATTATTGCCACACAAAAATCGGAGATGCGCACACGAATTAAGAAATCAAAATGGTGTCTTTTTATTATTATTTTTTGTTGTTTTTATTTTTCGACTCGACTCCGTTTATAGTGGATGTTTTTAGAGTTTACTCGACTCGACCCTAGAATTTTTTTTGGTCGAGTTTAGTTAACTACAAGATGACTCGACTCCGTTTATAGTAAAAGATAACCTAGGTTCAAACCAGGTTGAACCCTAAGCATAAACGTACTCATAATAAATTAACAATTAACTACGAACAAATAAATAGTTAGTTTTATTATCCCGTCGTCAAAACTAAATGAAATGTTTATCTGAAACGTCAAAATAAACTACACGTTTCGCTTTCCTTATGCCGGGTGACCTCTACTGTCAATTCCCCAAATTACCCAAATGTATACTAGTTTCTATAGTGTGGTGAATTCATAATAATTTGTAGAAAATCGAACACCCATTATTGGGTGAACATAAATATAGTATAGTTACTTGGCTAATAGCCTACGAGCAACGACCTTGGCTCTTGTGATACAAAATACCATATTTGCATTATATTCAATGCTGGATCTTACAGTTTATGGTATAATAGTTAAACGATAATAATTCATGTATTCTATATATAATAATTAAAAATAATAATAATAAGTTCTTTTGTGTAGTGTATTATATTATAAAAAACAGTTAATGAATGCCGTTGGTCTGTTACTCAGCCACAGCCTACGGTAAACGATAATTGTATTCCCGTACAAACGTAGGGAATACGAGAAGCAGGTTAGTGGCCGATCATTGGATTAGCCCTAACTACAAATATTTACAGGCTCCATCACAACGGAACACCCACTGAGGCCTATAATACCATTGCTACGATTGAAGCAAGCAAGAGATTCTCCATCGATGTTAGTGTTCCGTGTTGAATTTTATTTAAAAATATCATCCAATTATATTTGCAGAAATGTCTAAAATCAATAAAAAAAAAACCTTAATTTATGTGAAAAAATAGTTCGAGCAAAATGTGGTAAAAAATGTTGAATTTGAATTGAAAATGTGCGTCGAATTTAATTTAAGAATTTCGCCCAATTCTATTTGCAAAACGAGACGAACTCTATATTTAACTAACGTTTAATTTGTTTTGTGGAATGATTAAAATGATATGCTAAAAGTTGGAAAATAACTGAAAAATATTTTAACTCAAAAATCAACGTCTAATTTTAAGTGAAAATGGTAAATTTATATTAAAAAAACTTACCGTTTCATAAAATATCTTATTTCGCGGCACATCCATACCATGCATGATTTGCGCCGTTTCACTTGCCTTCTCAGCGATCAAATGCAAATATTTAATCATCGTAAACATTTGAAATGCAATCACACCCCAAGGAAATATTAAATACATAAATTGGTGACTATTTAATGCCTGTAACATTTTTGCATTGAAATTAACAAAACCCGTGCAAACAAGACACCAAAATACTACACCCAATTGCACAAATATCGCCATCGAATACACTTTTATAATATTTTTTGTAGTAGCTGTAATTTTTTGATGTAAGTACGCGATTTGATCGATTTTATCGCAAATTGCAAATAAATTCGAAATTGTTTGCGTATTAGCACACTTTTTTATGACGGTGTAGAGTTTATAATTAATAATATCGTACAAATGATTTAAGTTGAGCACAGCGGCAAATGGTTGAGATGACAGTAGAAATAGATAAAAAAATGTGCTGCATGCTAAAGCCGCTTCAAATATTGTACATGTTTTAAATCCCATTAAATATACAGTGTATGAGCCCGAAATGAAACAAATCCATTTGAACAAAACACTAGTTGTTATGTAGACTATGTAATATTTATAACTAAAATTAGCATTTTTTTCTCCATTATTAATAATAATTAATTGATTTAATTTAAGCAATTTATTCATGGCGCACATACCACGTTTATGAGTGGATTGTGCCACAACAAAAAAGAAAATACTGTTGCCATAAAATTTTGCAGCATTTACCAATTTTTGAAATACTTGAAAGCCGGGATAATGGAAAATGCCAGAATCATTTTCGGCCACTACTTGCATGAATTTGGTCCAAGCTAGCATATAATAATAGTTCACTATAACACACATAAATATGTTCCATCCACGCGCTAAATTACTTTTTTCAAATTTTTGGACGTTACGGTTGTATTGGAATACACCATGACCAAAAATTCGATTGACCAGGTATACATAGATAAATAAATATTTGTAACATTTATGTAAGAAGTTAACCATTATGCTAGCGGCTGAATACTATTGACTGAATTAAAAATATGGAAATTATCATTACCGAAATAATAGTATCATGATGATTATGGATTAGGTAAATATTTAATTAAAAATTACGAATTGAAATTTCGATCCGACATGATTTCCATTTTAATAAATTGTTTAGCACAGGGGCATATTAAATATATTCGACCTTATACCGTGGTATGAACATCAGAAAAAAAGTTTGCGACTCGAAAACGTTAAACATTTTGTAAATAAAAATTTAAATCGCTTTGTGTTTTTCTTTAATTTTGTGATTTTAAAACATTAAATTCCGAGTTACTGTCAATGTAAAACATTTTGTGTAGTCTTAAATTTACTTTATATCGTTAAAATAACTAAACTCTAATATAGAAACAGGTTCAACATAAATTTGAAATTTAATTTTGTCGGCTCAACACTACAATGCTAGAACGTCTCTTAATTGCTAAAATGATTTAGCCTAAATTTATTAACAGTTTGATAAAATTATCTTATTTTCTGGCAACTCAATCTCATGTAATACGGGTGCCGTTGCCTTCCCAGATCTCATAGAGAAATATTTAACAATCGTAAACATTTCAAATACAATTGTGCCCCAAAAAAAATATTATAAAAGAAATTCGTTGATCGTTTAAAATTTGAATCGTTTCCGAATTCAAAGTAACCAGAATCGTAGCAAAACCGCTACACGATTACTTTACTGTTTGAACAATCTGAACTCCGAAGATCCACCACACCCGTCGAATCTGATCCAAAGATGGCCTCAGATGTTACACCAAGCAGACCCACAAATCAACCAATTCAAGAGGCGTCCAGTACAAGGTAATTTATCTATTTACAATTGGAAGATAATATTCTTTGGAGATAACTGAGATGACTTGCCAGTAGAAAAGTTTCTTTACCGAGTGGAGAATATGACCGCAGAGCAAACGCGATCAGACAAGAGCGTCTCATGGATCTCTCCAAATTAGTATTGGGAACATCGAGAGAATTTTAGAAATGTTACTTGGAGGCAGCTGTAAGAAACAATGGTTGCATCGATTCCGAATTCGTAGAACTAATGACGATATCCGACAAGTCTAAGATAGCACGAAGCAGATAGTAAAAGGGCAGTTCTTAGATTTGTATCAAAAATTACACAGCATCTCATTAAAGTTGAGAAACCCATTGTCAGAACAGAAGCTCATTCGGTTAATAATATGCAGTGTGCTTTGCAAGCATTTCTGATGGGGAAGCAATTTGATGGCGTTTCAGTGGAGGACAGCTGGAATAGAATCGGCTATATTCCTGAAATGCATGACCAAAGTTGACCCCAGGTCAGTGAACTGGAGAGATGGGAGGGGGAGTGACCGTGAAAATGGCGGCAATTGTTAAAAATTGTCAGAGCAGTACGAGAAACCAGATTCTGTGTGCAGTATTTCGTATCCTGAACAAATGATAAATACGCGAACTAATTATCAAAGACACGTAAGCTCCGTGCTAAGTGGATGTTGGATTTTTTCCAGCCCATAACATTTTTACAAGGAAAGTAGGTTTCGTATCGTAAAGAAAAACTATCGAGGGCAGATCAGAAATACTGGTGATCTGAAATCCAACAAAGCAGCATGCCAGTGCCCAGATAGAAACAAGAAGATTCTACTAACAACACCGACTCAGATTTTTACAATCTTCTCAAACGGGAAATGTCCATCCCTCCAAAAAAGTATTGGGTGTATGCATTAAAAACCGGAATTTGATACTAGATGTCATTACTTGTTTATGCGTTATAGTACATCATGGACATATATGTCATTTGAAAGCCTTATTCAATACCTGTCAAAATCAGCTAAAAGTTTGTGTTTTGATTGTGCACATCCAACCGATTTCAACGATGGAAAATTTATCAAATTTGCGAAAAAAAAACAGCATTTGCGGGAAGTTTTGTTCAGTCACTTTTTCGCAAACAAAACTGCAGCTGAAAGTCATCGTTTGCTCGTAGATTTGTATGGTGAGCATGCTCTTGCAAAAACACAGTGCTTTGAGTGGTTTAGTCGCTTCAAAAGTGGTGATTTTGACATCAAGGACAAAGAGCGTCCTGGTCAGCCGAAAAAGTTTGAGGATGAAGAATTGGAGGCATTACTCGATCAAGATTCATGTCAAACGCAAGAATAACTTGCAGAATCATTGGGAGTTGATCAAGCAACAATTTCCAGACGTTTGAAAGCCTTGGGATTCATCCAAAAGATGGGAAATTGGGTGCCATACGCTTGAGCGCCACAAAAAGAAGTCGTTTTTGCATCGTATTGTCACTGGCGATGAAAAATGGATCCATTACGATAATCCCAAGCGCAAAAAAGCGTATGTCAAGAAAGGCGAGGCTGGCCCATCGACACCAAAGCCGAATATTCACGGGGCCAAGGTCATGCTGTGCATTTGGTGGGACCAGCTAGGTGTGATCCACTATGAGCTGTTGCCAAGTGGCCAAACCATCAATGCCCAACTCTATCGTCAACAATTGATCCGATTGAAGCAGAAAATCCAGCCAGAGCGGCCAACGTATGCGACCAGACATGAGTCAATCATTTTCCACCACGATAACGCTCGGCTACATATTCCGGCGCCGGCCAAAAATTACCTGGAGAATAACGGATGGGAAATTCTGCCTTACCCGCCTTATAGCCCAGACCTTGCTCCTTCCGACTACCATCTATTTCGATCCATGCATACTGCCCTATCAGGAATACACTTCACTTCATTTCAAGGTATCGAAAATTGACTCGATTCGTTTTTGGCCGCCAAGCCGGCGCAGTTTTTCTGGGATGGAATCCATAAATTGCCAGAAAGATGGGAAAAAGTAGTGTGTAGCGATAGGCAATACTTTGAATAAAAAATCTTGTAACATTTTTCCATAATAAAGGCTCAAATTTCATAAAAAATTTATGAAATTTGAGCCTTTATTATGGAAAAATGTTTTTAATGCATGCACCCAATAGAAAACGCAATTTCTAATAACCTTAACTAACACAATCACCCTTCTTGAATAAATAGAACGGTACGATTCTTTAAGCTTCGAAAAACTATTTGAAAAATGATTTGTGAGATGAGGATAACCACCCAAATCGGCCCAAGACCTTATGCAAATGTCCTAATAAATGGAGTTCCTTACAAAGGTTTGCTAGATCAACGATCAGAACAATTTATAAAAAAGAATCAATTCAAATTATTTAATTTACCATCTTTCTTGTCAACGGCGAATGGCCAAGCGCAGGACTTAGTAGTGCGGAGGTAAACCTAGAAGAATTAGAATTCACTTAGCTTCAGGATTAAGTCAACAGCTTTATTTAGCCATAGATTTTTGGGAATTGTTTGGATTGGTACCTACATTTATAAATAAAATTACCCTCGAAACAATGAAATATACAACCAAGTTAGATAATCCTAATATAGATGGCCTAACCCCAGACCAAAGAGTATTATTAGATGATGAAATTAGTAAGTTCCATCCTGTGAGAAATTAGGATGGGTCATACAAGTATCATAGAACACACGTAGGAAGCGCAGTCCCTGTAAGCCACGACATTATTTCGTATCACTTTCTGTGCAGCAAAAAATATTTGAAGAATCAGGGCGAATGATTAGTTATGGAGTTATTGAGGAAAGAAAGAACTCTTGGTCATCTCCAGTGACTAGAGCAAAGAAATCTAATGGGTAAGTTCGGCTATGCCTTGATGCTCGTAAAGTAAACGCGGTCACGGTAAGGTATGTTTATCATTTGCCTCTGACTGTTACTCGGTCGCTTAGACCAAACAAAATTTATAAGTGGTATTAATCTAAAGGATACCTTCTGGCAAATACCAGTTTACGGTTATGCCATTTGGCTTGTGCAACTCGGCTCAAATAATGTGCATACTCATGGACAAGGTGATACCTATTAGTTGTTTAAGCAACTTTTGAGAAGCACCTGTTATTATTATCTGAAGTGGCCAGATTGCTGAATTCACATATTTTGACCATAAATGTGAAAAAGAGCTAATTTATGCATAAAGAGGCAAGATATGTACTTCGGTTATGTGGTTGGTGACGGTTCACTTAAAGTAGATCCAATGAAGGCACAAGACATAGCTGAATATCCACTATCAAAAACAACTAAGTAAATGTGCCGGTTTCTGGTGATGACTGGGTGGTTCACGCGATTCATTCCAAATTACGCGTCAAAAACTGCTCCTATGAGTGATATGCTTAAGAAGGGTACCAAAATAATCTTGGGTGATCAATCGCTTAAGGCATTTGACAAATTGAAACACGCTCTAATTACCGTACCGGCCTTGGTCATCCCCGATTTTAAGAAGCATTTTTACATGTACATGTCGCACAAATTAAATAAGGCACAGCGAAAATAAAGCGTGATGGAACTGGAATGCCTAGCTGCAGTGAAGAGCGTACAAAACTTTAGGCTACCCATTCACAATCACTACTGACCACTCCAGACGGTTGAAAGGATAGTCCAGAAAGCTTTATCTGGAAGATTGGCAAGATGTTCATTGAAACTGCAACCACACAACTTCAACATTGAATATCGAAAAGCGAAGCAAAATATAGTGACAGAGAGCTTATCTAGAGTTTACATAGATGAAATAACTAACATCCAACTTGAATGAAGATTCGCCTTTGGACATAGATATGAGTTGACTAGCTTTTCAAGATGTCGAATACCTAGAACGAAAGCATATAGCGAAGAAGTATTAGATTTAGCAGGTTGGAGGTTAGTATAGTTCCAGAGAGTTTAACGAAGTCATTAATCGAGCAAGCTCACAATCCGCCGTCTGCTTCACATCCTGGAATCGCGAAAACAATTAAGACAACTGAAATAATTGAAGCGTTATTTTTATTGGCCTGTATGGCATCTCAAGTTCATAAATTTATCAATTCATGTGATATCCGTAAGTACTCCAAGGCAATTAATTATAACTCGAAACCATCTATGGGAATCTAATCGAAGTCCTTATCCAAGAAAGAAGAACGGAAATACATCGATTTTGATTATATTCTAGCAATATAGCTGTTTTCCAACTCTGCAACCTTTACGCTCCGCGACTGTAACAAAATTAGCAGAGTTCTTAGAAAACAAAATTTTTCATGTTTATTGTATACCGGAAGAGTTGTTTTCTGACAACGGTCATCAATTCGAATCAGTATTGTTAGCGGAACTACTTAACAAATACGAGGTAAACCATCATTTTACGGCTAACGCATCAGAGTGAGTGTAATGTATGGAGTTAATTTAAATATTCAAATATAGATGTCATGAGGATGAATTGTAAAACTAAACTTAGGATTAAGAAAAAGTACAGTGTAAGAAAAGATATAGAAGTGTACGTTGGTGATTAAAGAAAAATAAAGAAAATTAATTGAAGCGATTAAATCTAAAGAAAGAATTACCATCCGGCATAAAATACACAACATTGGCGACGAGGTAACAGAAAAACCCACAAATTAAATAATAATAAGATTATTTTTGGTAGGTTAGGTTAGGTTGGAGTGGCTGCTTACGCACACTTATTTATTTATTTATTTACATTAATTTGGAAATTCTATTTTGAGCTAAAGCTCATTCTCAATAGAATTTTTAAAAAGTGGCCAAAGTATAATAATAATAATACAAAATAATTGTTGATTTAAGAAATAATTACAGTACACCCAATAGACTTCTTCCGGCAATTCTGTATCTGAAGTTTCACACCGTGGCTGGGATCTTTCCATCTTCAAAAGGTATACAAGAAGGTTCCATGTATTATTCACCTGATACAACTTAGAGTCTCAGAAATCTCGTCTCGTTAAGATGACATCACGGCTTGGGTTGGGGTTTTTGTACACAAATTATTTTATAGACCGGTGACGGTCCATTGTGATACCACAGGATGTATCCCCTTTTACCCCTATTGGAACCATTTCGAGCTACTTATGTAGCGTAAGACGTCCCGCACTTTACTGTTTTCGAGATCCGAGAGGCAGTCCATCCTAAACTTACCTAAGTGTTTGTGCCTTCTGAGAGCCAATGCTGGACACGAACAAAGGAAGTGGACCAACGTCTCTTCCACCTCTTCGTCCAAGCAGCTTCTGCAAAAGTCATTAGCCTCCAGACCCAGCCTTCTTGCATGTTCTCCAAAAAGGCAGTGTCCCGTGAGAATTCCTACGACCGTTCTTAATTCACGTCTGCGTAAGGATAATAATGCCCTAGTGCGCCCCAAGTCCAGCTTTGGCCAAACTTGTCTTGCAACTCTACAGGTGAGGGTGCTCAACCACCTTTCCCCCGCTGAGGATTATTTTTGGTAAATAAAGTAAAAAAAAAAAAATGAGTGGTAACCTCAAATCACTATGGGGCCACATGCCACCGTTTAATTATAAGCGAGACAGCTGGAAAGTGTACAAACGACGATTTAAACAGTTTATTACTGTATTTAAAATAGAGGATGACAACCAGAAAAAAGCGGCATTATTAAACTTTTGCGGAATTAACACACATCAACTTATATATAGTCTATGTTGTCCATCTGAGCTGAGTGAGGTTAAATACGAAGAATTGATTAAGAAACTGGTTGACCAGTTTTTTTGATGCGGTTAATGTGTGGATCCAGAGGAAACGTTTTTTTCGAGTGTGTTCAATAAGAAGGTGAATCGTGCCAAGATTTGGTAATGAAGTTGCGTGGTATGGCTATGGATTGCAAATTTGGTCAGCATATGGAGGATACGATTCTATATAAATTTGTCACGGGAATAAACAATAACAAAATTTTTGACGAACTGTGTGATGATACGAGAAATATAGACAGCATAAAAAAGACGTTGGATCTATCAAAGAAGATAGAAAATAAATTGTTGGTCGAAAAGCCGAGTGAAATTATGGCGATAAAGAAATATGTGGGTGGTAGGAGCGATGAACAAATGTCGGATAACCAAAATAATGACAATGATAGAAGAGTTACACCAAGAATAGGAACACAACAGTCAGTGGATCTGTAGCAAAAGGGTGTAAGATGTGTACATTGCGGGTACAATAACCATTTGAGAAATTATTGTCGGTTTAAGAATGTAATATGCAGAAGGTGTAATGTACGGGGTCACATGCAGAATGTATGCACCAAAGTGGGAGAGGAGGAGTTAAATTGCATATTGGGGAGTGACGAAGCTGCATTGGGCGAGAAGGTGAATATAAAAAAAAATGTGATAATTGTAATGAAGAACCAGGGGTAGATCTTAGTGTTGAAGAATGGATATTAATAGGGTACTTCAAATTGTAAATGGTAATTCATTCAGTGTTGCAAAGAATGATTTGTTTTCAAGTAATACCAGGGATTTTAACGAAATTAATTATAACGGTTCTGAATGTAATTCTGCAATTGAGCTGTATTTAACAATTGAAAATAAACCAATTAAGTTTATGGTAGATACTGGAGCTTCGATTTCAGCGATTCCTGGAAAGGTTTATGGTGATGAGTTATCGCATGGTGTAAAAAAGAAATTTAAGATTCTAGTTATTGAGGGAGCGCAGAAATCCATTTTAGGTCGTGATTTTTTCCGATCGTTCGATATAAAGCAAATTGAAATTAACCAATATTAGATAATGTAGAGGGATCTGACCATATAGATCAAATTGTTAATAGGTATCAAGGATTATTCGATGGCGAATTAGGGAAATTGAAGAACGTGAAAGTTCGTTTAGTTATGGTAGAGGGAGTTACTCCTAAGTATGTTCCGGTGAGAAAAGTTCCATTTGCGTTTCTACCAGAAGTGGAAAAGGAATTAATAAAATTAGAAAAGGCAGGGATAATAGAAAGAATTGAAGCTACAAATTGGGGTAGACCTTTGGTTCCGATATTAAAAGAAGATGGGAATATAAGGATATGTGCCGATTACAAGGTGACTTTGAATAAATATTTGAACGAGACAAACTATAGGTTACCTAATATTGAGAATATGTTATATAAGTTAGGTTGGATAGGGATTAATACCAGCTTGGAGGAAGAGTCAAAAAATTTAATTTCATGGAGTACGCATATTGGAAATTTTAGAATGAATCGTTTGCCCTTTGGTGTTAAACCGGGGTTGGAATTTTCCAGCGAAAGATCGAAAAGGTTTTGAAAGATGTAAAGGGTGTAATCTGCTTTTTAGATGATGTTTTAATATATGCATATGGAAAGTCAAAATAGAAGTTTAAATAGTGTTCTAAAGAAGTTATTAGATTCAGGTCTTCGAGTTAATGCGTCGAAATGTGAATTTTGGAAGAGTGTAATCGGGTATTTAGGATCTATAATTTCGAGTAAAGGTATACAAAGGTAAGTAGTAAATATACAGTTAGAGACTTTCCAATTCCACAAATCATTACGGAAGTTAGATCGTTTTGTGGTCTAGTGAACTATTTTGGTAAATTTATACAAAGTTTTGTCCACAAAAATGTATCCAATTTATGATTTATTGAAACAGGGAGGTGTTGAATAGAATGAGAAATGTGATAAAGCCTTTAGGGAGGTTAAGGATGAGATTATGTGGGATAGAGTGTTGGTCAAGTATAGTCCAGAGCAGGAATTAGTACTTACTTGTGATGCTTCCAAAGTTGGTATAGGAGCGGTTCTGTCCCATAGATACGAAAATAAAGTTGAAAGACCAATTGAGTTTGCGTCGAGAACATTGTCTGATAGTGAGATGAATTACGGAGTCATTGAAAAAGAGGCACTGGCAATTGTGTTTGCGACCAAGAAGTTTTTCAAGTATTTGATAGGAAGGCATTTTGTATTGGTAACAGACCATAAGCCACTTATAGCAATTTTTGGGGAGCATCGTGGGATTCCTCAAATGTCGACAAGTCGATTGCAGCGATGGGAATTTCATCTTTCTGCCTTTAATTACACAGTTGAATATGTAAAGTCAGGACAGAACTGTGCTGACGCTCTGTCTCGGTTTCCATCTGAGGTTAAGCCGCCAAGTACTGAAGAGGTTAACTATTTCAAGTATGTATGTGCAAGTTCTAAGTTGGGATATGATAAGGCAGGATACTGAGAAGGATGGTGAGCTAATGGAAGTGATAAAGGCGGTGAAGAGCAATTGTTTTGATGATTTGGATAAGAATAAATTTGGATCGTATTTAGTAAAGAAAGATGAGTTAGTCATGGAAGAGGAAGTGTTAATGTTTGGACATCGGGTGATAATTCCAAGTACTCTCAGACAGCAGTTATTGCATCAAGTGCATCAAGCTCATTTAGGTATGGTTAAGACAAAATCAATATTGCGGTCATATGTACGGTGGCCAAAAATGGACAAGGAGGTGGAGGCATTAATAAGAAAATACGAAATTGCATAAATGTATTGTCCAATCCTCCAAAAGCGCCAGTTATTCCATGGTCGCGTCCAGATGGTCCATGGAAGAGGATCCATATTGATTTTGCGGGACCTATGTGTAATAGATATTTCATAGTTATATTAGATGCTTTTAGTAAGTGGATTGAGGTATTTTACACTTCCACTCCAACCACGGAATTCACAATTCGTTGTTTGTCGAATGTATTTTCACGATTTGGTTTACCGGAACAAATTGTAAGTGACAACGGGTCACAGTTTGTATCAGTTGCGTTTAAGAAATTTGTGTATTCGAATGGAATAAAGCATTCGTTGACACCGATATATTTTCCTGTCACAAATGGGGCAGCCGAGAATGCCGTAAAATCGGTCAAGAAGGCCTTGTATACTGCGGGGTTTGACAAAAGTCCGGGAAATGTGGACAACATGTTGTGCAATTTTCTTTCTGATTATAGAAATGTAGCTCATTGTACAACAAAGGTTGTTCCAACGTCATTAGTTCTGAATTTTAAGCCTAAAATAAAGTTGGATTTGCTGTTGCCTAGACCTGGAAAGGAAAAGGTTTGGGACAGTGATTTGAATGAAGGGGTTTGAAGGTTCAATGAGAAGGATGAAGTGTTAATCCGAAACTACAGGTCAAATAAAAAATGGATTAAAGCAACAATAAAGAAACAGTTGGGACCAAGAGTATATGTGTGTAGATTGATGAATGGTTAGAAATAATATGTTAAGTCTTAATAATAAAGTGGAAACACGAGATGGAAGGCGAGTAATCGAGACACAAGATTTAGACGATGTTGAGGAAATTCAGAAAAGGAAACCAGTTAAAAATGAGGAGAATCGAGAATTTAATATTGTGATGAGTCAACTATGGTTAATCATGATGTTGAATTGGAAGAGTTTGTAGAGGGGAATAATGTGGAAAATTCGGTGATCAGTAATAGGGAACAGAATCAGAGTTGGGGAGAAAATCAGGGATTACGCGATAGATCGCAGATTTGCAAACCTAAAAAGTGGAGGACTATGTGTTGTTTTAGTCTGTATAAAAATAATAATAGATGTAATTTGCATAACTGAATGAATTATTATAGATATAAAATTAATGTAAAGGGATTATATTGTTAATGAAGAAAACCAGCATTTTTTTATAATATTGTTTTAGAAGATTTAAATTTAAAGCTGGTATTGGTTTTTTGTTTATTTTTTTTTTGGGTACGTACATTCTTAGGAATGGCGGATGTAATGTATGAAGTTAATTTAAATATTCAAATATAGATGTCATGAGGATGAATTGTAAAACTAAACTTAGGATTAAGAAAAAATACCGGGTAAGAAAATAGGCATAAAATCCGGCATAAAATACACAACAGAGAGTCAACCATTGATCATACAATATGTAGAAGACAACAGCTGAACTTATAGCTGTATTCCTGTAAAGGGTCGGAATGGTTTATTACCTGAAGGTTTATTTTAGCGGCAAACAATATTTTTGCTTAAACATTATTTTAATAAATCTAATTATCTACTCACCAATTGATCATTCGGCTTCATTTCTGTTAATAATCTTCCAGTTCGATCACTGCTTTTTGTCAGCCAATGTACAGTTTTTGTGTAACAATAAATTTCAACTCCTAACAGAATAACTTCAAATAAGCTAACGAACACGATACCCAACGGAAATTCCGGCAATAAAATGCCAGTTAATATGCAATATGAATTTATAGCCACATTAATAAATTGCATGAACATCTGTAGTAAAAATGATGCTGAGTATACACGACAAATACATTTACTTGTTTCCATAATTTCTGTATGAAGTTTTAATAACTGATTTATTCGAACTGAATCTATCGGTAAATTATTAATGAGCCCAAGCTCATCATTAATGCTATCAAATAGTTGTACCATATTCATCAGGCAGGCCATAAATTGTGATACAAGAAAATGCAATAAAAATGGCGGCATGCACATAAAAAACGATTTGTATAATGCTAAGCCACCCGGTAAACCAACTTGGAAATTTAGCATACCCATTATGAGTAACATCCAATTAAAAAGAATTTCTTTCACCACTAACACGATTAACAATTTCTGACTCAATCTTATATAACCGCATTGTAACTGTATCGATTTATTACATGCACATATTTTATTCGCCACATAAATTAAATAATGTCGAAACACTAATGGCAACGCATAAGCAACTAAAACTATTAGACTAGTTGCAATAATATCTTGAAAGACAAACGAGATGTATGTGATTAAATTAGGAACGTAGCCTTGTATAAGATCGGCATAGTTATGATTAAATTCATATTTTGTTGTTGTCACGTAATAAATGCACACTCCAGATATAACAACGTTATAAACGATGGTCAGTTTTGATGGATGGAATTTAGTAGCGGCCCAATCAAATACGAATGGTCCTATTCCAAATATTCGTGCACCATAATAAAAATATTTGAAAAGTAGTCGATAGGAAACTTTTAGTGAGTTGGTTTTCATTTCTGAACTGTTTACATAACACTATAACATGGTAAATTGAATCGTTATGCTCTAGTACAACATGAATATGTAATGCGCGTAATTCAATTAATTTTTTTTATTACTAATCGAAAAATTGTTTAATTAAGGTACGCATTAAGCGGGATATGCTATGCGGTCTCCTCTTTCCTTTCCTAAGTTTGGTTAATTTAGCTTAATTGGATAGAATTTTAAAGGAAATACATCATTATTAAAGTGAGAATAGTTTATGATATTTACAATCTATCTACTTTCTGAAAATAATCAAGGTTCGTGGACAAAAAACGACTTTTCAAATTGGTTAGCCATAGCGTATTTTGATTCGAGATTGTATCTTTGAACAGGTTGACTTAACATGCATGTGCCCATGGCAGGGAAACAAGGCATAATATCGTAAAGCTGCTAGGAACACATATCATGAACATATTTATAGAACACCTCCACATTTCACATGTATTTATTTGTTCAGCTCATGCGATTATGTTTGATAGCGTCAATTTTGCCAGTAAAACACAAGATTGAAATTTGTTGGGATTTAATTCACCTCGATCCCTAATGGCTCCACCCCCGTTAAGAACTACAGTAAGATCTCCCTCAAGTCAAGTATCCGTAAGATTTTGTAGAAAATTAAATATTTCCTACTGTGAGCCGTGACCTATAAAATGTTGACCAAACATGATGTAGGCATTCGAACTTATTTAATTCCATATTCTTCAAAAAAAACTGTTAAAGCCATTCGAGGTAAATTGGACCCCATTATTGGTTATGAGGTATTCTGTCACCGAAAACAAGTTAAAAACACTTTTTGAAGTGGCGCATACTTATTATTCTCAGCACAATAAATAAAAAGCAATTACCTTATTTTGATCAAGGATATGATCCAAGGAAGACAACATATGTAGATCCTCCCCCAAGTATATTTTGCTTCTACATATTTTCCATAGCAGGTAGTGTCCCTTACTTTGCTGGTTTGAAAACCTTACATATCTCACATTGTTTAATGTAATCGGAAATATCGTTAAACGTCCAAGTATTCTAATGTTTTAACCAGTTCAAAATTAGTGGCAAAGGGAGGACAATGTGCTTCTGCTATGAGTGTAATTACTATAGTGGCATTAGAATGTAAACTTTCCATTTGAGTTAAGTCGTTATAACTCCGAAGTTAACACCAGTTTCCGGTTTAGTTTCAAGCTTGGCTAACGTATCTTGATAATCAGGATTACGAAAAATATTTGAATTAAGGTCTAGCTACACATCTCAATCAGAGCATTCCGTAGTGCCTACATTTTCATCTTCCGATATTGTATCTTAAAATTAAAGCCTTGTAATTTTAAACACCACTGCGCATGCCAGTCCTGTTAGCTCCTTTTCATTCATTAACCAAGTCAAATTGGCGTGATCTGTTATTACAGGAAACTCAAACCCTTCAACATAATGCTTGAATTGTTTGTTGCTAACTACCGCGGCATAATACTCTAATTTGTACTGTTATTCTTTCTTCATTTAACTCGGATTTCTGGGCATCACACTATAATTCGCACTGTAATTTTTGGGCGGCGAAGTTCCATATAATTTTTGTTTTGTTTTTTTTTTAGCAGATCTGTAAGCGCCACAGTCACATCCGAATAATTCCGAATGAAGCGTCTGTACCAGCCGATCATGCCCAAAAATTTTTGAAGTTGACGAATGGTATTCGGAACAGGATATTCTATAATTGGGCTACCTTATTCACACCTGGCCTTAAAACACCGTTTCTCATAATATAACCCAAATATGTTAGTTCCCGAAAAGGAAAATGACTTTTCCCCATACTTAATTGTTAGTTTTGCTTTGTGAATAACACTAGCAATTTCACTCAAAAGCTCCAGGTGTTCGTCGAATGTCTCGAATGTTACCAGAAAATCGTCTAGGTAGGCGAGAATACCTTGTATTGTAATTCATCGGGTATAACTTTCTCGATGAGCCTGCACATGATTTGAGGAGCGTTACAAAGCCCAAATGGCTTGACGGTAAACCAATAAAGGGGTCTACCGGGAACAGTAAAAGCCATCTTATTCCTTGACGTCTCATCTAAGGGGATCTGCCAAAATGCATCTTTAAAATCCATACTTGGGATAAACCTTGTTTTACCTAGCCGACCAATCAACCCGTCGATGAGAGGTAAGGTATAAGCCATCAAGGCACAAACATACTTTACCATTGGCTTTCCCCACCAACATGACCCATGAGCTAAAGCTTTCCTCGATCAGACCTAGTTGCATTATATTCCAAACACTTTCAACGTAACATCGGGCAACTCAAAGTACAACAAAACCTTGGTCTCAAATTGCCTCATCATGACCAAACAAAGCATACTCTCTGAATGCGCTTTGAAACAAGTAATTAGCTCTATTGTCAATGTTGGCACTTGACGCAATTTAGAGGATTTTTGTTTATTTTTTTTTTTGTTCCGAAAAATTGTCATTGTGCCGGTCAACAACGTGAAACCATAAAAAAGCATGTTTACCATTTTAAACCCGTATGAATACAGGATGACTCTTAAGTAAGTACAATAAATTCTGGAGGTAGCGGAGGGCACTAATGTGAACAAAAAATTATATGACAGCAAATATCCTATCTGTAACTGTTATAGAGATAATCAAGGTTATATGCTAAAATTAGTCACTTTGAATTTCACTTATACCTTAAAAACTATTACTCACAAATTACTCAAATAAACGTTTTCTTATCGCAAATTTAAGAGTTTATCAAACACAGGGCCAATAATAATTTTGAATTGATAATAAATACACTTCACACTAAACAAGGTGTGAAAATCATAAGTTTTCCAAGAATTGTTTAGAAAAATGCATTATTAACGAGGTAACGTCCATTTCTACTCATCCAGTTCCTGTTCCAGTTGGCTGATCCCAAAATGTTGGTACCAGCGAATATTGATGTCCTGCTAGGTGTTGATGTTTCTTTCGAAAGCTTCCGTATGGAATGCCTTGAAAAAATTATGGGAGTTGGAGGAGCCACCGTCTCAATGTCGAATGCCCAAATCAAAGTGCGTGTTATTTTATGTAAAATGTGATGTTAATGGTCGATACATCATTCGCCTGCCTAAATGCTAGGGAACGACAATTCCAGAAAAACCCTGACTTCAAGACGGTATACTACAAGTTCATGGGAGAATACTTAAAGTTGGGGCATATGACCAGAATCAATGATCAAGGAAAGCAACTAAAAAGTAATTCCTTTTACCTATCACATCATGGAGTGATTATTTATTTATTTATTTAGATCTATTCTACAGTTACTAAATAAATAGTAAAAAAAAGAATTATTTTAAATTAAAAAGAAATAAAAAGAATACTAACAATACGGAACATTACCTGAAAAAACGAAAACTTTAAAAACGTAAAATGAGATTAAAAATTGCAATTACTAATTGCCTTCCGAAAATACACTCTGGATCTCTCAAAATGAAATAAATGGTAAAATTCATTAAAAATTCTAGCCATTGACTTGGTTGGTTCATTGGAACCATAATTCGTTCTATGAAAGTCAACAAACAAAAATTCCCTTGGGCGCAAGCTTCTGGTAGGTACATAAATGCTCCAAGTAGAAATGAGTTCAAGACACTTAATGCGGCCACTAAGAGAATCACTAACAAACAAGGCAGAGGCAATTTTTCGGCGTTTAACCAACGTATCAATGTGAAGGCACTCACACCGAATCACATACGATGGGAGACTGCGCACCTGTTCCCACATATGTAGATTACGATCAGATAAATGACCAAGCTTCCTGGCCATATAGATAGTAAAACGTTTCTGAATAGATTCCAATCTTGCAATATGCACATCATGATGAGGAAACCAGGGACGGATAACGTTATATAACGTTACCCGAATAACGTTAAAAAACGCTAAAACTGCGAAGTTTTTCAAGAAAACGTAACCAAACCTATTAGGTTAAGTTATAACGTAACCGTAACAGATAACCTTATAAAATTTTGATATAACCAAATAAAATAACCTTATAAAAAATGTGTTTATTCCTGGTAGCATTATTTAACACTAGAATTATTAATCCGTCAAAATGACGGATTGTACATTTATTGAATTCACTCTTTTCCCTCATTCTCGAATCCTCATTTTGACTTGTCGGTAGTTCTAGTGTTAAAACCTTACTAACCTTTCTTAACTTTTGATAACGTTATTTGTTCAATAACGTTAAAAACATTAACTAATGCTAGATAACGTTATGTAACGTAACGTTTCACATAATTTAAGGTTAAATAACGTTATAACGTAATCAAAAAAAATTTGGGAATTTTTTCCAATAACGTAACGAAATCTTATGGTTTTCCGATCCCTGGAGGAAACCAAACCATTACAGCATATTCAAGGTGAGATCTTACTAAAGAAGTATATAAACTAACACACGAAAATGCATCCATAAAATCCTTTGTCATTTTAAAAATAAAACCTAACATAGAATTGGCCTTTAATATTATTATATCTATGTGTAACGCAAAAGATAATTTCTGATCAAACAGAACTCCTAAATCAACAGTTGAAGCTACTCTACAAAGTAGATCTCCATCAAAATAATAATTGACAATATTTGGATTAAGTGTTCTGAAAAACGACATCACCTTACACTTCTGTACATTGATGAACCATTTTATTCTTAGAGCACCAACTAGACAATTTATTAATTTCAGACTGTAAAACCTCAGCATCACTTACAGATTGAACATGCATGAAAATCTTCAAATCATCAGCAAATAATAAACATTTACAGAATTTAAAAATATTAGGAATATCATTCACGAATAAAAGAAATATAATTGGGCCTAAATGGGACCCTTGAGGGACTCCTGAATGACAATAGATATAATCTGACTTAACATCATTCAATAGAACATACTGCTTCCTACCAACTAGATAAGAAGAAATCCATTTAAGAAAATTTGGATCAAGACCAATAACCGAAAGTTTTTCAATAATAATTTTATGGTCGATTGAATCAAAAGCTTTAGCAAAATCAAAGTAAATTGAATCAACTTGGGCGCCTTTAGATTCAAGTGACTCAATAGTGAATTTAGTAAATTGCAACAGATTGGTAGTCGTTTCGACACAATTAATTCGAAAAGTTTTGGTATAGACGAAAGAATTGAAATACCACGATAATTTGATATATCAGAACGGTTACCCTTTTTGTAAATTGGAACAATGTGAGAAATTTTCCAAGCTGTAGGAAATTGTCCAGAAATTAATGATTGGTTAAAAAGATAACATAATGGGGTTACAATATATGAGCTCACACATTTGAGTATTGACGAGGGTATCTCATCAGGCCCACATCCATCATTAAAATCTGACAGATATTCATAAATGTCATCATCAGTTATTGTTAGGTACGGAATGTAAAATTGGCAATTACTAACAGTAGGGTCGCTATCAAAGGATCCGTAATTAACTTTATCCACCGATTGAAAGAAACTAGCAAAACCCTCGCAGATTTCAGGAACCGTGCTCAGTTTACCTCCATTAAAAATCATTACCGATGGAAAGCCAGTTGTATTACGTTTTTCGTTAACAAACTTCCAAAATGTTTTAGGGTTTTGTTTGATATTAGTTTCAATCACACTTATATACTGACAATATTTAGAATGAAATACAGATTTAAATTGTTCACGTAGATCAACAAATTTGGATTTATTAAGTTGACAATTATTGGATCTGAATCTATAGTAAGCTCTATTTTTTACGGTTACGTAAGTTGATCAAATCAGAATCAAACCATGTTGGGTAATTATAGTTACGTTTTTTCCTCAAAGGTACGAATTTATCAAAAGCAACAAATAGTTAATCATTAAAATTTTTTATATTTTCATTAACATCATTGGCTCGAAAAAAATCATCCCAACAAATGCAACGGAGATATTCAGAGAGACCAGGTGTGTCGCATTCCTTAAAATAATATAACGAATCATCAAAAGAAAAAATCCGACATTTATCATCTCGATTTCCAACATGAAATATAATCTCGAGGGAATTATGATGAATATCATTTTCCTTGAAAGATGTCAAAGACTCATGAACTGACAAATATTCCGTATTATTAACAAAAATTAAATCTAAGAAAAAAAAACTAAATTAACTTGTTTGAGATTGAAACTAAACAGTGCGTCCACCACCGCTGCATTATTTGCAGATAGAATATCCGAAGGGAGTAACCCCAAAGACTCAGTTTCACTATCAACCAACCAATGAATATTACTTAAATTAAAATCACCTAATACAACTAAAGTATCATTATAATTAATTATATAAACCAATTCACATATACAATCTACATGACTCAAATAAACATCAGTAGGTGAGCTAGGTGGTATGTACAAAACTATAAAATAAAATAAATTATTACAAATTAAAACTTTGACACATAAAAATTCAATAGAGCCACATCCAGGTACTACAACCAGCTCACTTTGCATAGAAGAATGGGCTGCAAACAGCACACCACCTCCACTTTTTTTAGTGCTGTTAAAAATATATCTATCACATCTATAAACGACAAAGTCATCAGAAAAAAACTCATTATTAAAGATCCCCTCATGAAATCCAGTTTCCACAAGAGCAAAAAATTGAAAATCCGTTGAATAAAAGAAATTCAAAAATTCAGCTGACTTAGACGACATACGCCCAACATTACGATAAAATAATCTCGGAGACGTCAAATTATAATGATTAGTTTGTTTATCAAAACGACTGGCATCAGTTAAAAGAGTTGGTTGGTTTCGTTGAAGAACGGGAAAAATTCGATTTATTGGTTCGCCCCTTATTAAAAATTACAAATTCTTTAATTAATGACCCAGCAGGCCAAGAAGTAGGTTGTAATAAATTCTTAAAATCAGTAACGTTCACATATAATTTAAATAACGAAAAATTACGGTCTGCATCATTAATCCGTCGAGATATAATACGCTGGCAGTTTACATCCTCAATGTTAAATTTATCTTTAATCCAAAATTACAGCTTCGGAAACATCTTTATGGAGTCGAGAAACAAATAAAGTTTTACGTGGCTTCACAACCTGGAGCGATGAGGCCAGATCACTAGTGCCAATAATAATTGGTCGCTCAGAATGAGGTTTGATATGATGTGCAGCCTCACTATTATGAGCATGATGAGAAGCTTGAAACGACAGTGGCGATTTAGTATTATTCTTCGATTGATCCCGATCGGGATTGATTGAGTTTGCAGATGACTTAAACACTTGACCATCAACATCACTAGCATCGATTAACGGTTGATGACCAGAACAGCAATAAGGAATATGGTGAGATTTGTTCAAAATCTCAGTAATCAGTTTGTTAATAGCGGCCACAACTATATCCACAAAAGTAGATCCAAAGGATTTAGTACAGCTGTTGCATGACATTATGTAACCGGAGGATTATAAATTGAAAGTTTATTATATGATGTGTATTAAAACAGACATAATTTGACAGTTATTTAATATTAAGTATTACGATTTATGATTTATTAGTATGAAAGGCAGCACTGTAACAAAAACATGTAATATAACAACGCTTAATGTAATACAGTTACAATAAAACGTATCACAGCTAATTGGTAGTAAAATGGTCGATGCACAAATTTATGATCAAATACAACGCTTAATATAATACCGTTAGAAATAAAATAAAACGTATCACAGCCACTTGGCGGTACAATGATCAATGCACAAATTTTTGTTCTAATATAATCACATAACAGCGTATCACAAAATCACAACATATTCATATCACGTTTAAAAAACAACAATTAAACAATTAATAATTGTCGGGCAATGTTTAACAACAAAATGTATTTCAGATGATTTTAGATGCTACAATTTTTTATTTACATTTTAGATTCAACCGAATAGAAGAATAGCTATATTAAGAAGAATAGCTCAACAACTAAGCTCAGGGTCGTTTTTGACGGCTTTTGTCTTCGGTCGGTCCAGTCCTTCAAAACGATCTGAATGATGTAATTACACAATTTCCACAGCACAAGGTAGGTTTTGCTGGTGGAGCTCTGCACATAAATATATGGTATGAGCCCAGCCGCGTTCCTAGTAATTATATAAACGAGTTCCCGTTTGCATGTAAATATACGAGATTCATTTTATGTTGATCACTTGCTCTGTGGTGGAGAAAAAATAGAGGATGCCCAACAACTATTGAACGACATCATCAATATACTTAAAGATGGTGGATTTTGGAGTTAAAATCCAATTGTGTGGAACTACTCAACCACATAACAGAAGTCAACTGCGAATTATTGGTAACCTTGCAAAATCCGGATGCTGGTACTCCAATTCTCGGACAGCAATGTTACCCATATACTGATGAATTCAGATATAACTTCTAAGAAACAATACATGGTTAATAAACAAAACGTAAACTGCTGTTTTATGTCGCAAAACTATTCGATCTACTCGGCTGGATTTCACCAATCATCATGCATATGAAGTGGTACCCAATTTTTTTTGATTGATTGATTGATTTCAATGTACGATCAAGCATTAAGCAATTATCCCGTATTATAAATGCGAATACCACACCACTATACCCATGTTACAACACGACACTATAACTCTCCCTCACCAAGGAAATATGTACCATCATACTCAGCTTTTCATGAAGCCAAACATAGCAATATTCACCCCGTAAAGAAAGGCGCCACATCGATAACCACATAAGTCTAATAGTGTGATATCCGCCCCTGGCCAGGCAGCCATCGTACACCTTTATAACAAAATCGAGGAATGGGAAAGGAATGTTAGTGAGGACAGACTTGGCCCGGTTACAGACACCTAATAAAGCCGATAGTTAGTGTTTTATGACAGCACAATGACAACACAACTAAAATATTAATAATAAAACGTTGGAACCTGATCGATCTGAAATAATATCCTAAACTAGAATTTATATTTATATAATACTCCAAACTTCCGATTAACAAAATTGATGATAAAATATATTTCGATGTTCTTCTCAAACCAAAAAACAAATAAGTTATTTATTTCTACTCTCACTTAGTCCAACCGCTCTATCATTTCAAATATTTAAGTATTAGATATAATCTAAATTCAAATGTAAAGATGTTCCTTAATTACATTAAGGATCAATTATATTAAATTCTTCTTCCTCCAGCATACATCTTTAATTGAGCTAACACTAGCAAATTCCTTGGACAATTTTTGAATCCATTTTATCCTATATGTCCCATTGTTCCGATATTTGGGGATGAGGTTATTGCATTTTGCTTTTGGTTGGATTAGGCGTCAATTTATTTAATATCGAACCTTTAACTAAATGCTGCTCAAGATTTGGAATAATTTTTTTTGTTTTAGTCTTAAATTTATTCACGAACTTGAACTAATTCAGACGTACAATCAGGCAGACTAACCATCGACATAGGTTCGCGGGCTCTATTGTTACAAGTCATTTTGTAGAACTGAAACCTGGTACACATCCACACTCTAACAGGAGATTACGTATAGAACACTTACAGAAATAACAAATAATTTAGCTTTATGATATTAGACGTTATTTATACAAAGGTCAAAACATTGAATGGAAGAAATAAAAACATTATTTGCTTCCGACGTTAAAACTTTGTAGAGCGCTCATATTAGCAATACTCCTGATTCTATAAAAATATGGGAAACTTTTTTCACTATAATTCGTTATCGCAAATTCCTCAATTACCCACGCCTGCTAAAGGTGTGGAGGAAAGGACTTGAATTTCTTTAATGACACGCAATTAGACGTTTCACTCATCTGGCGGCAACACTGGCCATAAAGAAAGCAGAAGAATGTATGAAACGATTTTCCACTTTAGATAGCGTTTTACTAGGTGCATGCGCATTGAAATTTCGCATGTAAATTGTTAGAACAGTTATAAAAGATGAACGGCTTCCTTCAATGTGAGGCGCACTAGTACGTATGATAATAATCATAGGAACATGAAATTCGAAGTATAAGACTAGTTATTGAACTCTTGCCAAAATCATCCACCACAAACTGTTCTTAGTGTCACGAAAAAAAAACCGTGAAAGTTCATGGAATATTAACTGTAGCAGGATACTAAACATAGTTACGTAAAATTATTAAAGCGTATACAAATAGTGTAAAGTAAATTAAAATAAAAAATAATCACATTTTTTTCCTGAAGTCAGTACTCGAACAGTGAAAAAATAAAATAAAAATCAACCAACAGCTTAATGAACGGAAGAAACCGATACTGCTGTAGCATCAGTAAAAAGCATGAGGGCATATCATCTCTTTATATGGATAATCACTCCTGCTATAATTCAAGAGTCGATCGACAATCGCCTTTTGTAGTGCGTTTTCGTTTTTTCGTGTCGACTGTCGATCGACTCGACAATCACAACAGGGGTGAAAATTAAATTGGTGAGTACAATTGATACAATAATAATTCCCCGTTGTATTCCTAGAACATTCGTGTTGGTTTTAATTTAATGAATAAAAAGAAAAAATTTACACAATTCATCATCACACACATGTATTTATTCCAATATGTGTGATGATAAAATACCTGTATAACGATAACCGAGAGTCCCGTTAATTTTGTTTTTTGAACACGTTTGCTCACGTTTTCCTTGTTCTTAAACACAAAATAGTTCTCCAAATAAACATAAAAATTAATTTTACACTAAAAACTGACTTATTTTTATTATCACTCACAAAAACAAAACACCGCTCACAATCAAAACTATTTATATATTGTACATATATTTGTACATACACTTTTACACTATTACACTATATAACATAACACAACATGTAGTAACACTACTTTAATTTAAATTTAAAAATAAAACTTTAAAACAAATTTCACTTACGGAGACAGACTAAAACATGTCCATCTCCATCGAGCGTTCATCGCGCACCCCATCTCTAATTATTTGATGTAACAAAAATACTAGAATACGAAGAAGAATTTTTCTAAACTTGAAAGCTCATAATGAATGCTCTGTATACTTTGAAAGCTCGTGATACTTTAAAAGAATTTAGCGATGAAAATATATTCCGGTGCTGTGATGAGTTTGAGAGAATAGGATAATATTCTGAAGCATTTGTATTTGCTCTATCTAACGAATTTAATAGCTTCAAATAAATAACAGCTTAAATTCTAACCAGTTCATTCAAATATTTTCAAGGTACAGTTAAAAATGTTTATTTATTCATTTTAAATTTTTTAATTTAAATTTTAGCTTTAAAATGTAGTTTTGAAATCCGTAAAAAATCCCTAATTTCATAAAAAAAAGCTTCCTATTGAAAGCCAAGATCAAGTTATTCAATTTCAATTCTGGATTTCATTTCTGAAATTGATTTATTAATCCAATATACTTCTTATCTGTTTAACTATACAGTATAAATTCTTCTATATCCTGAATTGTTTGCTTAATTTGAGACCATTATCAAAAGACAAAGTCATAAATTACATTCATAAATAAATATCTGCACAATACAATAATAACAGTAAAAAAAAAAAATTGAAATCATATCATATACACATATGTGTTGTTCATCACGCATATGAAGTGGTACCCAATGAACTATTATACTTTTGGACTATATTTAAACAGGACATCGTCTCTGTGCAAAATTTTTGAACCCCACTATATATACAAGTAAGTTTACCCGTTATCTTCAAATACTTTTCATCGTTCGAGAGATCAAAGCTGGCAATATTGAAATGTCGCAACTGAAGGTACAAGAAACGAAACAACCACTCTTCCTTCACGTGTATTCTATAGGTCGGCAACAATTGACTAAGAGTTACATAACACTCTTTGTATGACTTGCCACTAAAGTTGTACATACCGAAGTGGTTAGCGAACTTTTATCCAGGCATTAAAGAAGTTTTGTTCCAGAAGAGGTTTGCATACGGAAATTCACTCAGATAATAGAAGTTATTTCAAAGGGACCAAATATTATTTTAATGATATTTTTTCTTTTTTGAAGTCCAATTCCTGTTGCAGCACAGAATAAATTTCAATTACATTCTGCCAGGCGCCCCCAATTTTTGAGAAATTTTGGACGCCAACGTTAGAGCCATAAAGACATGTACACCATCCTTACTCAAATATGCTAATTTAACAGGCTTTTATTAAACAGCAGGCCATTACGCCCACTGCATGAAGATCCAACGACAATTGACGTTTTGACCCTGGGTGACTTCTTAATTGGCCAACCATTAGTGCAGTTATCACATCCAAGCTTGTTGGAGATAAAAGAATCCCGACTTTCACAATGGCAAAATTTACAACTCCGGGTGCAATTGTTAACATTTGTTACAGAAGTCCAAATGGAAAAGCAAGAAGACTACTATAAAAATCAAGGAATTAGATCTTTCGTCTATGTCTTGTTAGGTCGAATTAAGAAGGTTTATTACAGGGATGATAGCTGAATCAGAGCCGTAACTCCAACAGCGCAATCAACAACATATGGAAACTATCATTACACAATAAATATGAAGGTAGAGCTGAACTACCAATAGCACCATTACCATCTAGTTTATAGAACTTAATTTGTAATTGTAATGTAAGGTTTAGATTCATAAATGGAGGGGAGTATGAACGTACCTTGAAACATTCATATGAACTTGCCTTGAATTTATTGTCAATGTTGGCGCTTCACGCAATTTGCAGGATTTTTGTTTCATTTTTTTTTTTTTCGATTTTTTTTTAAGACCTTTCCGCCAGTCAACACGTATGAATATGTAGTATTTTATATTTAAGTATGATGAAGTTAGTTATGAATGAAATATGTATTGTTGTAGGGTAGAGAAAAGTGTCGGTTGGACATTCGTACGAGAAATGTTGAAATGAACGGATGTGTATAACAGAGTGCTGATAATAAAGTGTATAATAAAATAAAAAATATTTTCTCATGAGATATTTGCTTTCATTCGTGTCATCCTTGTGTTAATTAAAGTTCAGAAGTGGGATTGAGATTCTGTTGGATTTGGGGCTAAGGTTGCCGGAATTTTATCGAGTTTATTACGAGTATTATCGAGATAATTACGAGTTCAGATATTAAGAAGTAAATTTTGTTGCATCATGGCGCCGAGACGAAATAAAAAAGCAGACGATATTAAAAGCTTAATCCCTAAGTTCGATGGGGTGATTTGATTGTAAATCAGTGGATTAAAAAAATCGAAAAGTATAAAAATCTTTACGAGTGGAGTGACGAAGCTACATTGTTATACGCAATATCGAGGTTGAGCGGAACACCTAAATTATGGTTTGAGGCGGTGGAAGACGGAATAAATACTACCTTGATCAACAAGTTCTCGGAGTAACCACCGTGTGGCGCTCCCATCGTTCCGATTTGAGTTCTGTTTTCTTGTTAAGTTGGTATATCTGTTGTTGATATTCCCTCTAAATCTTAGCGTCATAGCTTGACATTTGCAAAAGTTACGTAGTCAAGAGTACATCTACTCTGTGTGTGTTGGCGATTTTTCCATTATTTCCTCTCGGCTGCTGAAACGCGTTCCCCGTAATGGCTTTTTAAATCAATTGAACAGAAAGAAGTCACAGGGAGCCAAATCAGGTAAATTCGGTGGCTGTTGGATGGTATTTGTTGCATTTTTCGTCAAAAAATTACGAATAATGATGGCACTGTGCGACGGTGCGTTATCATGGTGCAAAATCCACAAATTTTCTGCCCACAATTCCGGTCTCTTTCGGCGAATTGCTTCACGCAAACGTCTCATAACGCCCAAATAATACTCTTTGTTTACGATCTGGCCTTCTGGCAAAAAATTCATGATGCACTATACCGTTGTAATCCATGAAAACCGTGAGCATTGCCTTCTTTTTGACTGAAAACGACGTGTTTTTTTTTTTGGTGAACGCCATTCACTTGCCTGATGTCTGGATTGCGTGTCGTACTCATAAACTCACATCTCGTCTCCAGTAATGATCCTTTTGATGAATGTGGGATCGGATTCAGCCTCGTAAATCATGTCTAAAATTGTAAATAATTTCTAAAATTGTAAATAATCGCCAACACACACAGAGATAGATGTACTCTTGACTACGTAACTTTTGCAAATGTCAAGCTATGACGCTAAGATTTAGAGGGAATATCAACAACAGATGTACCAACTTAACCAAAAAACAGAACTCAAATCGGAACGATGGGAGCGCCACACGGTGGTTATTCCGAGAACTTGTTGATCAAGGTAGTACGTTTGCGGATTTTAAAAGTCAAATTGTTAAGAATTTTGGGCGAGTGATTGATGAAACGGATATTCATTTTAAGTTGTCAGAGATGGTATATGATAAAAATCAGTCATATGAAAATTTTGTGATGAAATTGTTCGATATTGGCCGATCAGCAAATTTATCGGAAATATCCATAATCAAATATATATTACGAGGATTATCGCGTGATCCAGTGTACGAATGGGTTGCTCATTTTACATATGAGTCAGTGTTAAATTTGATCGAGAAAATAAAGTGGGCCGATTCTAATATGAAAATTAAATTAAATCCGGTGAATAAAAGTTATTATAATCAACGAGAGGTATCACAACATGTCAGTAACAAAAATATTACGAATTAAGATGGTTATAGGCAGAAACCTAACACGATTAGCAAATGATATAATCGCAAGGCGATGACGAATCATGCGGAAAATTGTGATCAACCGATTAAATGTTTCAACTGTTTTGAAACCGGACACAAGTCGATAAATTGTACGAGACCCCAAAGGGTAAGAAGGTGTAATTTTTGCAAAAGTGTTAAGCACAGTGACGATAAATGTCCAGAAAAGGATGCTGCGAAGAAGCCTGACGAAACCAAAGCGAAGGTATACAATTTGGAAATGGAGCAGGTTTCGGGAAATAAAATACGGAATGAAGATAGGTCGAGCATCCAGGTTAACAAAGATGGTATCATGGAAGGATAGGTAATTCTTAAGAATAAAATTGTAGATTTAAGTATGTTAGTTGATTTGGGTAGTGCTGATAGCATTATAAAGGAAAATATTTTAGATAAGTTCAGAAAGTAATGAATATTAGTGGTATAAATGATTCGAAACTCTTAATAAAGGGTAAGATATCCGGGTTGGTTTCAGTTGAAAAACAATTGTTTCCAATAAGTTTCTTGGTTGAGCCAGATGGGTCAATGAAAGTTGACGCAATTGTTGGAAGAGATTTCATATCGCTAATGAATTCGTTCGGGTTTATATTGTACGCGATGGTTTATCGGATGTCGGGATTTCAGAGTGTGACGCGTTGAGTGAGGAAAACTCGGAAGGTGGTAAAAATAATTTTGAAATTGGTTTGATGAGTGCGGTAATTAAAGTAGAGGAATCATTATTTATTGATCAAACAGACTGTGAATTAGACGTGGGGGATAATTTAGAAACAAATAAACTTAGACGCGATGTAGAGAGATTATATGAACAGTGTTATGTGAATCGAAAGAGTGAAAATGAACCGTTGATTAAATTCGAAGTAGATATAAAATTGAAAGACGATAAATATTTTAACGTAAGGCCAAGACGCTTTAGTCATTACGAGCGGGTAGAGTTGAGCAAAATAATCGAAGAGATGTTAGAAAAAAAGATTATTAGGGAAAGTGAGTCACCTTATTCGAGCAATGTAGTATTAGTTAGGAAGAAAGACGGTAAACTGGGAATATGCGTTAATTATAGGCCATTAAATAGATTAGTCGAGCGAAATCATTTTCCTTTACCGGTCATAGAAGATCAAATTGGGAAGTTATATGGAAAAAAATATTTTAGTGCTTTGGATCTCAAAAATGGGTTTTACCATGTAGATGTGGAAGAAAAATCGAGAAAGTTTACGGCATTTGTCACCGAGGATGGGCAATATAAATTTAACAAATTGCCATTTGGCTATGCTAATTCCCCATCAGCTTTTTCACGATATAATAATAAGGTTTTGAAAGAATTAATCAAAGAGGGTTCGATTATAGTTGTCATCGATGATATCTTGGGCGCTACCGATACACTCGAGCAACATTTGGATGTTTTGAGAAAGCTTTTTGTTACGTTATCGGATAATCATGTCAAGTTACAATTAGCAAAATGTCGATTTCTGAAAACGAGAATCGAGTATTTAGGGTACGAGTTAGAATACAATAAAATGACACTAAGTGATAAACATGTTAGTGCGATTAAAGATTATCCAATACCGACGGACGAGAAATCCTTACACCATTTTATAGGGTTGGTTAGTTACTTTAGAAAATGTTTTATGAATTTTAATTATATTGCTACGCCATTGTATGAGTTGTTGAAATCTAAGGATGATTTCAAATTTGAAGAAAAACATTTGGAATCTTTTAACGATTTGGGAAATCGTTTGATTTCGAAACCGATATTACGTATTTATTCGCAGAATGCCGAAACGCAATTGCATACTGATGCATCTGCAATAGGCTTTGGGGGCATATTATTGCAACAACAGGTGGACGACAACAAATTTCATCCAATTATGTATTATAGTAGAAAAACGAATTCGGCTGTAGCAAAGTTGCATAGTTTTGAGTTGGATACTCTAGCTATAATATATGTATAGCTTACAACGTTTTAAAACCTATTTATTTGTTATGAGATTTGCGATTATTACAGATTGTAATGCATTGAAGATGACCTTGAACAAGCGAGAAATTAACGCAAAGATTGAGCGTTGGTCGATGTTCTTAGAGCAATTTAATTTCGAGCTGATTCATCGGAAAAGCGAGAATATGCGGCATGTAGACGCATTAAGTAGGATTAATGTATACATGCTGGAGTCGGAATGTTCTAATTTGTTTGACGAGACGATTCATGTCAATCAAGGACTTGACTTAAATAAAGCTAAAATCAAAGAAAGAATATTGAATAGTGGGTTACGAGCCTAGAGATGGACTAGTTTTTAAATCACAAAAACAGAAACTGCTGCTATTAGTACCGGAGGATATGATAGAATCAGTAATTTACAAGTATCATAACGAGTTACGTCACTTTGGTATAGACAAGGTATGTGAGATGATTAAAAGATTATTTCATTTTAGTCAAATGAGGGAAAAGGCTTTAAGGCACTTTAAAAATTGTGTTACATGCATAATGTACAATCCTAAGCCGAGAATTGATCGAACTCCTTTAAAAAATATTGATAAGGGAAAAGTACCGTTTTTTACGTTACATATGGATCATTTAGGACCTTTAGAGACTACGAGAGGTAAAAATAAATATGTATTAGCTGTAATCGATGGTTTTACATAATATATTCGCTTGTACGCCACGAAGACTACGAATACGACAGAGGTTATCGAGCGCTTAAAATCGTATATCTTAGAATATTCGACGCCAGAAAGAATAATTACGGATAGAGGATCGAGTTTTACGTCCAAACAATTTGAGTCTTTTGTTACCAGTCATAAAATTGTTCATATTTTAAACGCGACGGCATGTCCTCAGGCTAACGGACAGATCGAAAGGTACAATATAACAATAGTGCCTCTTTTGAGTAAGTTAGTTGAAGAAAAGGGGAAATATTGGGACACGTTATTAGTCGATGCGGAATATTTATTGAATAATACTTTAAATCGAGGAATAAATGAGATACCAGCTAGATTATTGTATGGAAACATTCAGAAACGAAATATAGGACAGGGTTTATTCGAATAAAGTAAACGAAGGTTTACAAGAGTATAACAAGCTGAGACATGATAAGAAGTGTGGGAAAATTCAGAATTATATAGAGGGAGATTTGGTCGTAATAAGAAATATACCTAAGGTAGGAGACAGGAAGAAATTACAGCGAAAGTTTAAGGGACCATATTTGGTGAAGAAGGTTTTAGATAAAGACAGGTACGTTCTATCTGATTTAGATCAGTACCAGGTATCAGGTGCGAGATTCGAGGGAATATTTGATCCGCGGAATATGAGACCATGGTGTGAGAGAGACGAACGCTCAGAGAACGAATCACATGCTGAATCCGAGTTCGAGTATGAAGAAGTCGAATTCTTAGACGACGAATTTTACGATTGAGCGTTTCGACCAAAATGCCAATAGTTAAATTAATGAATTAAATTTGTAAGGCGAATTGATTTTTATTTTTTTTACTAATGTTTTAGTTTTTATTGTTAACGAGATTAAATGTTAAGATTAATTCAGGGCTTGATAATTGTATTAGTTAAGTCTAAATTAGTATATAAGTAACGGGGAAAATGTAATTATAAAAATAGAATAATTAAATATATTATCAATATAGTCAAATATTAATTATCTATCGAGGCGATAGATGTCAGGATGGCCGAGCTGTAGTATTTTATATTTAAGTATAATGAAGTTAGTTATGAATAAAATATGTATTGTTGTAGGGTAGAGAAAAGTGTCGGTTGGACATTCGTACGAGAAATGTTGAAATGAACGGATATGTATAACAGAGTGCTGTCAATAAAGTGTATAATAAAAAAAATATATTTTCTCACGAGGTATTTGCTTTCATTCGTGTCATCCTTGTGTTAATTAAAAATATAAGGTACATATAGTAATAAAAAGGACATTTTATTGGTTTTTTTTTTCATTTTACCATGTACGCATACGAAGCGCGTGTACTCTCAACGCGAATCCGTCAGTCAACTTAGAAATGCCTTATTTAAAAACAATGGCCCCAATTATGATTATCTAATTGGTATTATGAATGGCGTTTAAAAATCGTCGTTAGTCGTAAAATCGTAATTTTCTGTCGATTGACTTTTTATTTGACGACAAAACGACACGACACAACAGAGAATTTTAATCTGATTGTTGATTTACTCGCCATTCATAATAGAGATTAATACAATTTTCAATTAGTGGCCTAAATGGATTATTATCACACATTAAAGCCTGTATCATGGGTGAGGTCCGATTTTTAAGTATTCCGAATCATCCATCAAGACGCGTACCACTGGGCATCATTACAGTTCCAGAGGGTATTTTTCTAGCAGCTCTGATTAGAGCCGAGCTATTTTTTAATATTCTTTTGAATGAACGAATAAAATGATCAAATGGACCACCAGGGTTTCAAAATTAAAATTTCGGATTCATTGCACGTTTGGAAAGCTTAATAATTTTTGTGGGCCACTTCGTCCTAATATTTGTGTTACACATATAGGGTATCCATTATCGATAGAGGTTAATCGATTAATCGATAAAATTATATTTATCGTTTCGATAAAACATTTATGATTTACCGCTAAAATAAAATTTTCCTTCAATTCAAAAAACCAAAGTCAAATTAAAAGAAATTGATTAATTTCCAAAATAAAACAGGCTCACGTCATTCTATAATTCGTTTGGTTATTCAACTAAAAATGTTGCATATGGTAACTCTAAAATTATTCGTTAAATTTGAATGTAGAATAGTCAAATTAGGAAAGGAAAGAGACAACAGGCAACTATTCTTAATTTTTTGTTTTGTTTTTTGTGATGAGAACGATTCTTGTTTGAAAACAAAATTGGTTTTGTATAAATGGTTAACTACAAAAGAAGAAACTTCAAAATAAATATGTAGAAACAAATTTAAAATACGAACTAAACACGTCTTGTTCTTGTTTGAATTGTGAGTTTGTGACTGTTTTACAGTTTAAAAATTATAAATTGTCAATTATTATTAATAATATTTGAAAAGCTGAAAGTAGTATTTGTCTTGTAGCGTACCGAATTCTAAATTCGTTGCTTATAGGTTAAAATGCCAATGTCAACAATACAGAAAACTATTTCATCTGGTAATATTTATTTTACTTTTTCTTTTTACTGTCAAAACGATTTTATTCATTTTTATAAAAACAAAAATTAATTCTTCTGTAACTCTCGAAAAGAAGACAAAAATAAAGCAAACCGACGCTATTTTCGGCAGTTCTGCCGATCATTTCACACACAACCTTTCGCACCCCGGAATTCAAGCCACAACCAATATTTTAACTAAAAATGTTATCTGGCCCTCGTTACGAAAGGATTCGAAAGTTTTCACTCAACAATCTGTTCACTGCCAAAAGTCGAAAGTTTCAAGGCAGACCAAGTCACCTCTCAGCAATTTCACAGTGGCTTCGCAACGTTTTGCAGAATTACATCTAGACATCATTGGTCCTTTACCGATTTCTGATAACCAACGTTATTGCGTCACGCTAATGGATCGTTTCACACGTTGGCCTGAAGCGGTTCCTGTACCGGACATATCGGCTGCCACTGTAGCATTCGCCGTTTATTCAACATGGATATCCCGTTTTGGCGTTCCAGTTTCCATTCTTACAGATCAAGGAACCCAGTTCGAATCCGAACTTTTCAACGAGTTATCTAAATTACTAGGGTTCAAACGAATATGAACCACGGCTTACAATCCTAAATGTAACGGCATGGTTGAGAGATGGCACCGCACTCTCAAGGCTGCATTATGTGTCACGAGCGAGCCGACTGCACCAACATACTTCCGACAGTCATGTTAGGATTACGATCGTCTTTCAGCGATGTATTGGAAGCTTCAGTCGAACAGTTGCCTCTCCGCTCTGCCAGCGGTCGTCAGTCAAAGACACCGACTCGTTGTCTCGCTCAGGCTACGCCTTCGCTGGGGAGGGAGTATTGTAGCGTACCGAATTCTAAATTCGTTGCTTATAGGTTAAAATATCAATGTCAACAATACAGAAAACTATTTCATCTAGTAATATTTATTTTACCTTTTCTTTTTTCTGTCAAAACGATTTTATTCATTTTTATAACAACAAAAATTAATTCTTCTGTAACTCTCAAAAAGAAGACAAAATAAAGCAAACCGGTGCCATTTTCGGAAGTCATTTTTCTCATTAAATTAATTACATAACATATGTAAAATTTACATTTAATGTCTGTAAATAAAATTTTGTATTAAATTAAAACCCTTAAACTAAAAAATAATAAAGTTTGGTAATACAATTGTATACAGTGCTTGTGATTTTTTTGTGTTAATCAAACAGCGGAAAACGTGTTCCCGTATAAAACGTTCAATATGTGCATCAATATAACCCTCCAGTTTAAATATATATAGCATAGCAGTTCATACGGTTGCTTGATAGCCCCCTAAACAACGGTACATGCACTTTCATCACAGCACGTTTTTTATATCTAATGGAGTCAGATTTAACCTCAAATATGGAACAATGCCACGTTACATAAAGCATGTTAATACACCGTTAAGTGCACTCGCTTCATACACAAAACACCCACCATACAGTGGAATCCGGCATCAATAGCCATAGTCTGTTACAAGAAAACAAAACCAAAATTGTGGAATTTTCGTTTAAGGTAAATTGTTTTCTATTTTTCTCGTATATTTTTAAATCAAACAAATTTCTTCCAGTCCTACTCTTAATAATGTCTAAGAGATCGGCAATTTGGTCATATTTCGAAAATTCTAAGTGGTGATCTCATAAGTTGTGCATGATCCACTACTACGAGAATGAGATCACATTTGAAACTAATAATCAACGAATCTGAACCAGATAATTGCGACAAATATTAGCAAAATATGCAGCCAAAAACGGAATATGTCTCCATCAAATAATATCGTGTGATGCCATGCTTTGGAGCTTACAAAAATTCAAGGTTACTGCAATGCAACCAAGAGCTAACAAATTTAGTACAAAAAAAATTAGCTGAATTCAGAGAGCCAGCTACATTCGCGTTGGTGTAGAATTCGAATGTGCTAACGAGAACGATGACGACGAAACCTGTGAAACTGTACATATTGATGACGAATTTGTTCCCGATAATATTGAATTATATAATTCAACGGAATTACAACTTACGGGTCAAAATAACTTAATTTTTGAGAACTACGATTATCAAAGTAAGGCCCATATTTAACCATTATTAATAAAACTATAATTGAAACCGAAAGTGTTATTAAAAAATTAAAAAAATCTGGAGTTAAGAACAATATGTTAGAAAATCATATTTTGGATTGTAAGACGAGTTGAAACTCGTTAAGTCGTTAGTTCCTAAAATAGAATGACTTATCGTATTGATTAATTGAATTAAACAGGTTTGGAGGATTTAGATTCGATTTTGAGCAAAATATTGATATTTTAGAAGAATTTCTTAAAATTTTAAAACCTCTTGAATTAGCAGTAAAAGAATTAAGTTAAGAAAATGCAGATATTTTAACGTGCAAGGCTGTAAATAAATTTATTTTAGTTAGTTTAAGAGCTACTAACACAAATTTAAGTTTTGAAATGATAAAGGTTTTGAAAAACAGGATGAACGAACGGAGAATCGAAACTTAGTCACACAGATCCTGAAATCAAATCATGATATTACATTTAGTGCAAAAAAAATGTTCAGGAAATGATCGATTCTTCATGTTCATTGCGAGATAGATGAAGGTGAAAGGTCCTTGCAAAAGCATTTAAATGCAACAATTGATTGCTTCAATTAGAAAAATAAAATGGATACCACCGAAAGATCAGCGGAGATTTTTCTGTTGCAGAAAATTTTAGCACCAAAATTAGATCTAATTTGCAATTCAAATCTTAAAATTCTTTTAAAGTTTTCGATTCGAAACAACACACAAGGCAGAAATTCAAATAGCTGAAGGAGAGACTAATGTTACCTTCAAGTTCATGTATGACGAAGCTACGAGATACACATGATTGAGGTAGATGATTCACAAACCAATCCAGAGAACTACCCAATTATTATATTTCTCACTATAAGCGTTCAATTACAAAGCACAACAACGAAATTAAGCATTGTCTTTGATGCGTCGGTGATTTCGGCACCAGAATTTCGAAAATTATGCACTGATGTGTAGGACTTCAAACAAAATACGATTTATTTTCGATAATGCCGCAATTCGATAAGTATTCACAGCGGACATCGAGAAGATATACTATCAAATTCGAATCGATCAAAATCAGCTACAAAGAATCATATGAAGACTCAATATACATAGTAGATGGACATAGGATATATGCATATATCATTCGAACTTGCAATGGTGGAATGATCTGAATAGCTGACGTCATCATTTCACAACTCCATGAACATCAACACATTTTCATCATTGCGTAACTTGTTTTAAAGTAAAGTAAACACCCTTATTGTTTTAAAAAGTAGGTAACGTAAGAATAAATTCAAAATTTTTGCGATTCCGAAATGTCACGTGGAGACTGGTGTTAAAGCGGTTAATAACACGTCAAGAGAACTTCCCCAACGGAGGGTTAAAAATCAACGCCATCTAACAATCAATCAAGAAATCAACTTCAGTTTTTTATTTTTAGTTCTCTCAGTCGCCAGTACCGACATGTTATTTTTAGTATTACCAATAGACTTTGCGTTTGGACGCTTCTCGTCAAATAAATAATAATAAAAAAAAAGTTAATAATAAACCAGTAAACCGCATCATACTCGAATAAATATCGAAAATGGTTATAAAACACTTAAAATTGTTGATATTGACAGTAACTTTATAATAGTAACTATCAAGTTTAGTAACAGTAATTCTCTACTTACCAATTCATCATTTGGCTTCATTTGTAGTAACAATCTTCCAGTTCGATCACTGCTTTTCGTCAGCCAATCTACAGTTTTTGTGTAGCAATAAATTTCAACTCCTAACAAAATTAATTCAAAAAAGCTAATAACTAAGACACCAATCGGAAATTCCGGCATTACAATGGCAGTTATGATGCAATACGAATTCATGGCGGCATTCATAAATTGCATAAACATCTGTAGTAAAAATGAAGTTGAAAACATACGACAGATACATTTACTTGTTTTCAGAATTTGTGTATGAAGTTTTAATAACCGATTTATTCGAACTGAATCCATCGGTAAATTATTAATAAGCCCAAGCTCATCATTAATACTATCAAATAATTGAACCATATTCATCAGGCATGCCATTAATTGTGATACAAGGAAACGCAATAAAAATGGCGGAAAGCATACAAAAAACAATTTGTGCAATGCTAAACCATCCGTTAAAGCAAATTGGAAATTTAATATACCCGTTACGAGTAACATCCAATTAAAAACAATTTCTTTCACCAGTAACACTGTTAACAATTTCTGACTCAATCTTATATAACCGCATTGCAACTGCACCGATTTATTACATGCGCATATTTTATTCGCCACATAAATCACATAATGACGAAATACTAATGGCAATCCATAAGCACTTAAAATTATAAAAGGAATTGCAATAATATCTTGAAAGATAAGTGAGATGGATTTGATTAAATTATAAACGTAGGTTTGTTCAAAATCAATTTTCCGTTGATTAAATTCATATTTTATTGTTATCATATAATAACTGCAAACTGCAGATATAACTGCATTATAAACTAAGGCTAGTTTTGATGAATGGAATTGAGCAGCGGTCCAATGAAAGACGAATGGCCCTAATCCAAATAACCGTGCACCATAATAAAAATATTTGAAGAGTATTCGATAGGAAATTTGTAGTGAGTTGATTTTCATTTCTGTACTGTTTGCTTATAACTATACGGTACATTGATTTGTCATGCTCTTATACGATTATAGTACGTTAATGAATATGTAATGTGATTAATTCAATTAATTTATTTATCACTTATCGAAAATGTTTGTATTTACTATGTTTAATGTAAACAAAACTAATTTGTTTCTCGGGTTTTATCGGCTGATGATATTAAAATTTCATATAAAAATGATTCACTTACCGTACAGCGAACATCAAAACATTTTATATCGCTCGGCAATATATGATTCAGTATACGTCCAGCATCCATAAATTTTCCTTCAACAATTGTTGCCAGTTTAACATAAAAATACATTTGAAACAAGTTCAAAGTTAGAGTTGTTGCCAGCGTCAATGAAGGACTTGTAATTTTAAAATCCTTGCAAGTGAAGAATAAAATAAAAAATGATATTATCATCTGATCGATGAAAAGAAGTCCAACATGAAAAAGGAAATGATATGAATACGTTCGGGTTACTAGCATTGCTACATTTGTTATTCTTTTATGCAATACTAATAATTTTGTGAGTCCATCAAATTCTAACTGCAATAAATATGTTTGATCCTCAATCAGAGTTAGCCCGCAAATCAATTTTAGTTCCATATTGATTATTTCATAATAATGGATGATCAGTAGCAGGCAGAACACATAATGAGAGGTTATAAACGTTGATAATGTTAAATAGTATGAAAGCGCTATTTTTTCTAATTTTGATAAAACTTGTGTTGTAGCCGTTTCCATTGTATTGGTACTGACCGTGAAAAGTATCCAGTTCATTAGAATTTCTTTGATAACAAACACTAAAAAATATTTAATCGATAAATTAACATGCTTATCACCAAACTCGTTCCACATTGATTGAGCACATTTTATCATTTTATTAAAAATTCGAACCATCTGGTGGCGTAAAATAATTGGTAGCATAAAACAAATAATCACGTTTAGGTAAGCGGACACATAATCTTGTAAAATATATAAAGTGACAACAGTAAACTGTGGTAATGTTCGATTCTCAAAAAGTTTTGTCATATTATGAAATACGATTCTAGCCCATACTGTTAAATATAAAATACAAGTTCCTGAGAAAATTGTATATATTACAGATGTATTCGAACACTTGAATTTACATTTTCCCGAATCGTAGGTAAAACAACCGAGCCCCAAGATTTTAATTAGCCCGTATAGGTAATAGAATACGTAAACAAAATACTTGTATCGAAAATGTTTCATTTCAATTCCAATAATGATTTAATGTATATGGATATTATTACTACATCTGAGGTGACTAAACGTCAAACCACTTAATAAAATCGATTATGATTAATTGATTGGGTGTCATGAAATTTACATGCAATCGACAAATCAAATGTAATGAAATATTAAAGTTTTATAACTGGATTTAAATTATACGGCGTACTTTTTGACAAAATTTTCGACTTTTCTGAATAGTTGATTAGTTCATGCCAGTCGTTAATAGATGGCAATGTTGTCCAAATTGAGATTTTTCGAATGTCAAATCAAAGTGCTATTTGAATAAAATAGCCAGGCCTAGTAAGCGGGCAAGAAATCTCGCTTGTGTTTTTTTTTTTGAGCTGCGATATTGCCCGCACCCAACCAAGTAGCACAGTGTTTAAATCTATTAACATTCGCATTGTCGGCAAAAAAAATCCCTCAATCTTAACTACGATTACCCGGGTAAAGAAAACAAATTTCATATATTTTTGTTTATATTCCATAGGATATTTGAATACAGCTCTGTTTACTTAACTGTTTTTAATTTTGTTTTGTTGCTCTTGCATGTGTTTTACGTACAAATATTTCAGTCGATGTTTGATTTTTAATAAATGTAGTTAGTTAATTTAATAACTGTGATTCTGTAAATGTAAAAAAAACAAAGATGGAAAAGGAGAAATTAGAATATTTGTCAAGTGTTCAAATGATCAGGTAATATAATTAAATTTGTAACTGTATTTATAAAAAAAAACATAAAATAACGGTTTATTGCTGCGTATATTGCATCAAAAGTTATCTATTATAGATTATCGTATGAAGAAAAGCAAAAGTATCTTGAAAGTGTATTGCGTAATTTAGCTTCGAATTCGGAAGATGATTTGGCGTTTGATGACGATGATATCGATCCTGATTATATCCTTGCAAATGAAGCCGACGATTCAGATATGGAGCTCGAAAATGTTATCGTTATGTCACCGTTTGCTGAGACAAGGGAAACTACTGACTCGGAGGCCGATGACGAAGAAGATTGTAATATAGACGACAACACAGATGACAATAGAGATGATCTAAACCAGAATGATGGAAACGATAGTGAATATTACATCAGTAAATATTGTACTAAATGGCGAAAATCGGGTCCTAATTTACACCGTTTGTTGGCCCACAATGTTTTGCGCGAACCACTATTTATGGGTCCTAATTCGAATACCAAAAATTTAAATGATGTAGACTTATTATTTGATAGTTCAATGCAAAGTATAATATGTGGAAATACCAACAAAAAGGCCGAAAATCAGTACAAGAAGTACATTGAAGCGAATCCTGATAAAAAAAAAAATTGGTCTGGGAACCGTTAAAAGAGGAAGAACTGTTAGCTTATTTGGGTCTTCTAATAGTTATTGGTGCTCACAAATCCGATTATGAACCAATGGCCGAACTCTGGAAAAAAAAATTCATTCCCATTGTATCGAGCTACAATGTCTGTTCGACGATTTTACAACATTACTCGTTTCATTCGATTCGACGATTATGCAATTCGGCAAGCTCGAATGGAAACTAATAAGGCGGCACCAATTACGGAAATTTTTCAGACGCTAAACGCTAATTTGAAAAATAATTATAGACCTCATAAATCAATTACAATTGATGAACAGTTATTTCCGTTTAGAAGTCGAGCGAAATTTACACAATATATTCCCTCTAAACAAAGAGAGCGCAAGAGAGCACGTATAAAAACGTTAAAGTACATAACTCGTTACTAAAACCACAGCTTGACGGTAACCAAATGTTACTAGAGCTAGATCATAAATAGTAAAAGCTCATTGTAAACACGAAACCGAAAGAATTAGAATTTATACGGTTTGGTGATAATTTGTTACGTTGAGGAATAAACAATTTATTAAATTAAAGCTTTTAAAATATCTGTAAACTCATTGAACATTTTACTAACATATTTACGGTTTTAGTATTATTTATTAGGTTGACTAAGACCACGTTGGGTAATTCAATGAAACTAAACCTTAGATTAAAATTAAAGCTTTTAAAATAACTAAAAGCTCATTAAAAATATTAATCCGCAGAAAATTATGCAAAATAATTTAAAGTGCTGAATCCGATTGTTTAAATGTCAAATTATTTTATTTTCGAGTGGGCATTTAGGGAAATTGCGGTTAAGCTTTCATTTGGTCGATTTTAATACACTAATAGTGGTTTTCAGGCATTATTTTATTAATTCAGGGAGTAATTTATCCAATCCAGAGCGTATTAAGCTTGCAGTGAAAATAGGGTCCTAATAAACTTAGATTCAATACTTAAATTTAAGTTTCTAAAATCGGTAAAAGTTCAACCGTTCAATTGCAATGCAATACTCTTTGAAAGAAACTAACCGAATAATTGTTTTTCTACTCTTAAACACTTTGAAATAATGAAGAGCTTTCTCCAAAAGGAAACAAATTAACTCAAGCACCATAAGTTTTAAATAAAATACTGAAAGCCCATTTTAGCCTGTGTAACGATACTATGTAAGCTTACCTTAACCTAGTAATGTAAATCCACCGTAACCTATGTACAACTGTCAGATCAAAACCAACAAAAATGTTTATACAAGCCAAACAGTACAAACACTTAAGATATAAAAAGTACGTTAAAGCGTAGTATTAGTGATGCGTATAAAATAAATCAGAAAGTATATATGTACACACAAAACTAACACAAATGTCTATAATTCTTCGAAAAAATCTGTCAAACACCGATATATAAATACCAATACATAAATCAATATAGCGTACATTTTTTGACAGGATCTGTGTAAGGAGCGAATGAGACGGCTTGTATAAACATTTTTGCTGGTTTTGGTCATATACGAGTGAATACCAATAAAGATATATCTTAACATCCGACACGAATGGTTGTAATCTTAAATCTTATATGGTGTCAGAATTGAAAACCCCAAAAAATAAAAAATAAAAATAAAATAAAAATCGATTATCATCGGAATAATCATTGATCGAAACGTTTCAAAGAATAAAAAACACGAATCAATAATAATTACTGAGTAATAATTAAATAAAATAAATAAAAACATAAAGCACGCGGAAATTTTTTTTTCATAAAAATTTAAAATAGTAGTCCTTATCGAAGAAAAAATAGTTCAAGAAGACCAACAACATGGCGGAGCGTCTTCGACCACCAAAATAATTAATTATCACAGAAAATGTAGCGGATGATTGGAAAATTTGGATACAACAACTCCAGGTCTATAGCAAAGCAACGAAGCTAGACAAACAAGAGGAAGAAATTAGAGCGGCTAAAGGAAGACGAAATTAATTACGACGCAGTGGTAAAAAAATTTGCCGAGCATTTTACACCAAAGAAGAACATCACGTATGAACGGTATGTGTTTAATAAAATGTCGCAAGCACAGAACGAAAATTTTGATGAATTCTATACAAGAATCAAAAGTCAGTTAATGAAGTGCAATTTTGACGAGAACGTTTGTTGGTCGATACTGAACTTATAGCTAACCAACGCAATAGATATATGCAAAGCAAGTGAATCAACCAGCAAGCAACTATCTGAAATAAATGAAAATCAAGCATTGCATGTTATAGAAATTAAGAAATCAGATAGAATTAAGTCAAATGATACAAAAAAGTCGAGAGATGACCACGTTTCTGACAAGACACATAATAATTGTAATCCGAAAATTTTCTTTTGCAATCGTTGCAAAACTAAACACGGTAGAAAAAGTTGTTTGGCATACGGCAAGAAATGTGGAAAATGTGAGAAAGTTGGTCATCTGGCAATAGCATGCAGAATGAAAGATAAAAACATTAATGAATTATGTAAATGAAAATTTCGACGACGTAGCCGAAGAATTGTATCTCGATATGTTGGTCAACGGAGAGGAACGAGAGAAATCGAAAGCGTGGTTTGAAAAAATTAAAATAGGCAACGATGTGATAGAATTCAAACTTGACACTGGGGTTCAATGTAATGTGATAAATAAAAAGTTGGCAGACAGTCTTAATTTAAAAATTGACACGTCGAAAACCAAAAGGCTATTTTCATTTGGCGGTCACAAAATTAGGGTTATAGGTCAAGCATCCATAAATTACATAGCAAAAAATAAACCAGTCTGGGTAACGTTAAAAATCGTAGACGAAAGTACAGGCCCAATATTAGGAATTAATTCATGCATAGATTTTGGTGTAGTAAAACGAACGGACGAAATAAACATACAATCGAATGATGAAAGTTTAGCAATCGAAGATCATGTAT
The DNA here is from genome assembly GCA_958295665.1 of Tipula vernalis. Lineage (NCBI taxonomy): Eukaryota > Metazoa > Arthropoda > Insecta > Diptera > Tipulidae > Tipula > Tipula vernalis. The sequence continues at coordinate 78,183,966 of OY282559.1, read as the reverse complement.
TCGAACTATTGAAAAATTACGCTTATGATATTGATCTCAAAGCTAATCCGGACCTTGTAGTTATCCCGCCGAGGCGTATCCCGCACGCGATAAGAAATGATGTTAAAACCAATTATATAACATGACTAAACTAGGAGTCATTAAACCAATCAAAGAACCGACGCCAATGGTGTCACCAATGGTCATTATAAGTAAAATAAATGCGAGTATGTATAGATCCTTCTAACATAAATAAAAATATTCTTAGACGTCATTACCCACTAAAAACTTTAGAAGAACTATCAGCACGAGTTAAAGGATCAAAATTATTTACGCTTTTAGACTGTAAACGTGGATTCTGGCAAATCAAAGTCACCGAAAGAACGCAGAAATATATGGCGTTTTCGACACCATGGAGTTGTTACACCTGCCTGAGATTATCGTTTGGGTTAGCGTCGGCTCCTGAGGTGTTCCAACAAATAATGTCACAAATGTTTAGATAGTTTCGAGAATGTAGAATGTTTGATGGACGACATTCTTATTCATGCGACATCGAGTGAAGAGCTGGAAGTCAGAACAAAAGAGGTGATTAAAAAACTCACATCAGCTGGCTTGAAGCTAAATAGGGACAAATGCTTGTTCAATAAAAAAAATTTAAATTCCTAGGGCATACTTTATCATCTGAAGGGCTAACACCAGATGATGAAAAGATTGAGGTCATCGGAAAAATCGAGACACCCAAAAATACGAAGCAACTACAAAGGTTTCTGGAAATGGTTTCATTCGTTGTTTGTTCTGAAATTACTTCGCCAATTAGTGAAAAAGAAAGTTAGCTTTGTATGGGATTATGAACAACAGCAAGCATTCGACAAATTAAAACAAATTTTAGCTTCAGCTCCAGTCTTGAGATATTATGATGTCAATGCAGACGTTAAATTGTCAGTGGACGCAAGTCAGAAAGCGATGGGTGCGGTATTAATGCAAAATGACCAACCTATAGCATATGCATCAAAAGCTTCAACCCAAGCGCAACAAAACTATCTGCAGATCGAGAAAGAAGCGGCAGCCATAAAATTTGCTTGTAATAAGTTCCACGAGTACATATACGGTAAACGCCTGGAAATAGAGATAGACCATAAGCCTTTAGAAACAATCTTTAAAAGGACAATCGAGCATGGTCCAGCTAGATTACGTAGAATAATATTCAATGTGCTGCAATATGCACCTAACGTAGTATACAAGAAAGGTACTGAGATACCAATCGCGGATACATTAAGCAGAGATTGCATCACGGAACTCGACAATACGGAGGAGGAAGAGTTACAAATACAAATAATCCTGCATATGTCACCAGAAACGCAGTATAAATTGACAGAAGATATCAAAATGGACAAAGATCTCAGTCAGGTTGTCTCATATATCATAAATGGGTGGCCAGATAAGGAAAGGGACATCTCGCAAAGTATTAGGCATTTTATGTGATTGACTTCGTATAGAAATGCTCAATATGTCAACAAACACAAAGGAAAAATGTAAAAGAACCAATCTTGAACAAGGAAATTCCAGAATATCCGTGGCAAAGAGTAGCAACCGACATATTTACATTCGAATCACAAGAACATCTGGTAATAGTGGATAGCTGTTCAGGGTATGTGAAATTCGAATAATTACAAACTAGCACGTCTGCGGAAGTAATAAAAATTCTGAAGAAATCGTTCGCTATACACGGAACGCCAGAAGTGCTAGAGATTGATAACGGCCCTCAATTCTCATCACGTGAGTTTAAAAATTTCGCAGGGAATTGGGAATTTGTTCAGGAAACATCTAATCCACATTTTCCAAGGGCTAATGGTTTGGCGGAACGAGCCGTTCAAACCGTTAAGTCACTACTAAGAAAATGTTCCAAAGATAAGACAGACATTTATAAAGCATTGCAAAATCTGAGAAATATGCCAAGGGATAATAGCCTAGAATCACCGAATCAGAGATTGCTAAGTAGAATGACTCGAACGAATCTACCGATCAAAAAAGATCTTCTTAAGCCAAGATCAATTGAAAATGTCACAGAAAATTTACAACGAGTAAGACAGAAACAAAAAATCTATGCCGACAAAGGGACTAAAGAAGCTCCGGATTTAAAAATCAATGACAGAATCAGAATACAAACAGGACATAGAGAGTGGACGTCAGGTACAGTTATAGGTAAACCAGATGCACCACGGTCGCTGATAGTGAAAACAGACGATGAGCGAACAATCCGTAGAAACAGACATCATTTGGCTAATACTATAGCTCACATCAAACCTAAAACGGAGATCACCCCGGACACTTCGGATGACTCAAAAAGAAGTAAATCAACCCGAATAACGACAGAAAATAATGACTGTGAATCTCGAAGAAGTCAACGAAATAATTCAGATACTGAACTAGGAGACCGTAATACAGAAGTAATAACTACACGATCGGGAAGGGTAATTAAACCATTGTCAAGGTTGAATCTATAGGTCAGGTGAGAGAAGTAATAAAATTGCACGGTTCGTTCCTTGATGTTGAACAATAAAAATAAAATAAAAAAGATTAGTTTGGATTTATATAAAATTAGTTATAATTGAATTATATTTTTATAAGATTACGGAAGCTAACCATCCTGAAAAAGATAATAATAAAAATAAAGAAAATGAAATTTAGAATTAAGTAAGACTATATATATAGTATGTAATATAATAATATATAGTAATAATATGTAAAAAAAAAACAAGGGGGGATGTAACGAGTATACCGAATAATTGTTTTTCTACTCTTAAACACTTTGAAACAATGAAGAGCTTTCTCAAAACGGAAACAAATTAACTCAGGCACCATAAGTTTTAAATAAAATACTAAAAGCCCATTTTAGCCTGTGTAACGATACTATGTAAGCTTACCTTAACCTAGTAATGTAAATCCACCTTAACCTATGTACAACTGTCACTATTGTCAGATACATGTGAATACCAATAAAGATATTATCTTAACACCCGACACGAATGGTTGTAAATTTAAAAGTAACTTTTAAAGCATAATCAGAGCACCCTGTATTTTATAGAGCCATAATCAAAAAATCTGAGCTTTTATAAGGGAATTAGAAATGAGGAAAAAACGAAACTTTTCATGGTAAAACACACAAAACATATGGGAAATCACTTTTTTCCCTAAGACAAATTTTTAAATGATAACGTTACAAATTCTTAATTATGATTTCTGAAATACTTTCATAAATGTTTGAATTTCAACATATATAAATATCGTTTACGTAAATCGTTTTCATTTTCTTGTAATAATTGATTTATTTAGACCAAAATATTAAAAAAAATTCATAACAACAGCATTCTGGTCAAATTGGAGTAAAAGCTTACTACGATTCGTTTGGTCATTAAAACAATATACATTACATAGATGGCAGTGATGGCCGTACAAATTTGGAAAAATCGTACCAAAAATTACCCCTGGGGAAATTTCAAGTTCAAAAATTGTAGGAAAACAAAACAAATTCACAAAATATAGGAACGTGTGATAATTTTGCGATAAAATATTTTTTTTTCGTATTTTTCTGTAACCATTTTAGACATCTTACGTACACTAGTAAAACTAAACATAAATTTAGCAAGTATTATTTTTATTTGTCAGAGCCAACTTTGATGTATTTTTCAAAATGAAAGTTCGAAAAAATATATTTTAGAAATAATTTAATTTTAATATTCCTGCAATTAATATTTACTTAATACCAATATGGCCTTCTTGTGTATTGTTCTTAAAGATATGTAGACAACTTTTATATAAACATTTTATAATATTTTTGCTTTTTTCATTGAAAAACTTGAAGCTAAAAAACACCATTTTTACTATAGATTCCTATGGAAATCAGTGAAAAGTTATACCACTAAAAAAGCTTCTAAATAATACGTCATTAAGATTATGACTCTATACTCTAGAAGGCTCTGGTATAATGCGTCGTTATATATACTCGTATTTTCGAAATCCGTCGGCGCATATTTTTGATTAATGAAACTCACAATTTGGTTTATGAATTAATTTATAATCTTATGTTATTTATTTTACACTCTTACAATGGGCCCATTCAGGCAAGCCAACTGTTTGCAACATGTTGTGTAAAATCAACACGTTGAAACCTAAACGCACAACATTATATCATTCAAAATTTCATGCTAATGTAATTGTGTAAATGTCATTTTTTGTATCGGTAGATTTTTGATGGCAATATGACCTGGATGCGCCCAATGATTTTATTTTAGTTATAAGTTAGTTTTTAATTTTGATTTATTTTATTTTTCACCACGAGATAAAGACGCCGTTTTTTTAGCAAAGCTGACGCGATAATTAATTTTTATTTTGTCTTCTGTCAAAAAAATAAAAGCGCGAAAGAAGCTGGCTTCATGTACTTTTTATTTTTTGTTTTTTTTTGGTGTATTGGTATGCCTGCATTTTCAACAGTTGCGTTCTTTTTTGTTTATTAGAATGTTTGCATGCGAACTAATGGTAGCGATGAGCGAATGTAAAGAAATTACTGAACGAGTGAATGTGTGTAATTGATGAGTGTAATATATAAGTGAATATATTTTTCGTTTGGAATATAAGAAAGAATGTATCTGACGTTGGAAATATATGACTGAATAAGTAAACGCGTGAGTCGCTACAAAAGTAACGCTTTTGAAGTTTGCAATCTAAGCATTTGGGTTCAGTTTCAAAAATTGCGGTTTAATTAATATTTAGGAAATCTGAGCAATAAATTTAAATGGCATATTAAGCTTTATCCTTGGTTGGCATCAACGTTAAATTAAACCATAGATCAAATTTTTAAATGAACTTTTGGACAGGAGGATCGTAAGCTTAGTGTAAACTTGCCAAAAAGTTCTTACCTAAACATGTCAACCTAACTTTAAAAAAAAATTCAAATGACTTTATAAAAACCGAAGATTTTTATTCTTTGAAGCTTTAACATAATGCAGAGTGTGATGGTAATAGTAGACCTCAAAAGACTTCAAAACGAGAACCCGTTTCAAGAATTTTAAAATGCCAAGAAAATTCTACTTTTAGGCCACCGTACGATTAGCATGATAACAAAAGTTTTAAATGAGCTTTTATTTATATAATTTTTATTTTTATTTAAATTGAAAAACTTAAATCAAGACTTTGTAAACGGCTATACAAAAACCTAAGCCGCAGCTATATAATAATGCGTTATATATGCGAATAAAATAATGCGTTTAAAACAGGTAAAAGCTCATTGATGGAACCGAAAAAAAAGTCTGAAGAATTTATACGCTTTCGGTATGATCTATTACATTGACGTAGAACACGTGTAGTAATCAAATCGTAATAAAACTAGAATATTTACTTAAATTAAAACTTTTAATATAGCTAAAAGCTCATTGAACATATTAAACTGTATAAAAAAAATTATCCTTACGAACTTTTGACCCGTGGCGTACTGCAGCTATCGGGGGGGTCACAGGTGGTGGATAGTGGACGACCTATCGATAGGAGGTTAGCGGTGAATTAAATAAGCCGCCCCCAACCGCAGTCCAGCTGGTGGGAGAGTCTCAGGGAACTGGGGAGTGGTTAACCTCAGTTCATTAAATTCTGAGTGCCTATGATGCCCAGCAGGGAAAGGCGAACGGATGGCGCCAGAAAACTATCGACCAATAACCACGGCGGACTGTGCGTCACGTCCTCTATGTACCTCCGGAGTCTTCGCGGGTGATGAGTGGAGTACATACCCTATAAACGGGTGACCCTGGGAATGGAATGGATCCCATTGGATTGGGCTCTCCATGTGAATAGGTGAACGAGAGAGAGAATATGGAGCGGAGGGAAGGAGGTGCTGGGAGGCCAGGATGCTAGCGAGCCGAATGGGCTGGATTAAGGTGTTAAGCGACCCGTGCTGGTGATCAACTAGGCTGGGGGCCCATTTATCAAAGCCCAGTCGCTAACGGAGCCCTCTGGATACCTGGCAACCTCCAGTTGTATTTAGCCTTACCTGTGTATGGACCTGTGGTGGACCCATGTTTCTCCGATACTCGTGGGAATAGCATGAATGATACCAAAATCAAAGAAATAGAGGCTGATACCCTTCAAACCGGGAAGCAACAAGGAAGGGAGTAGCTTGAACCTTAAAGGTGGGGCTCCCTTCCTAGCGGCGGGGAGAAGCAATACCTTGACATTAAAGCCAGGTAGAAGCGGAATCGGAGCCAAACAGAAAAGCAGGGCATCGGAAGGGGTCCGTCCGGCGAAGCGACGATATCGTGAAAAATGGTCGGCGCACAGAATTTTGGAAAGGCTCACTGCGACCCCAGAGGGGCAGTTAACAGCAGAACAAAAGGAATCTGTGGTACGGGCGAGGAAAGTTGTCGGCAGCGGCACTTTGAATAAGGATCTTAGTTCGAAAAGAATGAGGTCACTTGATGAGGAAGTACCGGGTGACGCTAAACGACCAAGGTGACCACAGGAGCCCAAAATGACCAAAAGATGAAGCTGTTCAGCGAAATCTTGAAGGAGCATGCCTTGATGTTAGCCGCTGAAAAATTGAAGTTGGTTTACAACGAACTGAACTCCGTATTTTTGGAAGTCCTGAGAGATAATCCGAGACCCCCACCGTCCTGTAGGGATGCGGGGTGGTATCAGAGGCGCGCTAAGTTGACTGCGTACTCAAATAAAAGATTGGTGGATCTGTATAGAATGGCAGTGGCCAAAGTAGGCGAGGTATGGCAGGGCGCGAAGCTGGAGGCGGTCAGTAAGAAGGAAATTCCGAGCAGACCGAGGGCACGCGTCTGGTTGCTAACCAAGCCCGAGAAACCTGAGGAGGAGATTCCCTCTCATTGAGATCATCCAGGCCAGTAACCCACATCTTCCGGCAAAGAACTGGAAGATAATGAAACAAGAGGAGGCCAAAGGGGGCTATAGGTTGACAGTTATGCTGTTAAACAGGGAGTCCCTAACTCTCCTTGCGGAAACAAAGGGTCGGGTTGATCACTCTCAATGTGTACAAGAAGGATGAAGTGGACACGCAAGTGAGAAACCAGCCTGGGGTAAACGTCGGGAAGGAAGGTGTTGACCTCCGGAGACGGATACGGATACCGAAATGATGGTTGTTCAAGCCTGCTCCCTTTCTCTGGACTCTCATGGGGAAAACCTGTTGAAATCTCCGCGAGAGGGGGATGGCAACGGCGGCCACATAAAAGGATTAAAAGAGAAGACGGGCGGCGAAACGACGGATTATCCAGGGGTTACTTTTCCGATACGGGAAGTAGAGGAAGAGAAGAATAAGGTAGGTCACAATGGTTAACATTGTACAAATAAACCTGCATCACACGAAGGCTGCCACGGCAGCTCTCGTTCTCAGACTGACTAAGTCAGGTGAGGACTTGGTGCTAATCCAAGAACCTTGGATTAACAATAACAGGATCTGTGGCCTCAGAACGAAAGGGTATAAATTATTATACTCAGGCAACTCTGAGAAGATCAGATCGTGTATTTTGGCGAAAAATAATATGAATATTTTTCTTCTTCCTCAATTTATTAGTGGGGATGTTACCGCGGCGGGTGTTGAGGTTGGCTGTGAAAAATTATGGCTAACCTCAGCCTATATGGATCGGGAAAAGGAGGTTCCACCGGATAACCTGGGGGAACTGATCCGGGAAGCAGGTCAAAGAAAGGTAGGTGTCTTACTTGGATGTGATGCAAACGCGCATCACACAATCTGGGGAAGCACAGACATTAATCAAAGGGGTGAGTTATTTTTTGAATACTTATTAAATACTAACCTTTTAGTTTGCAATATTGGGCGAGAACCAACATTTATTGTCAGGACTCGACAGGTCTTGGATGTGACATTTACGTCAGATACTATTTTTCATATGATCAAGGGATGGAGAGTGGAGAATGAGCACTCATTCTTCGATCACCGCCGGATTAGTAGGCCTAGCGACAATTTCTATAGAGAAAGAAATAGTTAACGAGCTGAACTATGATGATTTGATTGACCAATTTGCCAATATCAAATCCCGGAAAATTGAATTTTAAATTGCTTAGATCGAGTTTAAAAATATTAGTACGTCGTTTAGAGGAGTATGCCTATCGGGGAAACCTCTTTAAAAAAAACGCATTGTAAGTCTACCTCAAGAGTGATGTGAAAACGGCTTAAACTTAAGTTACAATTTTCAATTGCACCGGGCGCCAAAATGTCTGGGACCGGCCCTGATCACCGGTATGTAATATATAACCTCAACGTCAACCCTGTTACCCGGAAAGCCTTCAGGAATCCTAAAAGGACAAACTGGAACAAATATGGGGAGGTGTTAGAGGAGGTATTGCCGCTGGAAGTTCCAGAACTTCCGGCGACAGTACAAGAACTGGATTGCATGGTTGATATTGTCACAAAGGCATGCAATCTTTCATTTAATGCTGCGTGCCCCTGATAAAACCTAGGGGCAAACAGAATCCGACATGGTGGTCCACTGACTTGGAGACCTATCGGAAAACTTGTAGGGTAGCCTTCAATAGGGCCAAGAATACCAGGGAAGCTCGGCATTGGGACTCATATATGAAGGACCTGAGGAATTATAAAAGAGAGTTGAGGAAGGCACAAAGGGGATTCTGGAGACTCTTCTGTGGTAAAATGGAAGAGGTATCTGAGACTTCCCGCCTTAGGAAGATTCTTTCTACCAACCCAACCAGTCCTAGTTATTTAATTAAGCCGGATGGGTCGTGGACAGCTTCTAGTATGGAATCTCTGGAGCTTCTAATAAATAAGCACTTTCCGGGAACGTTATGCAGAATGCACTATTGATCGTTACCAAATGGGCCAGCAAATGTGGATTAGGGATCAATCCGTCCAAGACAGAGGTGGTACTTTTTACCAGGAAGTATAAAATTCCGGTAGTTGGCCCGCCTACGATAAACGGCACTAGACTGACTTTTTCTGATAGAGCGAGATTCTTGGGCATAATCTTGGACAGTAAACTCAGCTGGATGCCTAACACGTTAAAGAGGGTAAATAAGGCCACTGTAGCCATTTACTCGTTCAGGAACGCCATTGGTAAGAGATGGGGTTTGAAACCGGAGCTGGTACACTGGCTGTACACTGCCGCAGTGAGACCTGTACTTATGTACGGAGTGGGCGTGTGGTGGCCAGCTCTGGACAAGGTAACGTACAGGAGTAGAATGGAAAGGGTGTAAAGAACGGCCTGCATGCTTATAAGCGGGGCGCTTAGGACGACACCTACTCGCGCTTTGGAGGTTATGTTCCACCTTATTTCAGTAGAGGTTTTTGGTAAGCAGAAGGCAGCCGAGGTGGCTATGCGACTTACGGCTGTCTCTCAGTGGAAGTGTCTGCAGGTGGGGCACTCGACGATAGTTGGATCATTAAGGGATGAACTGGTAAATCTAGATTATGTGAAACGTGAGTTTGCAAACCCTTACTATAAGCGGAAAAAAAAGAAAACAACGTTTTTAAAATTCTAGCGGGTTAGTATGATAATTGGAGGAGAAAAATAGAAAAGAAATAACGGTCTCGAAAAAAAAAAAAATAAATGAGACGGGAGTTGGGAGGTGAAAATAATGAAACGATGGTCAGTTGAGTTTTGTCGATTAAAGAAAAATCACTTGTTTTTTTTTGGTAGAATTACCGATTAAAAGTAATTACATTGATAGATTGATAAAAAAAAAAGTATCGTAATTTTTTTTGTTATACAATAATAATAATGAGACGTTATTGAATTTAAGAAAAATAAATGCTAGTTTAAGTGCTTTATAACAATTAAGTTTAAGTTTTTCATTCAATACATTTTGAACATAACATTAAAACATTGAAATTGCTGTGAACAAAAGCAAAAAAATAAAAGAATCCTAACAGATCAAAATTGTTCAAAAATAATTTAAAATTAATATTAACGATCAGTTTGGTGGTGGTGATTAGTGAATTGATAATATAAAAAAAACAATCATTACCGTTTAAGTCAGTATCTTTAGCAAATGACCAAATTTTGTTTTAATTGAATAAAAAAATAAAAGTCATGTATGTACGAGTATGTACTAAAGTTATACAATAAAAGTTTGAATTAAAAAAAAAAAAATAGAGAATAAAAAAAACTGTACGATAATTAATCTGATGCGTCTTATTGATAACCGTTGAATCCATTGGTATAATTTACTACCAACGCTTCTGATAAACTGTTGTTATCAACTCACATACGTAAAAATCTTGAGGTTGAGAACGAGTTATGGATTAATTGAAACCAACGAGCCTGGAAAACACGATACAGCAACACGTGATTGGATCGAAGGCTAACGGAAGTCGAGGGCAACCTGTAAAAGCATTCAAAAGTTAAGATTATTATTTTATTTTATTATTATATATTATATTTTTTTGTTTGGCATTTGCGAAGTTTAGTGTTAGACATAGTTTTAAGTTCACTCAGAATATATTTTTTTTTGTTTTTTTTTTTAAATTTTGTAAGCATTTACGTTTTTTTTAAATGAAATTTACGCCTAATTACCTACGTACTCGTATTGGTATAAGCTATAGAAGTAATATGAACTAATTTACTTTTCGATTTATTTGGCGGGAGTATGATCGAATGACAAAGATAACGTTTTTTTCCGTTGTTTTCTTATTATTTTTTTTTATTTTTTTTTGCGGTTTAGATCTAGGTTGTTGCAAACTTGGGAACAATCGAATCCACTATTAACCCTGAGCTAAAGCCGGTTAACAAGCAACCGCACCCAAGTCTAAAATGCAACAACATCTGTTAACAGGGGTTTGTTTTTTTTTCTACGATGTATAGTGGACTGTAAAAACCTGTTACATATGTTATACCAACCTTGTGCTTCGATAAAGGGTTCCGGACCGTCTGTCCTTCAAGGGAATCCTGGAAGGACGGATCAATACTGGAAAACGAGGCAGTGCAATTTTTCACGGACGGCTCTAAGCTAGATGGTCAGGTAAGAGCCGGAGTCTTCTGTGAGAAGCTTAATGTTAATATTTCTGTTCGTCTTCCTGACTACTGCAGCGTTTACCAAACTGAAGTGGTGGCGATCGGGGAAGTCGTAACATGATTGAAGCATAATGTGGTATAAGTAAGGAATATCGCAATTTATGTGGACAGTCAGGCGGCGGTCAGGTCACTAGAGGCGGTTTGTCTGAGGTCACGGGTGGCGCTGGAGTGCCGATCATCTCTTAATGAGATGAGCGAGTGTTTCAGAATCCAGATAATCTGGGTCCCTGTTCACTCGGACATCACGGGGAACTGCAGGGCGGATGAACTAGCTAGGTACGGTACGACTCTCCAGATGCAGACGGAAAGGGCGGGTCTGGGGAGGCCTATAGTAGCGCTCAAATTGGCGCTCAGTAGAAAGGCAATCGCCTTGACAAATGAGAAATGGACCAACACTCTCACGTGCAGAGTAGCAAAACAGGTTTGGCCAAAACTGGACTTGCGGCGCTCCAAGGCACAGATATCCCTGGGAAGACGAGAGTTAGGATTGGTTTTAGGGATACTGACAGGACACTGCCTTTTTGGGGAACACGCGAGAAGGCTGGGTCTACAGACAGATGACTTTTGTAGAAGTTGCATGGACGAGGAGGAGGAAGAGACTATAGATCACTTCCTAGACATAAATACTTGGGTGTGTACGGTATGGACAGCCTTTCGGAACTCGTGAACTGTGGAGTACGAGATATTCTACGCTACATAAGTAGCACTGGATGGCTTCAGGGGTAAAGGGAAGATAAGATCCTATGGTATCGCAATGGGCCACTATTGGCCTAATTGTGCGATAGCAGCCACTCTAACCTAACCTAACCTAACCTACGAACTTTTGAACACTAAAACCGTAAGCTTAAAGTCCTTATCTGAGTTTGTCTCTATTTCAACTAACAATTTCAAATGACTATAAAAAATCAAAAAAAGAAAAAATCTTTATTAAAAAGCTTTTATTCTGTATACTAAAGCTTACTGCACCTTGAACGCAGTTTGTGTTATATATATGTGATGAACTTCACCATTCGCTGCAGTAATTGTAAAAACGCTGTAGCAACTGTGGCGAAAATCACACCGCAAATTAGAGAGGTTGCTCAGTATACTTAGATTTAAACAAAAATGTAAACCAAGCCAAAAACTTCAATTGTTCCACAAACCGGAAATTTGGGGACAAACGCCAGCAATTTTGCGCAACCTGGGAAGCCAAGCTAAATTTATTGAAGAAGAAGCATCAATTCATGCAATCGCAAACGAACAAACGAAACGATCCATTTTATGATGAAGACACTATAATTTGAGAGAATTTTGAACTAAATAGAGTTTTGGTCAAATTAAACGTAAATGTGGCCCTTATTTTACAACTTAAACTGAAACTATCAAATCTCTCTCCAAAACTAATATATACGAGTATATTTAATATTAATTCATTTTGATCTGCCCCTTTTTTGTGGAACGCCCCTTTTTTGTTAACGTGAATAACTTCAAGCCAATACAAAAGGGCGTGTATTACAATCAAATGATTAACGATTGACTTTTTAAATTTTAGAAAAATTTATATCACAGAGCATCCACTAAGTCATCCATTCAATTTAACTAGTCGGAATTAGTTTTTTTGATTCGGAAATCTGTATAGAAAAATATCGAGTTCGAAAATTTATATGACTTAGATTAAATTAAATTTGATTCACTTACCATTTCACGAATGTTGTAACAATCATCAATATCGGCGAATAAAATTTGATTTAGTATACGTCCTGCCTCTTTATATTTGTCCGCAACAATTGTCGCCAATTTCACATAAAAATACGTTTGTAGCACGTTCAACGTCAGTGTACTTGGCAACATATTTAATGGAACTTGATATTTGACATCATTTCGGTTAAATAGCACAATAAAAAAAGTTGAAATAATCTGATTGATAAATAACATTCCAATATGAAAAAGGAAATGATAGGAATATGTTCGTGTTACTAGAGTTGCCACATTTGTTACTTTTTTATGAAGTTTTATTAATTTTTTGATTCGATCAATTTGCATTTGTGACCAATTTATTTTTTCGACTGACATTGCCATTTGGCAAACCAATTTCAGTTCTTTATTGATAATATCGTAGAAATGGATGAAAAGTAAAATACAAAAGACGTAATGGGAAGTTATAAATTGGGTTAGTGTTAAATGGTATGAAAGGGCCGTAACCTGGAATTTCGACAAAATTTGGAGTGTAAACGACATCATGTTCAGATTGTTTATGAAAAATAGCCAGAGTAGGCAAATTTCTTTTATGAAAAATACTAAGAAATATTTAATCGACAACTTAACATGCTTATCACCAAACTCGTTCCACATCGATCGAGCACATTTCAAAGTTTTATTAAAATTTCGAACCATCTGGTGGCGTAAAATAATCGGTAGCATAAAACAAACAATCACGTTTAGGTATGCAGTTATATAATCTTGTAAAATATACACAGTGACAAGAATACACCGTGGTAATGATTGATCTTCAAAAGCTTTCGTAAAATTATGAAATACGATTTTAGCCCAAATTGTTATGCACAAAATACAAGCTCCTATGATAAATGTAAATGTCGTAGAAATATTCGAATTCTTGAATTTACATTTTCGCATATCATACGAATAACAACCGAGTCCGCAAATTTTAATTAGGCCGTACAGATAATAAAATATGTAAACGAAATACTTGTATCGAAACTGTTTCATTTCAATTCAAAAAATGATTTGTAATACGTACTAGTGAATATTAAGCCTTAAGCGACCTTAAGAACATTCCAATTAATTATGGATTATGATTAATTTATTGGGTGAGTGTAGAATTTTAGATGCAATCGATAACTCAAATATAATCATGATTTCATCAAAAACTAAATACACGAAGGGGCGAAATTATCCGGAATACCCTAATGTTCTAAATTTAAACTTTCATGGTTCGTCCGCTGCAATCTGATTAACAGATTGTCCATAGAGATTTGGCAGAGAAACTCGCAGAGAAAAGCGCATAACGAATTAATTAGTTCCCGAAATATTGAACCAAAATCGAAATTTCTTTAACCGAATTTTTATTTTTATTTTATGTAAAACAAAATTCATGAATGAAATCAATAATTTAATTAATACGAAAAGAATAAATTGTTAAAAATTCTATCAATTTCGATCTGACTTCTGTCAGTTTCGATCTGATGGAGAATTGCTAACTTATTACCTTGATCCTATATATAGGAATCAACCATGTACTTATGATCAGTAAAACCGCATATAAATTAATCCGAGTAAAAAACTTCAAATACCGTGTAAAAAGAACCGGGTAAAAAGAAGGGGTTTTACATAATTTCCTTTGTGTGTACGTATAAGTATAACGGTCCGCGAAAAGCTATAAATGTAAATCAGACATGTTGATCTTATAAGAAAAAATCATAATGCTAAATAGATACACAGTATGCCGTTGAGTGATGTATATTTTAAAGCATAAGCTAAGGGGAATTTTTTCGTTTTTTGTCACTTTTTATTTGATTTGACATGGGCGATGTCTGTGTGGTTCAAGTTTGTCATACAATTTTATCTTCTGACCCCCTCTCATTCAATTTGACGTAAGCGATGTCGGTGTGGTTTAACTTCTTTAAGATCATTTTTAACTAACTTTCACACACACTAGAAAGTTGAAATTTGGCGCACAACTTTATCTCCTGAGTCCTGACACATTTTTAACTATCACAATTTGGCTGACCCTGGGGTACTCCCTATCAAGCGATTTCTCTTTAATGAAAGTTTTCAACTCGAAACCTATGAGCTGGGAACTTAAGTTTTATTAAGTGCATGTAGATGTGGCAGGGTACACACTAAAACGATAAAGATCAGGTTGCAATATGTGTGCAATATATTGTAACTCGAAAAACACAAGAGGGGGGGAATTTTCTCATTCACTAATATTGAAGTTATCTGTGGACATACATGGCAAATTATACATAAACCTATACCTATGTAGCTTTACTATTTGATGTCTATCATAAGCTAGAGGGCCTTAAAAATCAAAACTCATGTGACGTGTTTTGTCTGTGAGTAATGTGTATTACTCATATTGTAACGTTTAAAATATTAATTAAAATAAATTCAGTAATAATTAAATAAACTTATAATTTAAAGTTGTGTCAAACGAAAAATACAAAATAAAGTCTTGTTGCTATAGGCCGCCCCCCCCCATCCTCGAAAAAAATTATTGAGCAATCAACAGAGCACTCAACGTTGTTATCGTAGCGCAGTTAGATGTTTTAATTAGGCAGATCATGCTGCGAGAAGTTGACACCAATAAAATGCTTCAGACGAAAACAATTCGTTTCCGACCGCCATGAAATTTCATCGCGATCAGTGCTACAATATGCCAACTATTGATAAAATTGGCTTGACTATCCTTATAGCGATCCGCCCTTTGAGCGTGAATTTCGAGTCCATCCTCGAAATTCGCAACAAACTCTCATCCCTCTCAATATCTTAAGTTATCATTTGGATCAGATTATGTGTTCTCATTATTTTGCCATTAGGATCTGAACGTTATAGGTATAACGTACGTTCAGCGTTATCACAAACATCAGTAATAGTGAACCGACTCAATACAATTTTTAATGGTGGCAAACAGTTTCAACAGTGAGAAGAGTTGGTAATTACTTTCATTAAGACCAAGAATTTAAAATTAATCCGAAGTAGTTTGTGTACTAACATTTCAGGGATCACCGAGCAATATGCAAGAAATATATGACGATATAAAAACAATTGTCACTCGATCAAGAAGGTATGCACACCTTCAATCACTCAATATTCAATCAATATTCACTTATATTTAACACATTGTTTACTCATTATTCAAAAATTCTCTCAATAGTTACTAATTATCCCCTCAATATAAAATTATATTTCATACATAATTCACTCATTATCCACTGTGTATTCACTGAATATTCCTTTTTTATTACACTCAATATTCTCACATTTTTCATAGACTATTTACGCTTTAAACGTTATTGCTTGATGAATTCACTCAGCATTCTATCATTATTCACCCGTAATTCACTCATTATTCAATGTTTATTAGCTCTTTATTCATTGATGAATTCAATCATTATTCACTGACTATTCACTCTTTATTCACGGATGGTTGTAGAATGAATGATGATTTCACTCATTATCTGCATGTTATTCAATCATTATTCACTTAGTATTCTCTCATTATTCACTCAATATTCACTAAAAACTCACCCAATATTCACTGATTTATTGATTCATTATTCACTGGCTGTTCACCCTTTAAATACTGTTTCATTTTGCATTTGCTCTTGATTTTTCACTCATTATTCAATCAGTACTCTCTCATTATTTACTGATTATATGGTACACTCAACATTCATTCAGTAATCGCTCACGATTCATACTTTATTCACTCATATCCCACGCTTGATTCACTCATTATTACTCATTGTTCAGTGACAATTCACATAATTTTCACTGATGACTGATAAATTCACTCATTATTCACTGAAGATTCTAACCTTATTCACTCACAATTTACTCGTTATTCACAGATTTTATACCATTTAAACACTGTTGCTTTAATAATTCACTCTTTATTCACCCATTCTGTTATTCACTATTTATTTCACATTATTCACTCTCTTTGTTTCTTATTATTCAACGATTATTCAATTTAATATTTCATATCAATTCACTCGTTATTAACCCGTTATTCAACATCACCACTCATTAATCTCTCATTATTCACTGATGATTGACGAATGATGAGTTCTGTCATTATTCGCTCATGCTTTACTTATTATTGTGTCAGTATTCACTTAATATTCACTGAGTCTTCACAAACTTTTCAATCATTATTCTTCTAATATGCACTCTTGAATCATTATTCAATGATTATTCATTCATTTTTCACTGAGTGTTCGCCCTCTAAATACTTATTTACTTAACATTCTCTCATTATTCACTGATTATTTACTCAATATCCATTTATAATTCACTAATTATTCAACGATTGTTCAGTCTTTATTCAGCCGTAGTTCCCATTTTTAACGGAATATTCACTCGTTAGTCTCTCAATATTCACTGATTGTTCACTATTTATTCACTGATGAATGATGTACTCACTGAATATTCATTGATAATTTGCTGATTATCTACTCACACAGTATTCTACTTCACTCAAATCCCCCAAATAATTAATTATGAATGATAAGTAAAGAGAGTTGAGTTAATAATGGATGATTAATAAGTGATGAATGGTGAATAAATCAGTGGATAATGTGTCAATAATGAGAGGATTATGAGTGAATCAAGCGGTAAGCAAATCTATTAATCTATTGAGCAAAAGTTTGACCAGATTACAACGTTTTACGGAATAAATAAATACGGTGAGAACCTTTTATTATTGATTGTCTAAATTGGTAAAATGTTTGTTATTTATGTGGAATTTTGAAGTTCACTGAAGACGAAGACATCTGCTCGCCAAATAAATTACTAGCTCCTCTTGTTACTACTCTTATAGTCCATGGTTAATGCTCAGTGGTAGAACTAGTACTGCTACTTTATTTTTGCTTTTATTTCTCGCAAATGGAAAGAGCTTGATAACCAACCAAAACAACCGTCCCGTTTTCGACGGGACAGATCAGTTTTAGAATCTAATGTTTCTTGTCCCGGAGTTGCTATAAGCGCTGCTTCCACATTAGGTTTATGATAAATCTTAGTAGCGGTCGAAATTTTTCCAGCAAAAATTAAATGCAGCGGCGATGATATCTATAGATGCAGAAATCTTGCAAACAGACATTTGCTTGATAAAACGTAAGACATATTAAACTCTTTGTATTAGGGCAGAGATTGAGCTAATGTCTAAGAGATGGAGTTCCCATCGTAAAAATCATTTCTAGGGAAGCACCCCAAATTTCAAGCCAATATGACATTTAGTCTTGTTTTGGAAGCTATCGAAAGTAGAGAAGTTTGATATATTTTGCTACCACGGAAAACAGCGAATTTCTTTAATTAAACACTAATTTTTGGGCGAAAAAACTATTACGCAAACCGAAGAAATCACTTCTTCAAACTTCACGGTTAATAAGTGCTTTACTAAATGAGTAGCATGAGTGATAATCCGTACTCAGGACATCCGGTTGAGATCCCTACTGAGGAAATGGTGACCAAAATCCAAGATATTGTATTAACATATCGCCGAGTGAAGATTAGAGAGATTGTTAAAATGGTAAACATGTCAAAAAAGCGTGTACGGAACGTCCTACATAAACATTTGAGCATGAAAAAAATCCTTTTACAAAACGTCAATGTACCCAGCTGACTCATCCGCAGTCTCCTCCCCCCCCCCACCCCCATCCCCATCAAACTGGTCGAAATAAGCTATGATGTGCTGTTCCCGAACGTAGAACGAAGCATATTTTGCAACAAATCGTATTTTTTTAAATATTGGAATATCATTAAGCCTGACCCAAGTTTATCGAGCTAAAAGGAGACCGCTTTGAAAAATCAATCAGTTTTTCATTCAAAAAGTAGCTGACATTTCACTCTTCACTCTTCCCTCGTACGTCCCTCGCTCTTAATTTAATTTTAAGCTATGTTAGCATAGGGTGAAAAAAAATGTATGCATATTTATAATAAAATACTAAATAAGGGGAGGGTGGCAAAATGTTAAATCTGGCCCTTCAAGTTTCCCTGCCAAGTGCAATGTAAATGTAGAAATTGCACGAGTTTAAGCAACATTGTATATTAAAACGAAATATGTCACTTCCGTTCATCACATTTATGAGATTACTTTAATATAAAATTCTTTGGTAGGAGCACGTGAAAAGATGTTTACATATCAAATAGCAATACCAACCGAGCGAATGTAACATTTTACCTTACACAACGGAAATTTAGTGTGCCATTTTCATTAATGAGGCTTAAGTTGCAGAAGATTTTTTAGATCAGGAAGGTTGAATAGATTTAAATTTAACATTATCAAATAGGAGTCCCGTTATATGATTTAATTTGGTGTTTGCCGTCCGTCGTAATACTCGATTTCCTCTCCATTACATTTGATGCCAAAGAAGGAACAAAATGATTGGTAATCTTGGGGAGACAATCGGCATTTGAATGCGGTGACCATACGAGACTGATATTTTATACTCCATATCACGGCTTCCAATTTAAAGGATAAACGATATTTTTGAAAGTCGTTTTGATAATAGCTTACCACCAAATTCTGATAGCGCCAAATGATGTTTGGTATATATAAAACAGCCATGAGCTTTCCGTTTGGACTGTTTGAGTTTGTATGTATTACGATTTACGTAATACAGCTCAAACCTTCCAACGGTTCATATGGGTAAAGAAGTATCTGGACAATAATTTGGTGGAAAGCAGATCTTAGAAAGAACTGCGGCTATCTAAAAATGTTCACAGCCAACATGTTACTGACATTTGTCAAAATTTTGATCGACAGTCAAGTACACCACTTATAGATTTCGCAGTTCAATTATCGACAGATATTCGACACATAAGAGATGTAGAGAAATTCATTGAACTTCAATTACTCCACCATTTTGTTCATTAACGGTCCCAATAGGCCACCAGGAAGTTTGTTGCGATTCCAAAGCATGCATTGCTCTGACGGTGATTCGAGCATTTCTCGACCAGTATGTATCACGTTTCAGAGTCCCTATAGAAATTACATCAGAATCAGTTTAAATTTTTCAGGAATTGACAAAAGTACTTGAATCACATAAAATATGAACTGGTGGTTCCATATACAGCTTAAGGCTATGCTGAAATTTGCCCTTTTGTTCTATCAATTTGAATGTTTCCAATGAAAATTACGTCTGTACGCTAATTACTTGATACGAACGGCCTGTCCAATGGCCATTCTCACTAGTGACTTGAAATGCAAACAAGAAACCGCCACAAATGCATACACTTGTCTTTAGTACAGAGATAGTCAATAAGGTAAACTAATAGTTTAGCATTTTCTTCAAAGCTTCTAAAATCAGAAAATACAATATATTGTATCTGAGAAACTTACCATAATCCGAAACGGCTGATTTCCCACCTTCAAAATCTGCATCCGATGTAGAATTTTTCCAGAGGCATTAGCCTTCTCCTCCAGCAGTGTAATTATTTTAACATAAAAGAATATTTGGGATGCGTGTAAAACTAAAGTAAACGCAAGAAGTCCTTTTGGGTTATGCACCGAAAATTCGTGTGTCAAAAGAAAAAAAAATATGTACAGCGACAATATCATATCAACAAATAGTACACCAAATTGAAATAGAAAATGTAATTGATAAACATCTCGCCACAATCCGGTCATTCTTACCACCATTTTATAATGATCTATACATTTTTCCAATCGATCACAGATGCTTTGAATTTTCTGTATTTTAATTGCATCCGGATCCAAAACATCAGCCAGTATTAACTCCAATTCATTATTAAGTATATCAAAGAAATGAATGCAAATCATTAGGCCGAACGTAAAGCACGATGTTATAAATTTGGTTAAAGTTAAATAATAGGCAATACCAACAGTTTCCCACATGGTAATGCGTTCAAAAACCGCTGATTTCATAACAAAAATATTCGCGACAAAGAACAGCACTTGAAGAATAATCTCCTTGAGTACGAATACAGCAAAATATTTATAACTTATAGCTAAATATTTATCACCATATTCACTTAAAATTGACCGACAGCATTTAATCGTTTTATTATATAAGGTGACAAATTCATGCCGAAATACTATCGGTCCGGAATAACAAACGACTACATTTAGGTAAGCGGTTAATAGATCTTGAAGTATATACAAAGAAAATACAATCGCCCCCGGTAACGTATGATATGCGATGTCATCAGCATTTGTATGCACTATAATTCTTGATAATACTGTGATGTACATAATTAAGCATCCCGAGGCTAAACTTTGAATAGTTGATAGTTTTGATAGTCGAAACCTTTTCTTATGTTGGTCGTACACGAAACATCCAAGACCCAAAATCTTTACAATGCAATACAAATAGATAACGATGTACGTGTAATGCTTGTAACGGAGTTTAAACATTTTTATACATAGTGAAAGGTTTGGCGGTAAAAATAATATTTTGAACTTTGAATTTGTTTAATCACTTTACCAAATTACGTAATGTAAATAAATTATGTGGTTTGATTGATGACTGATAGTCGAAATTTAATAAATTATTACTAATTAGTTATTCTAATTACACAAAAATTAAATGTACAGGGGTGCGATTCTGGTTCAGTAATAATTTGAAATGATAAAAAAACTTTTCATTACCATCTAATCATCCGTTTTAATTTTTTTCATTGCTCAAAACAAAATTATGCATGCCTTAGTGCACTAGAATGCGATTCTGGTTCAAGTATAATAGTTATACACGCTGTTTTGCGATTTCAAGTAAGCGACGAATGATAAATTTGTGACGAATTTAAAAGAGATTCAATTACCCAGTTGTACGATTGAGTGCTCCAACAGCGCAAATTTAGCGATCACCGTGATCGCTCAATTTGACCTCACCGTGAGCATCACTTTACACCATATTTCGTCTAAAAAAGAACGAATACCGACGGAATATATGGTGCAGTAGTATTTGTAAACGGTTTGTTTAAGAAATTGTTTGATAGATGGTGCTGTTATGTCGGTAAGGTAGATATGGTGTAAAGTGATGCTCACGGTGACGTCAAATTGAGCGATCACGGTGATCGCTAAATTAGCGCTGTTGAAGCACTCAATCGTACAACTTTTTTAATAAATTCCACTATAAATAAAATAAAATTAATTTAATTCAAGTTAAAGAATAATTCAAAATATTCAAAATATCTAAGACTAAAATAGGTACTTACATAATTTGGATTTAATATTTAATATATTAATTAATAGTTATTTAATGAATTATTTTTCTATTACACTGCACTTTAAAAATTTTCATGTGCTTACGTATACTTCACATCAAAGTAAAATCTAGAATGATAAAATACTTGGAAAACAAAAAATGAAATAAGTAGATCGATCATTAGTTCCGCTAGTTGACATCAGGTGCCTAACCATTTATATTGTTACGTTTTTGCCTTGTCAATCAAGGTTCGTATCACTGGATTGTGAATAATACAAACTCAATTCAATTTATCACCAACGAATTTATTTATTTCACAAAATTTATTACAACACAGTTTATCAATAAAAATTCACAAAATCACTTTATATAAATTATTCTTAAATTTTACTGATCACTTTTACTTTATTTATCGCACTACAACACTTTTTAAATCACTTTTTAATTCCTTTTAATCTTTATACTATCGCGTACCAAATATTACTACTAATCTTACAAGTTTACACTATCGCGTTCCAAATACTAATAATCCAATTCGATCTTGTTCGCCTTTTTATATACACAAACCAAGCTTCTCGAAAGTTCACGACTTTTCCAGTTGGAATAGCGTAGAAACATTACGTAACAATTTTTATCATGGAAAATTCCATTTAGTACAGTAAACATTGAGCTATTAGTTTTACTTATTCTATTACACACTAGGTGTCACCGTCACACTACCCCTCACCTAAGCCTGTTCGTCCCGAACAGGACCGAAATTACCTCCTCGGTAGAGGGCCAGCCTCTCTAAATGTACCGCCATTGGTTTACCTCCTTGTCCTTTTCTTGTCCTGTAGGGTGCCGTCCATATAGGCTGCACTTTCGCCGATAAATCCCCCTTCTTTTGTTGCGAGTTGTGATGCCACACCAGTTGCCCCTCGTGTAATCCCTGGCCATTTGCCCGTATGGCACATCGAGTTCTCATCCAGTCGCCCGACACTCGCACTCTACCTCGCACAACTCGGCCCTTCTTATCCAAAGTCTGCTTAACCTGGTGTTCTTTGGTTTCCTCAACAATTGTTTCAGATTTCGATGGCAGCTCCTCGTAATGACTGATTGTTACTAGCCTTACTGTCGCATCCGTACCGTTAAACTTAAGTTTCAGCTCGATGTTATCGCTACTCAATATTCCTCGGCCAAAATCCAACACAAAGCCATTCATCCTCATGAAGTCCGTTCCCAAAATGACCTCGTCCATAATGTCTGCGACTAGAACTTTGTGTGGGAAAAGAGTTTCGCCGATCCTTATGCTCACGATCTTTTTCCCTTTAATCATTGCACTCTCCCCATTTGCCATTCTTAATTTTAACCCATCAACCAGCTGCACTGCTCCTGCGATCAAATCTTTCCGAACAATTGTGTGGGTTGCTCCGGTATCCAGCGTAATAATACACCTCCTCCCTTCAACACCGCCCCAAACTGTGACGCTGCTTCCGCCTCGTGCTTCACTCGTAACAGGGATGAATGTTATGGGGCAACCAGACGGCGAAGCCAGCTTCGGTTCCTTCAAACTGACTTCTAACCTTTCCACTTTACCGACTGTTGCCATCCGCTCATCCGATTCCCGCTCTCCTCTTCGTGCTCTTTCCACAGAAGTTGGTGATCCGTGCCGCTTTCCCCTTGCTTCCAAACAATCTCGCGAGATGTGGCCAATCCTGTTACATACCCAACATCTTCGCTCGCTGCTTCTAGACCTATGTCCCGACCGTTCCGTGTTTGCCCGCATAAAAGGTGGCGATCTTATCTTTCTCTGTATAACACTCCGACAGTCCATTGAGATGTGACCCAACTTGTCACATTTCCAACACCTAAGCCTGCCTCTTCCGCCTTGCCGTACCATTCGCTCCCTGCTGCCGTTCTTGTCTGAGTTCATTTGGCGCCTAAATAATGACGGTCTGGTGAAGTTCTGCACAGCCTCGATCGTCAACGCAAACGCAACGGTTTCCGCGAAGGTTGCTTTAGGTGACAACATCACTGCCCTGCGTGTCTCTGGATCTCGAATGCCGTCAATGAATGCGTCAATTTTAAGCCTTTCCATATAATCGGCCGACGTACCGATATGTGCTAGATGTACTAATCGCTCGATTGCCGATGAAAATTCCTGAAGTGATTCTCCTCCCTTTTGGTAGCGGCTTTTCAATTCCATTCGATAGATTTCACGCTTGTGGTCACTGCCGTACTTCCTATCCAGCGCCTTCATAATTTCGAGATAACTGTTGCGATCTTTTTCCGGAATTGTTTGTAAGGCCTCCGCTGCTTCACCTTTAAGGGCCACTATTAACGCTGCGACAAGATGTTCATCATTCCAACGGTTTTGATTGGCTGCCGTTTCAAATTGAAATTTGAAAATGCCGAAAGATGATGTACCGTCGAAGTTTGGTGGTTTTAACTTAACTGATTGAACGGTCTGTACCACTTGCGGCGTTGTTCCACTTGCCTTGGCATCAGTTAGATCTTTCTCGAGGCGTTGAAATTTTTCCACAACTTGTTGAACCTTCATTTCTAATTTTCCTTCAACCTGTTGAATCTCCGTTTGCAATTTCTCTTCAACTTGTTGAACCTTCGTTTCTAATTTTTCGTCAACCTTTTGAATATCCATTTGCATCTTCTCCACTTCGCCGTGTATGTTAGTAGATAATTCGAGAAGTTTCTCGTCCATTCTCTTTTGACCATCTATAATTTGGTCTTTTATTTCCTCTGCTTGTTGCGCCATTTGATTTTTAATTTCTCCTAGCTGTCGTTCGTTTTGTTGTTTCATTAGACTCATCTGTCCCGTCATCTGGTTCATAGCAACTATTAACTGCGACAAATCGAAACTTCCAGATGGTAGTTGTGTTGTTTCAACTGACGGCTGTTTATCTCCCGTCTTCTCTATCGTTGCCGCATCCGTTACTTTTTCTCCAAAATCATGTTGATCTGCGTCTAACCCTTCTTTCTCCATGGCATCACGTAGTCGCGCTTGTAAAGCTGCTTTATTACCATCAGTAGCCAAACTCCGTTTCTCAAGTTCTCTTTTTAATTCTGGAACTTTTAATTTGTTGAGAATCATTTTCTTTTTCTTTTTATTCACAATCCCACCGCTGTCACCAAATTGTTACGTTTTTGCCTTGTCAATCAAGGTTCGTATCACTGGATTGTGAATAATACAAACTCAATTCAATTTATCACCAACGAATTTATTTATTTCACAAAATTTATTACAACACAGTTTATCAATAAAAATTCACAAAATCACTTTATATAAATTATTCTTAAATTTTACTGATCACTTTTACTTTATTTATCGCACTACAACACTTTTTAAATCACTTTTTAATTCCTTTTAATCTTTATACTATCGCGTACCAAATATTACTACTAATCTTACAAGTTTACACTATCGCGTTCCAAATACTAATAATCCAATTCGATCTTGTTCGCCTTTTTATATACACAAACCAAGCTTCTCGAAAGTTCACGACTTTTCCAGTTGGAATAGCGTAGAAACATTACGTAACAATTTTTATCATGGAAAATTCCATTTAGTACAGTAAACATTGAGCTATTAGTTTTACTTATTCTATTACACACTAGGTGTCACCGTCACAATATTCATCCTCACACATTTAAAAAAACCGAATATTTTATTTATTAATTTTATACATCCGTCTCATGTTTTTTATATGCCATCTCATACAAAAAACTTCGGTCGATCATGCAAAATACAACTGGGAAATAGTATACATTAAACTCGTTTTTTTTCAGTCACGCTTTGACTGATCAATAATGTTTTCTTTCAGGACATTATCGTTGAAGTCCACTTTTCCAATGTTGTTTTAAAATTATAAAAATTGCCTGGCCCATTTCAACAACTTCAAATTCCCTAAAATAAAAATCCCCGAAAAAAATACCAAAAAATGCAAAATAACGTGCCCATTAAAAAGAAAAACGCCATTAAATTTTTGTTAACTATTGTACAATATGAAAACAAAAGGAAACTACATAATTTCTTAACATCCTTGCGCAGAAAGAACCAATCCTAAGCAGTTTTGGAAGTTCTCTATTTTATTTAGTATGTGAGTAATTATTAAAAAACAGAAATTTTTTAAAAATGTTCCAATTTCTATGAAAGTTAGAATTTCAAAAAATCGTCATAGCGCGGGTTTGGGAGCAATATTTCAAAAAGTTGTTATATTTGGAGAGCTTTGTTTATAATTTATGCCAAATTTACATGCCTATTCTGACGCACAGTCACAGACTAAAAAATCGTATTTTGTATAGGACCTTTATTTTATTTTAGTACCCGGGTCTCAACTAAGACTTATTTCGTATTCTGCACATAGTAATAGCTGTCATTGATCTTAAAACACGGTCTTATTTAGCATCGACACATTTGATGGTCTTAAGCGTCATAATTTATAATTTCTCGTATAGAGAGAAAAGAGCAATGAAATGTTTGATGGGTTTAATTTTTAATATGTACATATGTATATATTAAAATTATTATTTATTATTATAAAATTTTGTATTTAAATTTCTTTATTTCAATTTAAATTATACTTATTTAAATTTTTTCAAAATTTCAATAAGTATAATTTAAATTTATAAAATTGAATTTATTGGAATTATTAATAAAAAAAAAATATTTTTTATATCAAAGAAAATTGCAGTGTACAAACAGAATACAGACGTACAAAAAAAACGAAATGGACGGATTACAAAATAGAATGAAAATTGGATTTATAAGAATGCAGGTTGAAAATTTAATAAATTTGTTCTAGTTAAATAAATAAAAATGGTATTTAAGTAAAGAAAAGCAAAAGCAAACGCAAATATATTTCAAAAATTTCAGAAAATTTTAGGAAAAATAGAAAAAGTACCATTTGACAGCTCTACACAATCTTTGGAGAGTTTTTAGTACATAATATTAAGACTATCACCGCCAGAATACTGATTAAGACTTCCGTCTTAAAAAAAATAATTTACAAACTGGGTCTTAGCTAAGAGAGTCTTTAGGGTCTTATCCTCAGAATTGGATTATTAGTTAATTCCAGATGAATTGCGTTCGATGTTGAAAGGCCGAATGTCGGAAGGCCGAATGTCATATGACCGAATGTGTCGAAAGGCCGAATGTCTAATGGTGGATTGGGTCGAAAGGTCTAAAGTGTTTAAAGGCCGAATGTCTAAAGGCAGAATGGGTCGAAAGGCCGAATGGGTCGAATGTGAAAAGGCCGATTGGGTCGAAAAGCCGAATTTTCGTTAAATTTTCCTTCACTTAATTGATTGAAATCAATATTTAAAACTATTGAATTTATTTCCTAATTGAAAATACGTGCTAATAAATCCTATATGTGTAGCATATTAATGTGATCAAATTTTGTCGGGAAAAAAAATTTGTTTATTTTTCTTTTTTTATTATAATTTATTAACTTTTAATTAAATGACAAAAAAAAAACGTCAGAAGATTTTAATATTTAAGGCGATTTACTATTAAATGTTTTTATAAAAATTTTGATAAAAATATAAATTTTAGTTTCCGTAAAAATATTATATTTATTATATTTTGAAAATTTTCATTCATAAACGGCCTTTTGACGTTCGGCCTCTCGAGACAATCTGCCTTTCGACATTCGGCCTTTCGACCTATTCGGCCTTTCGACACATTCGGCTTTTCGATATTCGGCCTTTCCTCCCTTTCGGCCTTTCGTCCCTTTCGGCCTTTTGACACATTCGACCTTTCGACACACACATTCGGCCTTTTGGCATTCGGCGTTC
Source organism: Tipula vernalis (assembly GCA_958295665.1). Lineage (NCBI taxonomy): Eukaryota > Metazoa > Arthropoda > Insecta > Diptera > Tipulidae > Tipula > Tipula vernalis. Next base: position 78,156,254 of record OY282559.1, on the reverse strand, counting down.
GGTCTTTCGACATTCGGCCTTTCGACATTCGGCCTTTCGGACCTATTCAATGAATTGCACATATTTTTAGTTTTTTCCTTTCGTTTTTTACCGAAAACTGTAATACAAGATAATCATTCAAACCTCAATCATTTTTTACCGAAAAGTGTAATTCAAGATAATCAATTTCATTGTTCACAGCAAGCGCCGAAATCATTTTTTTCTGATTGAGACAAATTAAAAATTTTATAGAAATTATGGAATTTACAGAGTCTAAAGAATTTGTAGAATTATTAAAACTTACAGAATTTATCCAATTTATATAATTTGTAGAATTGAAACAATTTATAAAATTTATAAAATAGTACTTATAGAAATTAGCGAATTAAAAAAAATCGAAAATCAAGTTTGTAGAATTTATAGAACTCATAGAATCTACAAAATTTAAATAACTTATAAAATCCATAAAATTTAGAAATTATAAGGTTTTTAGAATTTCTTGAAAAATTTATAGAATTTATCGTATTTACAGAATTTATAGAGTTTATAGAATTTGTAGTTTTCATAGAACATAAAGAACTTGCTGAAGTTTTAAGTTTTATAGAATTCATAGAACTTACAGGATTTATAAAATTTATATAAATTGAAGAAATTTTAGAAATATTAAAATTTATAGAATTTGTTGAACTTTTAAAATTTTTATAATTGAAAAAATTTATAAAAATTGTGGAATTTTTAAAATAAGTTAAATTTGAGTTTATAAAATTGATGGAACTGACATACGTCAAACAATTTATAGAACACATAGAATCTATAAAATTTAAAGAATTTTTAAAATTTATAGAATCGAGAAATTCATTATAAAATTAATAATATAGAATTTACATAGTAACAAAATTAGAATTCATAATTTTTAAAAGCTTTATAGAATTTATTGGGTTTTAAAGATTTATAGAATTTATCGCGATAAAGTTATAAATGTCGATTTAGAAAGCTCAATATCAAAAAAATAAATATGCTTGTAAAAAATAGCCATGTATTTTCGGAAGCTAACAATTTAGATGAATTGGAAATAACATCCGTGTTACAAAAGGTTGGAGTTAAGAATTTTTTAATGTCAGATAAAATAATTAACGGTGGATTACCTGCCCGCTTTTACCTGCACGTTCGGACCAATTCAACATTTTTTCGCAATCAGATTTATGGATTTTTGATGGACCATTTAACATTGTTCCCGGAATAATGAAACAGTTATTTTCAATTTTTTCTAGGATACGAAATAATGAAAATTATATACTAATCCCGGTCATTTACAGTTTAATGATAGTGAACACTGAAAAATGGTATAATGAAGTATTTCATGAGATATGAATTATGCTGGCCAATAACAATTAAAGTTAAATCCCAAATTCATATTTTCCGACTTCGAAAAAGCCAGTGTAAAAGCAGCTAAGAAATTATTTCGAAATGTTATTTTCTCTTGTTGTAACTTTTTGTTTGTCTGACAAAATTATGCCTAAGAAAAAGTTAAATGACTGTGCAGTATTTTCTCATTCAACCTTTTCGCAGGTATCGTTTTCTCAGTGAAAATTTTTCCTGACAACATTTCCGCACTCGAAATTTTCTCACAAAGGAGCCTTTTGTAAATTGCAGTTTTTTCCCGATATTTGTCTTTCCAGACTGAAAGAAGCGGTTGTTATTCTAATATTCAAAAAATGCAACAGACCTGATGTATCTCGAATACATCCAATAAACTACTGTATTAGGTTGATCTCACCATCTAGAGAAAAAGAATACTCAAATTTATGTCATTTATTGTCATTCTCTTTCATTTTATAATAGTATATTGTGTAACGTGTAGGAAAAACGATATATTCCCGGACCAGTATGGAAGTTGCTGGGACGAGGCGTCAGCCGAGTTCCAGCAACCATAAGAGTCCGGGAATTATAGTTTTTCCACGAGTTGCACATACGATTTTTTCTCTAATCGGCAGTATATCAGATTATCCATTTTATTCATTATATTCTTTAAAATACGCAACATTTTCCAATTTATATTTTCAATAGATTTCACTATCAAAGTTACCTTAGAATTATAACAATCGCGTGCGCTGTCAATTTATCTTAAAGGTCTGTCAGAGCAAACGATACCCATCGTTAATTTGTGGTTTAGTTTAAATATAATGGACAGCAATTTTGATAATTCAATCCCAGGTACTCCGCCTGGCATCTTGGAGACAGCAAGATTGACTACACTAAATTTGTTGCCGCAGAAGTCGAGGGAGAAGTACGAAAATGCATACAAGCGTTTTATGGATTATCGCATAAATAACAAGGCCAATTCATTCTCCGAAAACGTTTTAATTGCATATTTTTCGGATTTATGTCAAAAGATGAAACCGTCAACCTTATGGTCCAACTATTCCATGGTGAGGTCGACGCTTAGCATTAACAATAATGTTGATATATCCAAATATGGAAAACTACGCGCATTACTAAAACGTCAGTCAGATGGATATAAGCCTAAAAAATCCAAAATCTTAACGAAACAACAAATAGAAACATTTATGGAACTTGCTCCAGATGATACATATTTAATGGCAAAAGTATGTTAAGATGTACGCGCTCATAATTTATTTACAAAAAAATTGGTTTCTAGGTTGCCTTAATTTTTGGAATTTCTGGCGCATGTCGTCAAGATGAACTATGCCGAATAAATTTGAATGACATTCAAGATTTGGGAAATAGGATATTGATTACCATTCCTGTTAACAAGACGAACAAGCCAAGATCATTTATTTTAAATGAACCGTATATCGAAATATATCGTAGATACATAGCATTACGTCCCACTGATTTCGATAACCCTCGATTCTTTTTCAAATTAAAAAACGGTAGAGGTAACAGACAAGTAGTGGGCATACATCAGTTTGGCAAATTGCCTCAAACTGTAGCTACTTATTTGAAGTTGCCAAATGCGATAGAATATACAGGGCACTGTTTTCGCAGATCATCTGCTACAATATTGGTAGATACAGGTGCAGATTTGACTTGCCTTAAGAGACATGGTGGTTGGAAATCGGCAACGGTTGCCGAAGGGTACATTGATGATTCTCTAAATAATAAAATTGAAGTTGCAAACAGAATTTTCAATACCACCGAACAAAATTCAGGTGTGGACCGTAACATGACCGAAATAAAAATTTTCAATACTACCGAACAAAATCCAGATGTGGACCCTAACATGACCGAAATAAACGATAATAGTGCATCAGTGGCTACAACTAACCTTAATTGTAATGCATCTGCGCCAATTTTCAACACCTGTACAAATTGTACAATTCATGTAAATATAACCAATAATAAATAGTTGTTAAATATGTACTTTTACAATTATAATAATAAAAACTAAATAAATTAAAATTATATCATGTATTTCTTAAAAACAGATGATAATCAGTACTAGATAGTATTCTCTGCCTAGGCAAGGAATACTTTCCAGTACTGTTTTTAGTAAGTTGCCTAGCAACGATGTAGTGTCGGGGAATACTTCATTTTGCTGACAGATAACAAACCAGAAAACTGACGTATTTTATCCGATTTGAGAAAAACACATTTTCTGTATACATAATTCAATTGAAATAAATTAGTCGTGACATGAAATCATAATTATATACAATAATTTTTATAATTCAAAATAGTTAATATTTTGAACATTTGGCGACGAGGATAGTGAATTAAACAAATACATAATTAAGAATTAATTGTGTTAAAGTGAAGTGCGTCATATCGAAACCGTTTAAGTAAAAAAGAGCGTCTATGTGCACACAGTAAAAAACAAGATGGATGCCACTCAGTTTAAACTATTAATGGAGCACAAGTAACAGGATCACCGTCAGTAGCAGCACCACTGTTTCATATTTTTGAGAAAGAAAAAATGAATTGGACAACTTACCTCATACAAATCGAGCAGCATTTTTTAGCAAACGGGATAGAGAAAGATACGGTAAAACGCGCATCTTTTCTTGCGAGTGTGGGAGACACATCACTCGAATTATTACAAAAATTATTTCCTGATGACCTGGAAAAAAAATCATTCTCAGAATTAACAAAAGCTCTAACACAACATTTAAAAAAAAAAAAAACATGCGCTCGTGTCCAGATATGAATTCAACAAAATTCGCATGTTGCCTAATCAATCATATGCAGATTGGATAGCAAATTTAAGAGGAGCAGCCCGAGATTGTGCATTTGTGTGTCCAAAAGCTGGGTGCGAGGAACCGTCAGAGTGGGAGATTGGAGACATGCTTGTCAAGCATACACCACATGAGTCGGTGCGTAACGCCACATTGCGGAAATCCAACCCTAGTCTAGACGAAGTAAGCGAAATAGCACAAGCATATGAGTGTTCAAAACACTCCTGTGCAATAATCCAAGGAAGTCAAGCTAGTACTCCCGAAGCAGCCGTGGTTAATTTCGTAACACCCATACAAGGTCATATCCAACCAACAAATAAAACAAGAGGTCGTAGTCTAGGATATAGACGATCACATAGGAATAGTAACAAATATACGTCCGACAGTTTTAAATCGTGTCCTGGGTGCCATGAAGGCCATGAACGTCGTGATTGTAGGCACATCACATCTATTTGTGATAAATGTGGGAAAAAGGGCCACATTGCCAGCGTATGCCAGTTGATAAATCTGAAGCCTACATTAACTCACAATCGGTCAGAAAGAAGTCGCGGACGTGGTAGTGTTCGAAATCAGCAATCGTCGAGGAACGAAACAGTTAATGAACTAAATAATATCCAGTTCATTAACTCTGTACATCACCTGGAATCCATTACACCAGGAGAAGCCGTGCAAGTGTCAACTACAAGTGAATATCCGGGTATAATTATGGTAGAGTGGGTGTCAACAACAAGCAGATTTTGTTTCAAGTCGACACAGGTGCAACTTGTTCGATGGTTGGCCTTAAGGGGGTACCACCAATTAGGATCTCCAACATACGAGGTGACAAATAAGGTCTTAAAGGCTTACGGTAACACTCGAGTTCCGGTCAGAGGCTGCGTTACGGTGCAAGTTACGTGGGAAGATAGGAAGTGCATGCTGCTACTTCTGGTCGTCGACAGCGACAAAGCATCAAATATTTTAGGCTTAGACTGGTTTGAATTAGTTACGTCAACAAAACGAAATCTAGCCAATGTATGTTCTGTACTTGATACGTCTCAGCAAGACCTAGTCGAAGGTGCTTCAAAGATGTGTACAAATTACCCGAATCTGTTTTCGTCTACTCTCGGATTATGTAATTTTTTTCAGGCGGAGATTAAATTGAAACATGATGCTTATCCGAAATTTTATAAGCCTTACAATGTGCCGATCGCGTTGAAAAAAGGTGTGGATGAGGAGATTTAACGACTAGTGTCTAGCGGCATCCTGAAATCAATCAATTTCAGTCGATGGGCCGCCCAAATTGTAACTGTAAAAAAACCAAATGGTAAAGTAAGGATTTGTGGAGATTTTAAAGTTACCATCAACCCACAAATTGAAATCGATCGATATCCAATTCCACGGATAGAAGAATTATTTCATAAGCTCCAAGACGGAAAATTGTTCAGTAAAATCGATCTAACCGATGCGTATCTTCAGATTGAATTAGCAGAGGAGTCTAAGCAGTTAACAGTAGTTAACACACCCTCTGGACTTTTTCAATACCAACGATTACCTTTCGGCGTAGCCAGTGCTCCTGGAATTTTTCAGCGTTTTATGGAAGAAGTCACCGCCGGAATTCAAATGTGCGCAGTATATCTCGATGACGTAATCGTCACTGGCGCAAATAACGAAGAGCATCTTAGGAATCTTGAGGAGTTATTATGTCGACTTGACAGGTATGGTCTGCGGTGTAAAATGGAAAAGTGTACATTCGCAGCACAAAACATAGAATACGTGGGCCATATTATTAATGCGCAAGGAATAAAACCATCAGAAAAAAGGCTGGAACCTATGAAGAACATGCCACGACCTACTGATGTCAAACAAGTGGAGGCACTCATAGGGAAGAGAAATTAATATAATAAATTTATTCAAAACTTCGCTTCGATTGCCGCCCCACTTAATGAACTCCGTCATAAGGGTGTGAAATTCATATAGACGACAAATCGACAAGAAACCGCTTTTCAAGCATTGAAGTTTCAGTTGCTAAAAGCGTCCAGATTAGTGCATTACAGCGAGGATCGTCCAATCATTCTTGCTACAGATGCATCCAAGTACGGCGTCGGGGCCGTAATTTCTCACCGTTTCCTAGATGAGTCTGAGCATCCCATCGCGTTTGCATCAAAAACATTGACTAAAAGTCAGCAAGCATACGGGCAAGTGGAAAAGGAAGCACTTTCCATTATTTATGGTGTGACAAAATTTCACCAATATTTATACGGCAGAAAATTTGAATTTCTTACGGATCACAAACCGTTGACGACGATTTTTCATTCAAATAAGAAACTGCCAGTCGCAACACTGCAAAGGCTTCAACGTTGGGCTATCGCTCTCCAAGGTTACAGATATGGCATAAAATATCAACCAACGGAAAAACATGCCAATGCAGATGCATTATCAAGGCGAAAACGAGGAGCTTGATGAGTACGAAAAAAAATTGACGAACGTGGGCCAGATAAATCAAATGGCTTTAGACGAATTACCTATCAATTCGTTGTTGATCGCTAGGGCGACAATTGAAGATCCTGTGTTGTCAAAGGTCTCAAGTTTCATCCGAGACGGATGGCCAAATGATCTTTCCAAGGCGGATAGCGCGCTTACCCCATTTTTTAATCGAAAGTTTGCTTTATCATTGCAGTCAAATTGTATTCTACTTCAAACAGAACACGGCCGAGTCGTTATTCCAAAAGCAGTCCAGTTTACAGTACTTCAACTTCTACACGATGGTCATTGGGATTCAACTAGAATGAAACATGTAGCTCGGAGACATGTTTGGTTTCCAAATATTAACAAGGAAATAGAACGTATCGTGTCAAATTGTGCAGTGTGCCAGTCAAATGCAAGTGATCCAAGGAAGACATACTCGAGTTGGCCTACTGCGAAACGTCCATGGGAACGTATCCATATCGATTTCGCAAGTCTCTTTTTCGGTAGAATGTGGTTAATCTGCGTGGACGCATTTTCAAAGTTTCCTTACATAGGTTAAAGGATACCACCGCAGCTACCACGGTGCAGCCACTTCAGTCAATTTTTGCAATTGAGGGTTTACCAGTAACCATAGTGTCAGATAATGGTCTACAATTTACGTCAGAATAATTTTGCAAATTTTGTGGACTAAATACCATTAAGCATCTGACGTCAGCTCCATTTCATCCTGCCTCAAATGGGCAAGCAGAAACATTCGTCCGAACATTTAAATCATTTTTCACTAAAATCATGGCAGATGAGAATAATCAGCAAAGAGTACTCTTAAAATACCCAAACACATATAGAGCTACACCCGATCCATCCAGTGGAAAATCGCGAGCAGAACTTCTACAAGGACGACAGCCTCGTACCATAATATCTGCCTTAGTACCGATTCCACAACACCAGCATTGTAAAACAACGTCAAAGTTTTATCTAGGGCAAGCTGTGTACGCCAAGCACACACACTACCATTAGTCGCGTTCTTGCCGAATATATCAGCGAAGAACTCGACAGAACCACAACCATCAACATCGAGTGAAGACAGCAGAAATACCAGGATAGATACCACCCCGGTAGCGATTCGCCGCTCAGAGCGACCCCGAAACAAACCACTGCGTTTTCGGTAAAATTAAGAAGAGGAAAATGATGTATCTCGAATACATCCAATAAACTACTGTATTAGGTTGAGCTCACCATCTAGAGAAAAAGAATACTCAAATTTATGTCATTTATTGTCATTCTCTTTCGTTTTATAAACACATTTTCTGTATACATAATTCAATTGAAATAAATTAGTCGTGACATGAAGTCATAATTATATACAATAATTTTTATAATTCAAAATAGTTAATATTTTGAACAAGACCAATTTCATTGCTCTCGGTATTTGGTAAAATTATTGAAAAGCTAGTCCATTTAAGAGTTACTAAATTTTTAACGAGCACTAGTTTTTTACATAATAACCAGTACGGTTTTTATTATTTAGTCCTTCTTCTTCTAACTCAAGCATGTGAACTACAACTACTTTTAAATCTATTTTATTACGTTTGGTTTTTGTACTGAACTGGGATTCTGAGTTCGTCTGGATTTTGCAATGTGTTGATTTTACAGTGTTTTTAACAATGTGTACTTTTATTTGACTTCACTTGACTTTATTTCACTCTGCTTTTTATACACTTTAATATTTGCTTTTACTTTTACTATTTAAATCTGTCCGCTTGCCACTGGTGGGGCTATGACAACAGATTTATTTCGCTTGTTTCACGATTTAAAGTAAACCAAAAACTGTTCTCTGCCTGCCATTGGTCTTGTTTATGTAGCAGTTTTATACTGCTCTCGAAATTTCCTTTATTGCGTGTCATAAATCACCTTCATTCTTGGGTATTCTGTTTATGACCCACAATCATCTGGAAATATCGTTTACGGCTTGTCATAATCATCATCATTCATCATCGTCGACGGGCGGTATGTGCGTAATTAATTGTGTCGTTGTACGCTACATATCCGGACGTTCTTGCTTCTTGTTTTTACTAGATCATTATGAATTTGTGCGTTGGTGTATAAACATGTTTCGATATCTACAATAAATAATTGTAATAAAAACATTAGCTACGACGAGCATTGAACCATCGACCTTTGTGTTCATAAGGTGAAGTTGTTGTTGAATGATGGCCATAATCGTCACAATGAATGAAAGCAACCATGAAACAGAACTCAATAAATAAATATTTATAATACAATAAATTTTCCGAAACTGTTACGGATGCGAATTTAAGAGATAAAAACTAAAAAAAAAATAAAACTTAAATGAAAATTAAAAAAAACTATTATTTATCCGAATGTGCCTCCATCTTTTGGAACATAATGTAACTAGTATATAAATACTGTCACGTTTTTCGACAGAGAACCGAATTTATCAATGTGATTGACTGAACAATTGAATATGATCTACAATATCAAAAACTGTTATATTTTTTATTAATACAAGCATTTGAGTGTGTGACCAAGTTGAAAGACTTTATCGTCAAGCAGTGTTTTTCATTTGCATTAATTTAATGGTGCTATGGCAATTTTCGTGTGCAAGCCAGATAGAAGAAGTGAAAACATATTCTGATCAGCAAGAGCGTTTCAGAATTTAATAACTTGTTTCACAAAGTTAATTTGGATGTACTATACTGAACACATTCTCCGTTCTATCCAGAAGACTCTAAAAGGTAGTCAAAAACAATCCGAAAAAGCCAGGTCGGGAATGAAACCGATGGAACCAGATTATTGAAACGCTAAACAAGATGTTATAATAAGATACCCAAGCAGCTACTGTGTCACAAAAGAAGATACATCGATATGTAGAAAAATGAGGCTTGTATTAAGTCTAAGTTAATTTATTTGATGCTTCCTGAAACTCATACAAATATATGCAAAGATAAAAAGACTTTAAAATATGTACTCACCGTCGCTTGAAATAAATCATCCTGCAGTATGGTAATTTCATATAATATTTTACCAGTACGTTTCAATTTTTCCTCGGTCACACTTAAAATACGTATACCGAAGTATAACTGCATTGCAAATATCATAACACCCAAGATGAATGTTAACATTTTATCTAACTCAGCATTTTTCCGCCCAATTAATATTGTGATATACAATATTTGAATAATGATATTCAAAAAGAGGAAACCCCAGCGCACAAATATCACAACAGAAAATGAGTTGGTGAAATATTTTGTTGTCTTCGATAATTGTACATGTAACAAATTCAATCGATCCAATCGATCGCAGAATGTTAACACCTTTGTTAATTCACACTTTGAACGTTTTGATAATATATACTCGGCGATCTCTTTTAGCTCAACCTCTATTACATCGGAATAATAAATTAGGCACAATGATCCGGCCATACATTGTGCTGATATTAAACTGATAATGATTGTTGGCGTGCACAACCAAAACGAACCAGTGAAGGTAATTGCAGAACGATAAGTTGATTTAAAATTTATGGTTCGTACGTATATCAATACCCAGTTAATTATAATCTCCTGAAATATAAAAACAATACAATATCGTTGACCCAAGTGACAATGTTTTGCGTGAAATTGACATCGAATAAGGTCATGACATTTAATGATTTTGTTAAATGCCCGAATCACACGATGTCGCAACAAAAGAGTCATCCCATAACAAATCGTAATCGTTGTGTAATATGATGTTTTAAACGAGATCGTATTTAAAACCCCTGTGGAACCGGGAAGTCGATTAGTAAAAAGATGTTCTGTTCGTTTATCCAATTTGTAGCGATAATCAAATGAGCTATATGTTATGCATGAGGCCAGGATAACACTAGTGAGTAAAGCAAAAATTGATGATTCAAAACGTTTGGTATGCCAATTGTATGTGTACGGTCCAAGACCAACTAGTTTTGTGAAGCAAAACATGTAATAGAATATGTAAATAGACGGGTATATAAAGCCGAATATATTTTTCATTGCGTTCTTGTTCACTACGTTATGAAACTAATCATCGGAATCCAACAATTAATGATATTTTAATGTCATTAGTCTTAATGGTTTCTACAAAAATGAATTAAATTTCAATTTATAATTTACGAAATACTATTTGAATAATTTCAAAATGTACGCTATAAAGTCATTGGCAGACTGATTTTTAGATATTTTTCAGATGCTAGAAATATTTATCAACATTTGTATCAGTCAGTATCGTAAAACTAAGAACACCAACTTAAGCTCCAGAACCAAAGAAGAGCGATGTACACGGGCCCACACAGACTTATTGGTTTTAGAAATCCCAGTTTAGGAAACCCAAGTTTTCTATATTAGCACCTTTGCGATTGTGCAATATTGTGCCGTAATTGAAAAATGTGTGTGGAGGTTCTATGGCCGATTCTGGCTAAAGTGTAATATGCACAAACATGAATCATGGCCAGGAAATGAACTACACTTTGTTATAATTCGAACGTCAATAAAAAGTAGCATTTCTAGAAATCGCCGACATCCGCGAAAATCCGTGATTTCAAGTGACGAAAGTGTAATATGCATAAACGTGAATCTTGTCTAGTATATTAAATACATTTTGTTTAAATTCGCCGAATTGCAGCCGAATGTGTCGAATGGTTTGTGTTAGAATGTATTCTTCAATTCGAGTTTAGCGCTCTAACCCAGGAATATAACACTGAAGGTTCTGATTTCACCGTTGACATGTGGATAAACAAATTGGAAACATCAGCAAAAAAAAAAAAAAAGTACAGTTCGAGTGAGGCTGTTATGTACTTTAGGGGGAGGAAAAACTGAAAGGCTCAGCGCAAAATTTAGAAATGCTAAACTCAACCATATTGTCAAGGAAAAATATGAAAATTGAAATATTGAAAGCATTCTCATACCAGAACGATGAGTTTGACTATTCAATGAGAATGTCGCGACAGAAACTTTCGCGCGAATGTCAGATGCAGCCATTAGTAAATTTATTTTAAATGATGTAAATAAGGTTCAGGTTTATCGAACACTGTTATCAAGTGCTGTTAATATACAAGATTGGATAAGTATAATAAATTATATAGAAAAGAACAGATATTATGGATATACGGAGCTGCATAGCGAAACCCGATAGCAAATACCTCGATTGTGAAAAACATAACCGACAGTCAATAGCTCCATAGCAGAGTTAGCAGCGACAGTCAATAGCTCCATTACAGAGTTAGCAGCGACAGTCAACAGCCCCCAGCAGGGCCAGCAGCATCAGCAACAGCATCGTCCGTCAGTTGCGAGGTTATAATTGCAACAATAGTGGGCACATCGCAAGGTCGGACATGTTGAGGCCAAATGTTATTAAGGTGGTGGAACGTTAGGAGTAGTGTCTCATGATGAAATATGGCTATAGTTAGAACTGAGCTTTAAGAACAGTGAACGTTATAAAATTTATGGAGTATTGAATACTTGTTCTTCAATAAACATGATTCAGTCAAAATGCAACCAGCAAGCTATGGAAAGTATCATGGATTGAACCATAGTGTTGAAGGCTATTATTGGGACCTGTAATGTACATTGTAAATTTAGTAATTTTGATTTTTCTATTTCTTCCCAAGTTGTTCCTGTTTCGACGATCGACTACGGTTATTTGCTGGGAAGGGAATTCTTCCGTGTATTTCAGGGACCGCCCTTCTTTCTGTTATTCGGTGCACCGACTACAGGTTAGCTCAAATTTCAAATTCAATTGGACCAATCGAGTAAAAACGAGCAGGTTGATGATAATCTGTTGCGTGATTCAGGTGAGACGATCGGTCATAGTGAAAATGACGGCAGTAGAGAAATAGAAGCGAATAATTTTATTGCGTCGGTATGTTAAAATGAATTTGAGATGTAGTTAAAGGCGAGTACGTAGAGACTACTCTTAAAACATTTTTAGATCGTCCAAAGAAAAAAATCCACGTGTTCGGCATGAGATGAACATTAATTTGAATTGTCCTCCGTGTTTCTATTGTTCGCCAATACGTATGTCATATATGTATAAAGATCGTGAGATAGTCCGAAAGATAGTAAATCAAATGTAAAAAAGTCATAGTAGTCTTGCAAGTAGAGTAATATTGGTCAATAAGAAGAACGGGGAGAAGACAATTTTTGTAGATTATAGGAATTTAAATAGGGTTATGGTGAAGGATAGATTCCCTGTTTCTCGTATTGATGATTGCATGGAAGCTTTGAATGGGAAGGCTGGTTTTAGTTTGATCGATCTGCGGAATGGATTTCACCACATTCTAATCGCTGATGATTCCGTTCATTAGATTCCGTTCGTTAGATTCCGTTCGTTAGATTTGTTTATTTGATTCAAAACTAGAAGTAAAGTAATCTCGATTATGGTTTGTGCCTGGTGTGGAATTTTAGTAAAAGGACAACTTCAGCTGAAAGTAACAAACATTTATTTGAGTTGGAGGCATTAGAGAAGAAAGATGCAAATAGTCAGGTTATGCGTTGATCAGCGTTTTTAGTGAACTATGATTTTGACGTGATTCAATGAAGTGGTGTATCAATGCGTCATGTGGATGCTCTAAGTAGGAGTGCAGGCGTTATGATAGTTACGGAGTGATCCAGATATTAAAGCACTTGCTGAGCAATCAGACGTTAAACTAGTCTTGATGGTAGTTGACTCAAGTCAGTGAAATGGTCAGGCGGAGAAGCAGAATCGAACAGTAGTTCCCATATCGCTAAATTAATTGATTTAGATAAAAATTGTGGCTGAGATAGTATAATACAGGGTGCGAAGTTTGCGATTAATTGAATAGATCGATACAGACGAGTCGTTTTCGATGGCATTGTGTGTCGTGAACCACTCGAAGACAAATGAGAAGATAGTGCGTTTTAATGAAACGTTAAATAATGATGTGCGCAACTTAAGATCAGTTCGTAAACATATTTTTAAAGTGACAAATAGTGCTCAGCTGAAGAACAAAAATGATGTTGATTCTCATCGTAAACCTGCTTATGTGTATAATGTGGGAGACCTTGTCTTTATCAACAACAACGGTTACAGAACCGGGAAGACAGGGAAAACAGAAGATAATCCCGCGACACAATAGCCCTTAAGTAGCATAAAAGTGTTCAATGACGATCGAAATGTCGTTAGAAGATGTCCTAGGACAAAACCGAGTGATATGAAGCTATTTCCGCCGGGACCGATCGAGTCGATCGTCCAGTCAGGAATGACCGAATGTAGTACGTAGTACACTGAAAAAATTATTGTGCATTTTATTTACGAATGGCGTTCGTTAACCACAATTCTTACTATTACTGTAAAAATTACTATATTTACGAGACAAACCTAATTTAGAAAAAAAATCATAAACATTTGTGCGTTAATAGTACGAATCATAGTTCATAAACAAAAAAATGATTTAGTTGATTGTGCTATAGATATAATACATTTATATGTTGTTTGCGTATTAGTGCAACTTGCATGATTTTATTAAAAAAACTACATTTATGAACAATTCATAATATTTATGAATAAGACGAGTGCGAAAATATTTGTTAAATCAAAACCAACAAAAATGTTTATACAAGCCGTCTCGTTCGCTCTTTACACAGATCTTATCAAAAAAATGTACGCTATATTTATTTATGTATTGGTATTAATATATTGGTTTTTGAACAGATTTTTTCGTAAAATACTTTAGTTTCAATGAATCTATCACCCAAACTTACGAGGGCGGAGTAAGAAGTCTGGTAAAATTGCAACAGAGGGCACCACAATCACAAATCCCAGATGTCATGTGGCAATACCAAATTAAAATTTTCAGACAGATCTATCATTTAGTTCAGTTTTGACAGCCATTGAAAACAGACAACCCATTGTTTTTTGCAAACATGAAAAAAAGTGAATTTCGTGTGTTAATTAAACTTAAATTTTTGCGTGGAAAAACCATTACGCAAACCAAAACAAAGCTTGATAAATATTATGGAGACTCTTCACCATCGATTAAAATGATTCACAAGTGGTTTACTGATTTTCGTTGTGGTCGTACAAGCCTCAACTGATGCCGAACGTTCAGGACGGCCAAATGAAGTCACCACACCAAAAATGGTTGAGAAAATCCATGATACAGTATTGCAAGACCGCAGAGTGAAAGTGCGCGAGATAGCTGAGACCGTGCGAAAAGATCAAGTTTCATCATTACGTAATGTATATGAATTTGTTCGTACTTTGGACGAATCTATTCGTAGCATCTATGAAAATAAAGTAAAGTTGAATCATATTCGGAACAACGAAAGTAAATAAATTGCTTTCGCTTCTTTATTAACAATTGCGTAACAGATGTAACAGATTTTTGTATGCTGAAAAACAGTTTAATATGATATTTTTTGTCAGTGTTGTACAAAGTGTTTTTGTTTGGCACGTGTTCTTATTAAAATAGAGCTCATTTTCATTCGGTGAAATTAAAATAAGAACACTTTTCTGTGAAAAAAATAAATTTCTTTTAGTCTATAAATAATGAGTAAATAAATAAATTATGTATATTATATACTGCAGCATTATTATACATAGTTAATCATGGTTGACGATTCGGAATTCGATCCACCTTATACGGTATCAACTATTCCAAATTTTGCCGCTCCTGTAAATCAAAATGTATCAGCAGCCTCCTTGTGCTGCCATAGATTAAAATCGTTTTTGCAGTAGTGGGATCAAACGAATTTATTGAATGTTTTAAAAGGTAACACATTAAAAGTACTGTGTGACTGTAATTCAATTTATTTAATTTACAGAAAGGCAATTAATAGGAGTAGACTAATAAAATAAATAAATAATAAAATTACAAAATTTTAGGTTTTTATTTCTGTATAATTGGCTGCATAGATTTTATGAATTTATTCATCAATCCACCCAAAAATATACATTCTTGTTATAAACCATACATACCTAAATGTTATGTAGTTTTGTGAATCAATTATCGTTCCTACACATTATGAATTATTTTCAGTATATTTATGAAAATAATCATTATATTTGTGAATTATTCATAACTGCTGAATATTCCATTCTTCCTATACACGAATAATTTCGTAAATACAAATAATGAATTTCTAAACTTGTATGTATGATTTAACATTTCATTAGTATTATGAAAAATTTCATGGTTTCTTTATTTCTTACATTAATAATAAGAATTTGTTCTCCAAAAATGCTTTCAACTGCTTTAAAATAATAACATTTTTCGTATCTTATATGAAGTAATTCATAAATACTACAACGTAAGTAGTTAAAATTAAAATAAAAAAATGTATGTGTTTCACTATATTAACGTATGATTTTCTTACTATTAACGAAGGGTCGTATTGGCTCAGTTTTAACGAATTATTCTTACTATTAATGCAGTTTTTGTCTACATTGATGTAGGATTTTTTTCAGTGAACGTGGAAATTTCTTATATGTATTCGAAAATACGAATTTTAATTATAATTTTGTATAACGTAATCATAAAGCGCTATCTCTTGTTGTAAATTGGCATTTCTGAAGGTCATGTGGTAGCGCCTTATTATTTTAATTATCATTATTTGAGTTTCCCGTAATAAAGAGTTAAACAGATTTTTTGTGAAAGCGCAACTCATAAAATTCAAGAAAAATCTCAATGAAGAATGGTTACGATTCAAACAAAGTTTTGAAATCTATTTGTATAAGCCGCAGACCCCGCAGGAAGCTCAGATAAAAGAAAATGTGATCTTTTGTTAAATACTACGGGACTACAAGCAATAGAAATTTGTAACGATTTCAAGTTCACTGGAAAACGAGACAAGGAGACAAGATACTACGTTAAAAAAATTCGAGAAATATTGCAACCCAAGGAAAATCACAATTTTTTGGAGATTTACATTTCATCCATGCAACCAGATGGCGAGAAATTCAAAAACTTGTTGAGAATTGGAAATTTGGCAACCAAGCCGTGCAAATAATGTAATAAATAGGACCGGACATATTGGAATTAAGCAACAGAAGCTATTTAGTTTTGGTTGACTATTTTTCTAAATATACATATCATTGAATATAAAACAGTTCTCGAGATAATTGGAAAATTAAAAGACATATTCCCTACTCACGGAATCCCACAGACATTTATTAGTGACAATGTCCGATTTAACAGTTACAAATTTAAAAAATTGTCCAATGAATGCAGCCGATGTTGCATGGTTTCTCTTAGAATATCGTAACACGCCGGTAACAAGTTTGAAAGCATCACCAAATGAGATGTTAATGAGTCGTTTAACACATTCTCATATTCCAATCTCAGACAATGTCTTAATACCAAAGATTGTTACAAATGTACAAGATAGATTGAGAACTCGAAAGTCTACTATTTGTGAAATTTTGTTAGAATACTTTGAAATATATTATTTTATTTCGATTGTCTTGATTTTCTTTGATGTATTATTAATCGTCATCTTGCTCACCTGGTGAAGTCATCTTACCCGTCCATTTTATCCGCTTGGACAAGACAGTGAATTTGGTGTCAAGCCAAAATAGTATTAAAAAAATGTGTAAACTGTTAAAGTTACGATACTTAGAAAATTTGTAATAGAAAATAAAACTACAACGAATATAAATATTACCAAACCAAGGGATTAGCGCAAACAAATGGAAAGAAAAAAGAGTAAAATGGCTTACTATCGTCATCTTGCCCCACCTTGCCCCTAGTAATGTACCAAAGTAATGGCAACCAACCAAATTAATCAGTCCCACTAAGCAGTGCTACATTGAAAACAATTGCAAAAGTGGACCCAGCTAATTTGCTTGGTATTGCATTACTACTGCTTGTTTAGAAATTTTCGTTGGTTTTGGCCTAATATTTTGTTGGTATCTGCGAGTATGAAAGTTCCCGTTTGCGTTGGTTTTGAAATGAAAAATAAATTGTTTTGATTTGTTATCATTCATAATTGTGTTGGTTTTATTAAAATATGTATTTCTGTTGATTGGCTGTGCGCCACATAGGTAGCCTATGTTATTTTGGAATAGGATAATAAAAACAGCATACTTGTATCATGGTAATGAGATATTTTCCGTAAAACTTTGATGTTTCGTTCATTACTCGCTTGGGTTAATTGTTCGATATGCTGACAAAACAGTTGTCATTAAAATAAATAATAACCCTTTTAATAATAAGAGCAGGACTATCAGAAATTTAATTGACTCAACAAATTATAAAAATCAAAGTATGCCTGGTTTTCGTTTAGTAAAATGAAGTAACTATGGTTACTAATACTAATACATACAAATAAATCTACAGCTATATAAGTTAAAGATCTGCTTTGTATTTACAATTTTATAATTGGTATTTTTGACTAGAGAGCTTCACTCTCTGTTCGCTACGCTCGCAATAGTTTTAGTGATGCTTTGAAAAATATTCTTTCCGCCGGGACTGACGTAGATAGAACACTTAAACTCTACTAAATAATTCATCGTACGATACAAAAAAACTGTATTCACAACTCGATTTTTGAACCAAACGAAATCGTGCTCTATACAGATAACATGAATTTTTTCTTCAAGGTTAAAAATAAAACAGTTACGATTTGTATTCAATTGTATGCGAACAAATTCATAGATTATGCGAACAAATTGTCGCGTACATATGTATGAGAACAAATTCATAGTATAGGCTATTTATGGTAACACCACAGAAGAAAGATTAACCAGAATAGACATTGCGTGGACCAAATTTTTTTTTCATCTTACCTTTTTTTTGGACATTGAAGTATAATTATTTTTGAATATTATAGTAGTTAATACAAATTATGCTGTTAAAAGAAATCTTGTCAAATAATTTCACTAACTAAACTGTTAAGGATTCTCAATTTTTATTATTTCAAATGAAAACCGGTAAACCAAAGAATACATAACCCAACTTTCTCTTACCTTCGGCAAATCAAGGTCAAAAAAATGAGTCCAAATTTTTCCATACAAAAACAGCGTTATGTCTCTTCTGATTGTATTCTGTGGTAACACGTGCAGCTTTTGTTTTTGATTGGTTTACAAATAACTCATTAATCATTATACTATTAGACATCAAATCTATCAGTTGATATTATTTTTTAAAATTATGTGTTAATTTTAACTATTGTGATGTCTGGACTTTTGGAAGAGAACACGCTTTCTGCAATTCCAAAATCAAGTGAAAAATCACAATCTGCAATCCAGTACATTGTGGAAACATATAAAAATGAGCAAGTATTGAATATTTAAAACGAACTGGCCGTCAACGTGCTCTTAGTGAAAAGATAGAATTGCGTAAGAAATGCAACAAACCAAAAACATCTAGCACAAAAATACAAACAATGCTACGACGAGATTATGGAACAGATGTAAGCTCATATATAGCAAACAACTTTAAAACGGTACGGATATTCTTCTAGAAAAGCTGCAAAAAACACTTATCAGTGATGTAAACAAAAAGAAGCGAATCGATTTCATTAAATTAAACCTGTGTAGTATTTAGAGATGAACGTAGGCTTAACATTTTTGGATAGAAACCACCAATCCTCGTTGTTTGTACAGTAAAACATGGCGGTGGTAGTCTTTTAGTTTAAGGGAGTATTGTGTGGTCGGGGTCGGCAACCTGGAATTTATTGAAGGGATAATGAACAAATGAATTCAATATTTTAAAAGTAAATTTACATGCATCGGTCCAGAAATTAGGACTGTCCCAAAATCGGGTCTTCCGGCAAGATAACGAACCCAAACACACTGCGCAATTTCTCGAGACTGGTTGCTGTCACAATTGGTCAAGTAAATTACACTATGTAATTTACACAGTCTTTACAACTATAAAACATGCAATTTATATATCGAGGTTTAAAATTTAACGGTTCCGCTAAAATTCTGGATTTAGTAAATATGCTGAAATATTAAAGTATCTGATTAGTAGAACATCGAAATTGTTTATTAGCAAGACAAAGTGTATACTAACTGCAAAACTGAGAAATATCACTCCAATTTTTCAAGAACATAGAATTCAGCATTGGAATTAAAGTAATCTACTAAATCTAGTAAAAAATAGATGCTAACTTAGAGAATTCTATTAAATCGTAAGACCAATATTGATGGTGGCCAACTGAATTTTGAAAAGAACGCAAATTGTAAATTTTTAGTATCATAGGCAATAAATAATGGATTGAGCTCAACATGTTACAAATTTTATAATCTTTTGTTTTCGAAATATCAAAAGCTATAAGCAAAGTAGTTTCCGAAGGGTATGGTCAAGCCTGTGAACCATTAAGAACCATCTTGTGTTTAGTGAAATTATTTCCTTTAAGAATATTTGTAACAACTTGACCAAAAACTATTTGCCGCAGCCACAAACAGGACGATTTTTAGGTGAAAGTCGAAAAGTGCGCTTTCCAATTTTTCAGTATAAAAACAAAACATGACTAATCATAAGAGAACTTGAATTGCAATTATTTCATTCTAAAATTAGAAGAAAGTTCTTAAAGATTTATTGGTTAACAACAGGCATTTTCCATTTATTAATTAATATTCATTGAATACAAAATTGACTCTCGTTCCACAGTTTCACTAAAAATCAGCATTTGACTTAGTAAAAATTTAGAATCAAAATTTAACTGAGTATAAGGAATTTAGATATTTGGAAATTTAGGGAAATTTTACCAATTTAGATTAAGAAATTTTGAAATTTAAAAATAATTTCGTGATTTTTAAAAATTAGAATTCGGTAATTAAAAGACGTTAAGAACTAAAAAATATTGCACGCATGGGGAAGGTAAGCAGTCTGGGAAAGGTACGAAACTGTAAAACCTAACTTTTCTAAGCCAAAATTCCTTTATTTTCTTTATTGAGTTCTTTAAATAGAGAATAAACTGTTGTGAGTAATATTAATATTAAGGTAGACACTTCTTCTAAATTGAAGAACATTATTTTAAGATCTTTCTAGTTGAAATAAAAAAATTAATATCGGAAACATAAATAACCCGTTGTTTGAAAAATTTGGGGCACGAATTTAGCAAGTTTTAATAAATAAACTTTTTGGTAATATTTAGTTTAGCTCGTTTTACGTAGGAGGATTACGAATTAAGCCAAACTTAATAAAATTAGAGCCAGGATAATACAGCCAGATAATTATTTTTACGAGGAAGGTTAAATTATTATGAGTTTGCAATTTCAGTTTTGTTCTGATGACGAGGATTGTGAAAAATGTATTCCCAATCATCACATTCCGCAATTACTTGAGAGTATTTTTACACTATCATCTAAAGTACAACAAAAACTAAAATTGCATTGAAAGATTTTTTTATATTTTAACGAAACATTTTATCAAAGCTACAGCGTAGCGTTTTGTTGCAGTAAAAGTCAGTGGTGTAATTTTTATTCTTTAAAACAGCCCAAGTAAATTTAAAATCATTCGGAAGTTTAATTTTAAATCATAAAATCCGAATGTTTAAGAGCTTATTGAAAGTGAATTAATCAATTTTTTAGATTATCTTATGACGTAAATTTCCAACCATGCAATTTCCAAGCATGAATTTTGTGAAAACCGAACTAATACTCCTAGGAACGAAAGAGAATAAAACGAATGCAACACTTGACCCAGAGCGAACACCATTGAGCCTTTAGAATCAATAAAAAATTCACAATCTTCTGCTTTTGGATTTCAAAAGAAGTTTTAATTATTGTAATCCGATATCCAAATATTTTAATTTCATCTCCAATTGCTACCTCTGGGTGTCAATTGTGTATTTCGCGTAACGTGAGTTACTAGTTTCGAACATAACTGATGACATAATCCTGATTTTCCTTTAATGCAAACAAAGTAGGTAAATATATCTGCTCAATGGTTCTTTAAAGAAAATACCCTTTCTCGGCATTGTGAACTTGACTTAGGCAGCGCTTATAAATAAAATCCTAAAAGAGATTTAAAATTGAAATAAAGAAAAACTGTACTTACCGCATCCATAAATAATTTGTTTGGCTTCCGCTTGACTATAATCTCGTGTACAATTTTTGCAGCCTCTCTTGATTTGGTCACTGTCATATGAAATATTCTCACATAAAAATAAAACTGGAGCCCATTGAAAGCGGACATAATAAACATACCGATGGAAATACTTGGTTGCTCTGAGGTAAAGAGCACTAAGGTAAAAAATACAATTTGCATTAATAGCAAGTACTGTAGCCCAATGTGCAGAAGTAAATGAATCGAATAACTTTTTGTTATAAATATTGTAGCACTTGTTACTTTTTCATGAAATATCGATAACTTGTCCAGCTGATCACAAAACTGGTACAATAAATCCGGCCTCTCCGTTTGCATCACACCTCGCTGAATTTGATTAATCTCCAAATTTATGATATCGTACAAATGATTGATGTTGAATAACGCAGCTACATACTGTGATGTTACAAAAGGTGTTAAAGAGTAAAAGCTACAATATACTATGCTTTGGAATGCAGACAAATTTGTGACCATTTTCATTAATGTTCCAACATTTATTAGGAGTAAAACAAATAGCATTATCATTTCTTTAATTAAGAATACTAAAAAATATTTAAAACTTGAGTTAACATAACGATCGCTGTACTCAATGCGAAATATATCGTTACATGCCGATAACTTATTAAATCCAAGACATAAACGATATCGTAACACGATTGGTGATATAAAACAAACGAAAATTTTAAATTTTGTTGCAATATAAGTTTGTACTAGGTGAATAAAACTTGCAGTTGAAACAGGAAGAATTTCTTGCATTGCTCTCAGCGATGTATATTCCAGTTGATGTTTAGCTTTTTCATAAAAGTAGTTTATGACTGTAGCAGCCACCATAAAATAAATAATTGCGAGTTTTGAACTTGTAAATTTCCTAGTTCGAGTATTGTACTTTAAGCATCCCAAGCCTATCAATAAAGTGGTCAGGTATAAATAATAAAACACAAATTTAAAATATTTATATTGGAACTTTATCATTATAAACCGCTCGACACTCCTATTTTGTATAATTAACTGCCTGGCAAAACATCCAATTAATTATTGTGGTGCATGTTCAATTAGCCGTAAAAATAATAGCGCCACACTTTCATACATTATTTATAATGTTAATTAATTGATTTAGGAATGGAGGAAACGTGTTACAAACTTCAACTTAATAATATTTCATCAAAACACAAACCGTGACCATGGTAGAATGGAACCACTATGTAATCGATCCATTTATTTAAAATTTTAACAATTCCTAATAAGGAAACCTTCATGAAAAGACGTCTAAGTCATCCATCTTTTTTGAACTAAGAGCGATTTTACTTCCTGTAAATGGAAAATACAGTAGAACCGTAATAACTTTATTTTCTTACTCTCTTCAAATCAGAATCTCTGTTGTTAATTTCTCACTAACATAAATTTGTTTTTCATTTGCGAAATTGCGTTTGACTTATTTCTCTAATTTTCTCTTGTGTTGATCTAATTTCTCTACGCAAATTTGTATTTTTCTCACTACTTTTTTCTCTGTTTAGAATTTGTATACTCGTATGTGAGTAGTACATACAAGCAAAATGTGTGCTTGTTTCCAACAAATAAATTAAAAGCATTATGCTAGGTAGAAAAAAAACCTTCTGGATAGTTTCCTAATTAATTTATGTTATTGGTTTTGAATTTTTTTAACCTTAATATGTTTTATGTGGAACTAAAGCGAATTTATGATATTAACAATGAGTTTTCATTGCGTTACGGGTTATGTATTGTGCCAAGCCAGGAATATACATTTGATTTTGAAATTCAAATAAACCAAACGGAGTTATTATTGCGGTCTTCTCTATATCGATTCTCTCGATTGGGATTTTCTGGTACGCTTGGGGTATCAATCGACCGCCTTCGTTTCATGTTGTCGTAGTGACCTAAAAAATCAGCGCCTACTATAAGTAAGTTTCGTCAGAGCGTCTTTTTTGTTCAAAATTGTTTTAAAAGGTTTGTCTCTTCTTTCGTCGAAGAACTTTCTACGCTGTATACAGCATTTGCTGAAACCTCGTTAATTTTGTCGGCCCTCGCAGTAAGCTTGTCAAGATTATCGTTACTAACAGCTAAAATGATTTGAATATGTGACGGCAACCTTTGTAACGATAAAGATATTAATAAATTATTTCCAACGCTAGATCCGGCAAGAGATCCCATCTCCCGCAGAAAAACGAGTTTCCTCAGAAACGCAAAAATGGTCCTCGTATTTCCTCGTCTCAGGCGGTTGCAAAATTACGTCGTTCACATGACAAAGTACATTACTCTCTGTTGAAGAAACTGCCGTGTAAAATTTTGTCTCGTCATGAGTTATACCACGTGTTAGAATTGGGCCTATATTTGGCAAAACCATGACTCTGGAATCTTTACTGACACGCGTAAAATCTCCGGTAAACTACTACCGTCGCCCTTTGTATCGTCATATTTCGAGAGAGTTTATGTTGTAGTGATGTCATTTATTCCATGTTTAAGCTTCGTTACAGTCACCGGAGAAGGTGGAATTTGAGATTCGCTAAAGATCGCGTGTTTATCTGCCGGTATTATAGCCTTCTTCCTTTTCATTTTGTTTCATCATCAACAACAATTTTTAGAAAATTACCTATGTCATTTGTGCTTCAAACTAACTTTTGGCTTTAGTCCGATTAGGATTCCGATCCTCCTGATTCTTCAATATTTCGGTATTTTCAGCCATTGTTAAAATTCTTTCTTATCAAATTTTTGTCAAATATAGAGAAAACACTCTAGTGAGTAACTTCCGCGTGATAGATACAAGGTAAGTAAACTAAGAGAGTTAAATTTAGTGAAGCGAACCCAATCAAGTGAAATACAAAAAAAAATTAATTTTTTTAATAAAACAACAAAAGATAAAGTTATTTTCATAACTAGGAACTCCTTCAATCTGCAAAAAAAAAATGTACCTTTGACAACAAAATCGGGAGAAAACGGATAAATTCTTTTAAAAAAATTAAGGGAACCAAAATACAAAACAATGTAATAAATAAAAAGCATACCGATGGGTTGTAGGTCCCTTCAGGATTAGATGTTAACTTTACAGAGATTTCCTTACAGACAGAGTGTTTCAATGGATGGCAAAAACAATGTTATGCTTAAATCCCACTTGACCGTTATTTGGCGTGCAAAGAATACGACTACCCTCTTCGTTTTTTGTCATTTTGGTCTATGTACTTCTGGTTCTAGGTTGGTTGTTTTCAGATTTACTATTAGTCCTACTTGCTCACTGAGATTGAACTAAGGTAAAACTGGTAATAAGGTAGAATGGTAATATGTTGTAGCGTATCATTAAAAGTAACATCAATTATTTCCCTTTTACCTAGTAACATGAGCCACACATTATGGTCGTTCTGATTTGGCACTGAGTCATCGCCCGCTCATCGTGTTGTAATAGTCTCAGTTCGCAAGGCTCTTGAGTTCTCCTGGTTGATGTACAGAGCCCACCTCTAGAATCATATTCTTTGGTCCTACGTCTAGCATTCTTTCAGCTCGCTGGTTGTCATCGAATTAGTACCAGTTTCGCTTGAAGTTCACTAATAGTAATTCTGTTATCGGCTGGATATATTCCATATGACCTAGGACCATGTCTCGATCCCAAAAAGTGGCACTCTTAATTGAAAACTAAGATAGCTACCCACGGGCCCTCCCTTGACCCTCAAAAGCTGGTACATCCGGACCCAATGTTGTTGGTAGTCGGGTACTTGCACTTCGGCCGGTGCCCACGTTTCATTTTGTCTTAGTTAGCCTTTGAGTTAGTCTGGAATCAATAATTTGAAAAACGTGGTGTATTGTCAGCCGGAGAACCATGTCGGTGAACTTGGCATGTTTAGCTAATGATCTTATTTCTACCTGTATCTGTGTATGCTACAGTTGGATCTGCTCTTGTTGTTTACGGCCCAGATTAGCTGTCACCTCCAGAACGTGTGTCAGTTGCTGGAGTAGTTGGCTCATGCGTAATATCCTCGCCAGTAACTCCTTGACCTGAGCCTCATACTAGACTCCAAATGCCTCAATCAGGAAGGTACCCAGGAACTCCAGCGGTGCTCTTTTTACTCTCGCTGGGGCCTTCAAGAGGACATTACGTTCTTCGATCCCCCTCATAATAAACTGGATAGATTCTGCCATGTGGCCACAAGCTGACGACTGCCCTTCAATTAGTTTGTTGAGGGAACTGTTGCTCTTAGAGGTACCTTTGAGAAAACAGGCGGTAGCCATGCGCTTTAAAATAAATGTTAGGTATTCCCATCTGGGGTACATTCCGGCCCGGGTGTTGAAATACTCATAATGTACCTCCTCCATTGAGGCCTTACCAACATCCAGAACCACCAGAGCACCTTTATCCCTCTCATGTTGCTTCTCAAATAAAACAAAAGAGAACTATTAAATTACTTATAATTTTAGAAATTGTAAATTTAATGGTTACCCAGTAACGAGGTAACAAATATTAGTACCCGTTAGACGCATGGAAAATTTCATGTATCATTTTAGCCCTCAGCTCAGTTCGGAGAGGTTTTATTGATTGTGGGCATAAGTTTCTTTCCATGGATTCCATTGCTTGCTTGATGAGACGAGAAATTTTAAATTCGACGGTTGACTGCAATTGTACTCCTACCTACCTAATCACAGCCCATCACACCAAAGTACTGTATTTTAAAGCATCCTGTTAACGAAATGTCACAATAATAATAATGAAATAAATGACTGACTTTTTGTGTATAGTAAATTCACTAACTGAGAACCAGTATTCAAATTTATTGACGAAAATTTTGATTCAAGAAAATTAATTCAATTTGAATTACAAAATTTAATTGGTTATAGTTTAGTTTTTTATAAAAATAATCAAAATACTTAGGTTGTAATATTCATTTACAAATAATTACCGTTAAATTGGAAACAAAGGAAAAGAAAATGAAATAAAGAAAATAAACCCAATTCCTATATAAGCGTACTGTACCTAAGATTCCAACACTTAGCACTAGTTTTGACTTAAAAAAAGTAAAGATTTTATAAAATAAATAAAAAATTTAACTCATCGAATTCGTATGATAATTCACAGTATCCACATGATGAAGGGTAATGAGATCTGCTTCATAGATGATGCTATGTTTTATTTTTATTTATTTTTTTAGTATGTACATATTGTAATTTGACGAACCCTCAATATTTATTGCCTTTTTAAGTAAATGTTCTTACTTCACTTTAATGACAGATATCAGATGTTACCATATATAATTCAGTTTATATATATTTTAGTTAGGTACAATTAATCATCGAAATGGTACTGTGCACGCCATATTTAATACCCAATTTGTATCATTTAAATCCGTTACGTTATACGAATTTATGAACGAATTTACTGGTTAATAATTTTAGGCTAATTATTAGCCAGTAAATTCGTTCGTAAATTCGAATTCCTAAACCTAGATACTGGTGTTTCTTGGCTTA
Source organism: Tipula vernalis (assembly GCA_958295665.1). Lineage (NCBI taxonomy): Eukaryota > Metazoa > Arthropoda > Insecta > Diptera > Tipulidae > Tipula > Tipula vernalis. The sequence continues at coordinate 78,129,119 of OY282559.1, read as the reverse complement.
CTTCGATAAGCTAGAAACAAGCCTGCCCTCATTTTACAGCTACATTGCCCGTTTACAATACTATAGACATTGTAGGGGTAAAAATGAAAAACCGCGGAACCGATCTGTCTTTATCCGATGTTACCCATTGCCTGTGTCGCTTTCTTTTTCATCTTGTTCTTGGTTCGTCGCAATCGCCTTCGTTGATCCCGGATCTCATCCAGCTTCGCCTGAATTTCCCTCTCATCTCCCGAACACATGCAGAAATCCAGTTTGCGGCTGAGCTCCGCGATTTGTTGTCGTAATCGGCGTTGCTCTCCTCCCCTCTTCTTCCTGGGGACTTCTGTTGGCTCACACGTCGGTGCGATGGTCTCTTCTCCAATTGTTTCGGCCACCTATAAGTAAACAGAACCTTCTATTAGATCCCGAGGAGATTCGATCCTACCACAGGCGGATATCTTTTCCATGAAAGACACTCAGTCTCCTGCCATTACCGCTTATTACTTCACAAGCGGCATTGCTCATTCGGCGATGTATTTTAACAGGTAAAAAATGTTTTGCCAATTTTGCAGAATTTTGTGGAATACTACTCTGTGTGAAAGTCCTTACGTATGGTTAGGTTAGATTAGCTCAGAGTGGCTGGTTAAGCACATTTAGACCAGTGACGGTCCATTGTGATACCATCACAAGCACAGGATATATCCCGTTTACCCTTGCTGGAATCATTTTGAGCTACTTATGTAGCGTAAAACGTCCGGCACTTTACTTTTTCTAAGATCCGACAGGTTGCCCATCTTGAACTTATCCAATTGTTTGTGCCTTCTAAGTGTCAAAACTGAAAATAAGCACAGGAAGTGAACCAACGTCTCTTCCTCCTCCTCGTTCAAACAGCTTTTACAGAAGTCATTTGCCTCCAGACCAAGCCTTCTTGCATGTTCACCAAAAAGACAGTGTCTTAATGCGACCGTTTTTAATTCACGTCTACGTAGAGGTATTAATGTTCTAGTGCGCCTCAAGATTAGCTTTGGCCAAACTTGTCTTGCCACACTACAGTCGAGGATGTTACTTCACCTTTCCTTTACTGAGGCTAGCGCCTGTTTCCTAAGTGCAAGTTTCGGCGCTCTGGTAGCTGGAGAGTCGTACCGTACCTAGTAAGTTCATCCGCTCTGCAATTCCCCATGACATTCGAGGGACCAGGGACCCAGATTAACTGAATGTTGAAATGCTCAGCCATCTCATTAAAAGATGAGTGAGAACTCAACGCCACCCGTGATGCCAAAGAGACTGATTCCAGTGGCCTCATTGCCACTTGATTGTCCACATAAATTGCGATATTACCTGAGGTCCGTGACGAATTGCAAAGCTTCGGTTTCCGATATCGATCCATCTCTCCAGGACCTTGAAGGGAACACGGTCCGAAATCGCTTCTCGAAGCGTAGAGTAGGTATAATATAGTCAATATTCACTAGCTCATTCTTCAACAATCTAACAATAGTCGCCATCTGTTTGCCAAAAATATCAGCCGGAAGAAGGTGCAACTTAATCTCTTAAACACGCGTCGACGTCGACCTCAATGCCCAGTTTACAAGCATACAGGCCATTCTTTGCACCCTCTCTTTTTTATATTTGTAAGTTACTTTGTCCAGAGCTGGCCACCGCATACTCACCCCGTATATGAGTATAGGTATCACTAAGGCAGTGCAGAGCCAGTATACCAGCTCCGGCTTCAGACCTCATCTATTACCAATAGCGTTCCTGCAGGAGTACTTAGCTATAGTAGTTTTGTTTATTCTCTCCAAAATATTGGGCCAACTAACCATTCATATACATTCTGGTCAATCGCAAACTCCCGGCCTGCTGACCGAAGATGGTATTGATAAGCATTGTTGTGGTAAGCTTACCACAGATGAAATAGTATAAATTCCCTGAACGTGGTGTTCACTTAGGGCTCCCTCACCCAATACTCGAAGTAGTTTATATTGCGATCCGTGCTGATTCAAATGCTGACCAAACACTAGGTATGTGGATGAGTGTTAACCCGCTCTGATGGGTTAGATTGAGGTGAATATACCGAAGTGGACATTTGTTTTATCCCGTATTTGGTTAGGAAGCCCTGAACTTCGTGTGCCTTAAGCGGCTTACCATTATCTGAGAGGACTATTTCAGGAGATCCTTCCTTAAAACCGACTAAGAAAAAGTCGACTGGATGAATGTCGATTTGTGTTTATGAAAAATTGTTGACTGGACAGAATGTCGACTTTAGAAAATATTGATTTTAAAAATGAAGATTTCAAAATATCAGCAGACATATCGACTTTTTATTTTTAGGTAGAATATTCTTTAAGTTAACTTCATTACTATCTTGCTTATTTTAACTAGCTTTAATAATTTAAATGGTATAAAACTAAAATTATTTTTAATTTAGTACAGTCATACCTCGCCTAACGTTGTTAATTGGTTCCGAGAAATCGCGACGTTAGGCGAAACAACGTTATAAGGGGCAAAGGAATTTTAATTTTATCTTTAAATTTTGAACTTATGGTTTTCAAAACATAACCTGAGCATTTGGCGATATCTCATTAAATGTTATATGTATACTGTTATAATGTATATTTTTGAGTGTTAAATATGTATATGTATTTTGTATGTATGGAGACGTATGTTTTTGTTTTTTTATGTTTTTTTCTCAGTGTTTTTTGCTTTGCCTATTAATTTTTTATTTTTCTCATTTATGAAAAAATAAAAACGACGTTACAACGAAACACAGCGACGATAGAGCGAGGTTTGTTCGCATTTTACTAACGACGTTATAGCGAAACGACGTTATGAGGGGGGACGTTGTACGGGGTATGACTGTATTCTAAAGAAAAAACAATTAACAAGTAAGTAAAATGGAATTTCTTCATCAGATTTTTCATTTGTTGATAGATCTCACCAAAAATGAAAGTTAAGACCATTACAATTAATTCGGGAGCAATAAAACTAAGAGGCCAACTAACTGTACCAATTCACATCAACTTTTCGCTTATAAAATTTCAAAATACAAAGCAAATAATTGTGTTCAAAATGTGGGTAACACGACACCCAATCAGCGATCACAAATAGTAAACGAATCAGTCGCCAAATGCGAAGGGTATATTTACCTAAAGCAGAAGCTAAAAAAAATGTGGCTAGAGTAAGCTGGCGAATGTAAACCATCTTCATTAGAAGAAATTGATATTCCCAAGCTGAACAATTTGTGCTACACGAAAAAGATATTCAAGGCGAAAAATTCTGGGTACAAAGTTATTCTGGGCACAATTGAAAATCTAAAATTGCTTGGGAAGTCAAAACTTTGGCTGATTGATGCACCAGCTATAAGGTCTATGCCATTGTCTAAGTATCTACAATCTACAATTTTTAAAGATTGTATTTTTTTCATTTCGGCCAAATAATTTGAAGAAAAATTCAAGCGGAAAGGCTTTCTAAGCAGTACGGTGGAGATTCTGGGCAGTATGGTAGAGTTTAGCATTCAAATGCGAATGCGTAACTGCTTGTCATATTTGAATGAACATGAAATACCGGAAATTTATGAAGAGTTAAACAAAATCATTTAATAAATGTTGCTGGCACATTTATTTGAACATCCAATTTCCAAGTCGACATTTTAGAATCGACGTTTTGTCCATGTCGAGAGAAGAGGAATCGATATAAAAATTGTAGCCTTGCAATTTTGAACTCCAACGAGCTAATCTCCCGGACCGGTCTGTTTGGTTCATTAACCACTGAAAACTGGCATGATCGTAGGCGCGGAATTTTTTCGTATGCTGAGTAAGGTCGCAAGACACTCCAGTCCCGTGATGCTGTAGTTCTGCTGTGCTCCGCTCTATTTTTTTAATACAACGCTATAGGATGTTCCGCCCCTCAGGGTCTTTCTGTAATAGCGCGCTACCTACCCCTGTCTTTGACACATCTACTTGTATGTAGAAAGTACGTGTGTAATCAGGGTGTGTTAGTACAGGAGCACTGGTCATTAGGGATTTTAGTTTGTCAAATGCCTCCTGTGCTTGTGGCTGTGCCGCCCAGACTACTTTTCCTTTTGATTTGAGGAGGTTGGAAAGTGGAGTGGATACTGTTGAGAAATTTGGAATAAATTTTCGATACCAACCACTCATTTTCAGAAAACGTCTGATCTGTTTGGGAATGTTTGCTGTGATCTTCGTAGGATCCACTTTAATACAACCTTCGCCCACCACGTGTCCTAGATATCTCAGTCGCGCAAGAACGAACTTCGATTTCTCCACATTGATGGTTAGGTTTGCCCAGCCTTTCTTATTTTGCCACTATTTCATGCCAAATCCATATGTTCCGTGAACAAAGCAGATGTCACCAATATCTCATCAGGCATAGGAATCAAGCGGGAATTTTAGTCACAAATTTGGCTAGAAAAACGTATGTTCAATTTTTAATTTTTTGTTTTTATTGCTGACGCATGTGCAATTTTTATTCATTTTGCCTTGTTTACAAAACATTTTGACAAAATTGTTGTAGCATAAAGATTAGACGCGAATACTTTTAGTTTGTGCAGTTTTATTTTTTTTCCAACACTTCTCTTCAGTTCCAGTAAAACGTCATTTGATTTTAATTTTAACGTCTTTCGTAAAGTTTCAAATTCTCAAACGTTATATGAAAAATTAGCGTTTGTCTCAGCAGATCCACCAATAATTTTTTTTATCCGCGAAATTGTAAAGGGTCTAACGGTATTCAAATTTTCTGCTTAGCCAGTTTTGAAGGGCATACAAAATAAGATGTTTCACTTTTTCAGACCAAAAAACCGTTTTTTTGGTTCCAATTTTCGAATTCTGGCGCGAAAATGTAAACTGGTCGGTGGATGATTTCAAAAAAACTTTTATCTTATTCATTAGACCTTAGGGAACATGATGCCATAAAAAAACAGAAGTGCAAGCACTTTTGGGTTGAGCCGCGTTCAGACGAGCCGTGAAGTCTCTGACTTTCGTCTCAGGCGAACGTTTTATAAAATTGTTCCTCAACATTATTTTTTACGAGTAAATATTGTACTAATATGTATGCAAATTATGCCGGATATGGCTCAAATCATCTTCATGAAATGGCCAATCATCCATCATATGGAAGTTACCCTGTTGCCCGAAAAATTGTGCATCTGTGATGTGAGCTGAACTGAGGTATACACAGGAATTATATTCTTATGGTGCTAACGTAATTTTGTATTGACACTCTTGATTGTGAATGAGCTCATACTCAAAATGGGATGTCTTAAAATTTAGCAGAATTATTTTTATGAAATTACAAAGAAAACTGAGACATTGTTTACCTTAAATAAACAGAAAATACCTCTCAACTAATTGACTAAATTAATTTAGCAAACTCTATCCCATAGCATTTTTGGTTTAAAATATGTAATCACATTGCTGTAACCCAGTCTTATTCTTAAATTATAAACTCGTACGTAGCTTCAAATTTGGAATTTGGATTAGAAATAGAAATACAAATTTTGCTGGCTTAGCTTATATTTGTTAAAAAATATAAATGGTAATTTATTTTGGTTTCAAAATATATAAACGGCTTTAAAATTTTATAAGTACTCTCAATACGTACTAACAAAATGTTCTCTAAAAAAAAAAAAGTTTTTTCCTCTAAAATGTGTGCTTGGTTCCTATGCAGATAAAGAAATACCCTATAACGCGAATCGTGCCGTATTACTCTATGCATCAGGCGACACATATAGGTACGGTTTCTGAAAACGTCCATGGGATCCCAATTGTGGGTCCGAAAATGGTTTTCAAACCATCCCTAAACAATTCCATTGTGCAAAAGCCTTGTAATTTTATCACCGATTTCTATAAATGCGGTAAAATCCAGGTTTTCATCCGTCTCACCCTGACACCCACGATCAATGTACCTCTATCGGCCTTGAGCTCGGTACATGCCAACGTAGTTGGAGACAATTTTTGTACATTGAGCTGAGAAAATTCAACTCAACTAATACAGTTATGAGAGTGTCCTTGCTTCCAGGGCCCCCATCTTTATTGGTAACAACTGTTCTTACCTTCGAACTCTCTTCTTCGCTGGTGCATCCTGTCTTCGGCTCCGATGAGATAAATGGGGCTATATTTCTCTCCTCCAAAGTTGAATGAATTGTTGCTATTTCGACAGTTCTGAAAAGAAACAATAAACATTTAGTAGTGCGATATCTGAATTAATTCTTCGATTGATTAAAATTAGCATTCCTTTATATATATTATATAAAGGAAATTTTTGAAATATCCTTTCCGATTTGAGGAAACTATTCGGATGTGGCAGAACCCAAAAAACCAACGGGCGTGAGGACATATTAAGCATCAGATTCAAAATCTCTTAAAAACCACTGATTCTTGCAAAATATAAGTCGAATTTGTCAAACTTCTCGAATACCATAGCACCCTACTACTTTCGAATAGTACCAAATTTATTTAAGAAACGTTCAGGTTCTAAACGTTTCGGCGTTCAAACAAAAGAAGGTGAATTCGACGGGGCACTACACATGGAGTGGTAAGGTTTAGAGTTGTTTTTCTGTTCAAATGTTCAAAAAAAACATTTTTCAAGATGTTACGCTTCTTCACGCGGATGAAGAATGCCTGCAACACGTCTGATGTTTTTTAACAAAGAATTAGCGTGTACCATTTCCTGCTTTATTTCGATCGGTAAATATTATTGCTAAAGTGTTAGAGTAACTAAGGGTCTTAGTTAAATCATCTAATTTTATCTAATTCTATGGTTTACCTAGGGCATCTGTAGGATAACATTGGTCATTCATGTAAATTATAGCAATGACTAGGTAAAGTAATAAAAACTATGTACTACTAATATGCTGTAAACGCTTGAAAATTCTGAAATCAAAATAATCTTCTTACATATGTAAGGAAGATCAGTTCTTACCAACACCAATATAAGCAAGAAGTCACTATGCTACGGATTGGGACGAGACACATTTTGTAACAGAACGTATCAGCGATGAAATATTTCTTCTCCGTGATTCTCACCTAACAGCGGCAATAATTTAATAGAGAGTTTGTCGAGTGCGATGGTTTTTGTCATTCATTGTTAATTCATCAACAATTGTTTAAAAATCTCTGCAGCCTGGATTCATTTTCTGGATTTTAATCCGTCAGAACTGTACCAGATGACAGAAAAATAGAGGTGACAGTATTCAATCCCAGTTCTTGCAGATAAGTAAACAAACAACAGAGTCCGGTTGACGATATCTATGGCAATGTGCCAAGGGTTCAGGGCTTTGAAAGGAAATCGTTACAAATATTCGGTAAAAATACACTTTGCAGTATTCGAACTGAACCTTTTACAATCTTTATAAAAAGAACCGAACAAAACTGCTCTTTAACAAAGAGAAGCCACTTCCAAAGAAACTATCTTTTACATAAAAAGTAAAAAATTATCTTTGGCATCTCTCTGAGGTGGGATTTCTCTCCACCAATTAAAAGGTTATTATAAACAATTGACAGAATACTGTTACATGAAACAAGAGACATTTCAAAATGGCCGCCGAAATGTTTTTTTTTTCAATTATCTCAAATTCTGTTTTTTTCTATTTCTTTCGTCATTAAATTATGTAAAAATGGAAATTAAAACGTAAACATATTTTGTAAGAATATAAAAAATAAGCCTAAGCTAGTTTTTTGTTAAGTTTAATAGAATTAAAAGTTCGGTATACGTATTAAAAAAATAAAAATCCAGAAAAATCGGGTTTTTAGAAAATTGATAAAAATATTTCGGCAGCCATTTTGAATAGCTATTAATTAAAGATGATGGTTTTCGATAGACCTCTCTTCTTTCAAGAAAAAAATTGTTCTATGAGTGGGCCATAATTAAGTGTATTGCATCCGTAAATGTTTATAATGTTTTTTCAGTATACATTATAAACTAAGCAACAGTAAATTTCCTTGTTCAAAGCGGATTCATTGTTGTAGTTCGTTGCGTTCGGTATTTTTTCTGAAGTATTATTTTAATGAGTTCATTGTTGATGAAAAAATTACAGAACGATTTTATTTCCACCTACAGTTAATCACTTTCAAAGTTGGTCGATACGATTTACATCAGTCATATATGACTTTTTTCTGGCTGCTCGACCATGATAACCATTTTCGCGGAGCGTTCTTCTAACGGTTTCAGGATCAACACTCTTCTCAAATTTCTTGAGAACCATCGACGCTAATTTTGGTGCACTTAATTTGGGATGTACCTTAATTTCCTAATTTGGGCTGTACCTTCCTTTGTAAATGGACGAATTATATTTCCTACGGTACTTTTACACATATTTAATATGTCTGCAATTTGTTGATGAGATTTTCCTTTAGCATGATGAAAAATAACTATTTGTCGCATATCAAAAGAAGTATGCTTTCCTTTGTTAAGTATTTTGGAAAAATATTGCAAAATTTACAGAATTATTCTCTATCAGGTTCTTACTGGAGCACAATTAAATACAGACTGCTGTTTAAAACATAAAAAAAATTCAGTGCTTTCAGTTAATATTACGTAAATGTGTGTGTGTAAAAACGTATCGGCCAACAATGAAAGTGATGTAAATAAATGAAGGAAATTGTTTAATAGCTGCGGTTTTATTTGTGTGCATTTATTATGGTACTTTCTTGCGTATACAGTTAGTCACTCTCAAAGTTGGTCGATGCAAAAATCGAATTTAATTGTTTAAAATATTAGATTTAAAAAAAATATTTTTAAATTCTGCGACGTTTTTAATTTTGTTTAATTTATCCGTAACACATATGCAAGAAAAGTACCGTAATAAATACACACAAATACGAACTTCGCAGTTTTTAAACAATTTTTTCATTTATTTACGTCACTTTCATTGTTGGCCGATACGTTATACACGCACATTCACGTAAAATTACTCAAACAAAGAATAATATTTTTCTTTGTTTTAAACATTAGTCTGTTTTAAATTATTCGTCAGTAAGGATCTTATAGAGAATAATTTTGTAAATTGTGCCAAATTTTTCTAAAATGTCTAACAAAGGAAAACGTACTTCTTTTGATAAGCGATAATTAGTTGTTTTCCATCATACTAAAGGAAAATCACATAAAGAAATTGCAGAGATATTAAATATGTGTAAAAGTACTGTAGGGAATATAATTCGTCGGTTAAAAAATGAAGATCGCATTGATTTTATACCGCCAAAACCTCGAGAAAAAAAGCTTACCGCCCGCGAAAAGTGTTGGATAGTAAACCAAATTAAGATACAGCCCAAATTAAGTGCACCAAAACTAACATCTATGGTTCTCGAGAAATTTGAGAAGACTGTTAATCCAGAAACCGTTAGAAGAAAGCTCCGCGAAAATGGTTATCATGGTCGAGCAGCCAGAAAAAAACCATATATAAGCGATGTAAACAAGAAGAAAAGAGTTCTGTTCGCTAAAGAGCATATTAATAAGGGTGACGATTTTTGGAAAGAGGTTATTTTCGCAGACGAGACTAAAATTAATTTATTTGGTAGCGATGGCCGGGTCAATGTGTGGAGAAAAGCGAATGAGGAGCTGAATATAAAAAATTTAAATTCTACCATAAAACACGGCGGCGGTTCTGTAATGATTTGGGGGTGTATGGGAGCAGCAGGTGTAGGTAATTTACAATTTATCGAAGGAATAATGAAAAAGGAGCAATATCTCAACCTTCTAAAAAATAATCTCAAACAAAGTGCCGAAAAATTAGGTATTCCCAGAACATTTAAATTTTACCAAGACAACAACCCAAAACATACAGCGCATATTGTTCGCGAATATTTGATTTACAACTGCCCCAAAGTTATCCAGGCACCTCCACAATCTCCCGATATTAACCCAATCGAAAATTTATGTAATTATTTGAAATCAAGGGTTCGAAAAAGGAATATAACCAGCAAATCAGAAATTAAAAAAATAATAGAGGAAGAATGGAATAAAATTGGGCCTAGCTACACACAAAAATTGATTAGTTCAATGAAAAATCGTTTAGCATGTGTTATTGAATGTAAAGGAAATTCAACTAAATATTAATTTCTTTTAATTATCTAAATTGAACTAAATTATTATTAATTATTAATAATTGCGTCATTGTCGACCAACTATGAAAGTGATTGAATTATTAGCAGAATTTTTGTTAACTATTTTTTTTTTTAAATTTCATTATTAAAATATGTAAATAACTGTATTTTCGGTTTTATGAAATAATAAATAAACCTAAAATATTATCTTTTGTCTTTTTTTTGCATTTTTCTTGTCGAAAATGAGACATATTTATTAAGGAATTTCTTATCGACCAACTTTGAAAGTGACTAACTGTATGTGTTACGGATAAATTAAATAAACTTAAATACGTCGTATAATTCAAAAATAATTTTTTTAAATCTAATATTTTACACAACTAAATTCGATTTTTGCATCGACCAACTTTGAAAATGACTGACTGTATACAGGGTGTCTCACTGGGACGAGTCCAAACGAGTAGTACGTGTAGCTGGATCAACATCATGAAAAAAAGCCCACTACGCATATGCCCGGAAATGAACCGTTACCCACTTCAATTGCATTTCAAAATTTTTAGCATGGTACACTGCCTTGAATGATGTAAATGCCAATAACTCTTCTAAAAATTAAAATAAATCAATTGTTTTTCTATAATTTTAAAGGCCCAGAGTGATTCTTTCTTCTCTGGAAGTAGGAATATCATGCATGATATTTTCCATAAAGAAAACATTGGTGGAATTAAACAAATTGTGTGAGAAATAACAAAAAAATTAATTAAACTCATTTTTTCTCGAAAAACTCACTTAATAATTTTTGTTTTTTATTTCAAATTTATATTTAATAGACTATTTAATACAAAATTCTTCATCGTTCTTTATCTAATCATGTATAGTTTTTGAGCTACTAACGTTTCAGTGTAGTACTTGTTGAAAAAAAATTATTATAAAACCAAGTTGTTAGAAGTAAAAAGTGTTTTATGAAAAACCAAAGCAATCGTTTTAAACAAAAACAACAATTTAGTATGCACGTCCATATGTTGCATTTGTTAAATCTTTTTAATCGTTAGTAAACGTAGAGCTAAAATCGTTGTTAATCTTTTGAAAATAATTTTTTTGCGCGTTTGTAATCAGAAATAATAAAATGCCACGCTACACATTCGAAGAACTCGCCGACATCCATTTTATTTATGGTTTATGTAACGGAAATGGACGAGCTGCAGAACGTGAATACGCAAACCGTTATCCAGGTAGGCCAGATCATAGAATATTTACAACAGTTCACAGACGATTACGAGAACGAGGAACATTGGTCCCCTATGAATACAAAAATGTTAGCCGAATTCAATACGAAGTCAATACCGACGGACAAGTTTTGAATTCAGTACAAAGAGATCCCACCATTAACACGACACCTCTTTCGATACAACTTGGTATTAGCAAAAATAAAGTCTGGAGGGTACTTCGAAGAAACCATCTACACACATTCCACTACACTCCAGTGCAAGAATTATTACCAATCGATTTACCAAACAGAACAAATTTCTGCCGTTTATTGTTAAACAACTAGGAACATAATCCTTCATATTTGTCATCCATTTTATGGACAGACGAATCGTTATTTACGAGGGATGGAATAACAAATGTCCACAATCTTAATGAGTGGCAACCAGAAAACCCACACGTTAAGCGAGAATCATCATTTCAAAGACGTTTTAGTGTTAAGGTATGGTGTAGTATAATTGGAAATAATTTTATAGGGCCAATTTTACTACCTGAAAGATTGAACTCACGAAACTATCTTGAATTTTTGAATGAAACAGCTCCCACTGTGCTAGATTCAATTCCACTCATGATGAGAAATACTTTCTTGTATCAACAAGATAGAGCTCCTGCACACCATGGAAGACAAGTTCGAAATTGGTTTGATATAAATTATCCAGGGCGATGCATTGATCGCAGCGGACCTATAGCTTGGCCGGCTATAGATCTCCAGATTTTACACCATTAGACTTTTATGTATGGAGATATTTGAAAGGAGAAGTCTGCAAAACAAACATTCAGACTAGGAAGTAGTTGGTTGATCGAATCAATAATGCCAGCAACAAAATAAAAGAAAATTTAGGAAATTTCAACATGGCTGCTTCCATTAAAAGACGACTGCAACTATGCTTGTTACAAAATACAAATCATTTTGAAAATTGTTTGTGAAGTTGAAAACTTAGAAATTCATACAATAAATTATTAAGTACTACATTGAAATGTTAATATCTCAAAAACTATACATGATTAGATAAAAAACGATGAAGCAATTTTGTATTAAATAGTCTATTAAATTTAAATTTGAAATAAAAAACAAAAATTATTTAGTGAGTTTTTCGAGAAAAAATGAGTTTAATGAATTTTTTTATTATTTCTCGCACAATTTTTTTAATTCCACCAATGTTTTCTTTATGGAAAATACGATGCATGGTATTTCTACTTTCAGAGAAGAAAGAAGCACTCTGCGCCTTTAAAATTATAGAAAATCAATTGAGTTATCTTAATTTTTAGAAGAGTTATTGGCATTTACATCATTCAAGGCTGTGTACCATGCTAAAACTTTTGAAATGCAATTGAAGTGGGTAACGGTTCATTTCCGGGCATATGCGTAGTGAACTTTTTTTCATGATATTGATCCAGCTACACGCACTACTCGTTTGGACTCGTCCCAGTGGGACACCCTGTATATAAATTAATTCATTTGTCTATAATTCATTTGTATTAATTCATTTGTCTGAAGAAATGTCTGTCTGTCTCTACTATTATATATTATGTTGTCTCTTTCTTGTCATGTTGCTTCGGTAAAAAAGTTGGAGATAGATCAACTTGATGAAAAAAATACCGAAGAACCAAAACGTCATTTTCTACGAATCCTATTGGTTAAAAAAACACATCGAACGAAACGAACACAACGAACTACAACAATGAATCCGCCTTGAGCGATGCGAATTATGTTGCTCATTATATTTTGTAACCTAGAATAAAATAGATGTTAAATAAAATAATAATTTTACATTAAAACAGTCTTTTGAATTAGTCCATTAGTGGGAAAAAAGTTTGCTGAAAAATAAAAACCGTGCAGTGCAATACGTAAATTTTTGCGAATAAATAAACTGTTGCTTAGCCGCATGATTATTGGGATTGAAAACAAAGCTGTGTAAGTTCAAACAAAAAAAAAATTAGGTTTACGTCAAACAAACAGCACTAAAACAGCTAAAACAACTAAAACTTGTTTTACCAAAGCAATACGGCAATTGTTTTATGACCAGACAAATAAATCAGGGTACGTCCCAAAACGAACCGATGGTTTAGAAAGCCAGAAACAAGTATGAAAAGGCATTGGAAGTAGCAATTGCCTTAGAAATGTCAAGCAAATTACCGAAATTTGGTGCCGAATTAAACAATCAACGCGCAATGGTTCCGTATTCAAATATTAGTTTTACCTAAAATACTTTGCTGATGGCAAATAATATCGTCATCATTTAAAAAAAAAGTGTGCCTAGTCAACTTTGAAATATAGCAAGACATTCTCATTTCTGTGACATTGACATTTATGGCATTGACATTTCGGTGACATTTTATGACATTTAATTGATGAAATTTCAATGACATGGCGGATTGAAAATAGAAGATTTATATTGTTATGACCAACTGTGATATTGGGGAAGTAGTCTCCAAATTTAAGAAAACCCGAGACATTTTTCAAGGACCTTGCTCAAAATAACAGAAAATGGTGATCTGTATTTGTGGGAAAATTGTCGTTCGAATAGTCGGATAGACCCTAATTTTTCTTCCAAATATTACTGTGAAATGGTTCCTCGTTCGCGTTTTTGATCGATAGTGAGCGATCGCGACACTCTTCTTGCTTTTTGTTTTTTCATATGCAAGATTCTATACGTTGTTTTGGCATGTTTACCATATCAACAATCTCACTCAACTTCATTTTTCGATCCATCAATACAATATCATGGAGTTTTCAATAATTTCTAGTGTTGCCACCTCTCGTTTAAATTCACCAACCCAAAAGCGGACAGTCTCATAGGATGGTGTGGACGCGCCCAAAGTTCTAAATCAAAAGTTAGGTCCACATGCTCTTTAATATCGGCTTTTCAATGATAACTCATTATACATAGAAGTAACACTGTATAGTAACACTGCGACCAAAAAGTAGTAAGACTTTTTAAATAAAACACAAACGGCTTATTATTCTTTCAAATTTATTTCATCTCCTTCAAAGTAATCTGCGTCGGATAGAATACACTTATGCCAACGTTTTTTTCAGCCTTCAAAACAGTTGTTAGAATCGATTTCCGGAACGACCTTCAAAACCTTCTTCGATTCGGCTTGTATCTCTTCAATCGAGTCAAAACGATGTCCAAAGAGCAGTTTTTTGAGTTTCGGAAAAAGCCAAAAATCGCACGTAGCTAAACCAGGTGAAAAAACGGTTGCGGAACGATACGCACGTACGAACAATGCAGTGTAGCCGGCGCTTTATCGTGATGCAAAAACCAAGAGTTGTTGTCTGCCAAAAATTCTGACTTAAACCGATGATCCTGACTTAGCCGTGTTTTCCATGAGAACTGCACTAGAACTCAATTAACTTTAAATTCCTTTTATTGTATGTATGTACATTTTAAGTTTCAAAATCTCCCGCTTCAGTTAGTTCACCAATATTTTCTTATTTTTTGCTGATGTCATTACACGCGATTACACTCGATAAATTCAAGGATTTATCAAGTGTAACTAAAACATAAGCTATAATTGTAATTATTTATTGCTGTAACAGCTTAAAATGTGTATTTTTATTAAATGCCCTACACATTAGCGCTTTATGAATTTATTTTTTTCGGTTTACATAGAATAAAACTAATTTAAAGTTAATCGAGTTCTAGTGCAGTTCTCATAGAGTAATTTTCGTCTAGTTTAAATTGTGCTCTGTACGTTTTTATTATGTCGCTAAAATCAGAAAGTGTAGCGCAACCGTGGTATTGTTGGAAGACGGGAGAAGCCAAAGTTACATTGCTAATAAGTTCCGGATTTCCCGTAGTTTAACGTGTTTCGTCGCGATTTCTCGAGACAGGATTTAATTAGGCGACGGTACGGTCAGGCAAAGATTAACAAACGTTCGAGATGACGGTTTTGTAGTTTAATCAACTCTTAGAAATCGCTGTTGAGACCTGCAATAAATACTCGTACGAAATATAAATGTAAACGAAATAACATTACGGCGAAGGTTGGTAGAAGCAGATCTTCCTTCATGAACGAAAACCAGCCACGGTTCCAGAACTTCTGTTACAACACATGATTACTCGGCTACAATTTGCCAGAAAGCATGAAAATTGGTCTCAACCTGATTGGAGCCAAGTCTTATTCAACGATATATCAAGATTTTGTTTGCGGACAACCTGGGGACCTATTATGAAATTTTTCGATTTCGGATTTTGACGTTATCGAAAAAATTCGATACGCCGCGGATTTACCCTATTATGAAACTTGGAAAATCGAATTTGTAATATTATTTATTATTATAAATATTACAATATTATAAATAATATTTAATTTATTTAAAATTGAATAAATCATTTACAAAAACGTATTTTCCACAAAATCACAAAATACAATAAATTTTACAAAATCCGCCAACTAAATAGCAGTCGAATTTTGACATGTGCGTCCGAAAAAATCCGATACGAATTTCCTTTTTTGTTTCATAATAGGACGAATTTTTTCGATATCGTAAAAATCCGAAATCGAAAAATTTCATAATAGGCCCCCTGGGGACCGTACTCTCCATACAGCTTCAGCGAAAGGGTTCGAGGCGGATTAGTCCATCATCAGTTCCAACCGGGTCTACAATGGCCGTCCGCTATATTTTCGAAATATTGAAAGAATATGTTGTTCCCTATGCACCATATATTGGCGATGATTTTGTGCTAATGGACGATAATGCAATTTCCCGTGTTGCCAGAGTAGTGAATGAATACTTGGCAGATGTATTGGGTGTGTGAATATGACTCCGCCCTTTCTCAATTGGTGTCGCTATTTTTACTGCTTACGAAAACTATAAATGCGCAATACTTGGATTCTATAGTACTTGATGTCAGCTATCAAACGCAATATACTACATTTGGTTGAAATGTAAACAAATAGTATTTTTAACTCTTTCAAAATGTCGAATTTTATTCCAAATAAACATCATTTGCGGAAAGTTTTATTACATTATTTTATTGCAAAGAAAAGTGCAGCGGAAACTTATCGTTTGCTTGGTTAAAGATTTCGACGGTTTAAAAATGATGATTTTGGCATTGAAGATAAAGAGCATGGAAAACCACCCAAAAAATTTGAAGATGCTGAATTGGAAACGTTATTGGCTGAAGATTCTTCTCAAATACAATCAGAATTGGCTGTAGCATTAAATGTTGATCGATCAACTGTTGCAAAACGTTTACAAACAATCGGAATGGTTCAAAAAGCTAACAACTGGGTTCCACATGAATTAAAAGAAAGAGACCACGAACGTCGAAAAACCATTTGTGAAATACTGATTCAAAGACAACAAAGAAAAGGTTTTCTGCATCGGATAATTACTGGAGATGAAAAATGGATTTATTATGAGAATCCCAAACGCCAAAAATCTTGGGTGAAGCGTGGTGAAGCTGGTCCATCGCAACCAAAGCGAGATATCCATTGCGCAATAAGGTTATGCTCTGTATCTGGTGGGATCAGAAAGGTGTGGTATATTATGAACTGCTGGAATCAGGTGAAACTATCCAAGGCGATGTGTACCGACGATAACTAATACGTTTGAAGCGAGCTATAGCGGAAAAACGACCAGAATGGGTGAATAGACACAACAAATTAATTTTTCAGCTTGACAATGCAAAACCACATGTTGCAAACGTTGTGAAAAATTATTTACAAGGACAGGACTGGGAAGTTCTACCCCACCCGCCGTATTCACCAGACATAGCTCCTTCAGATTACTACTTATTCCGGTCGATGCAGTTGTCTCTTTCTGAACAGCGGTTCAGTTCTCGCGCAGAGATCGAAAATTGGCTTAATGATGGATCACCTCCAAAGACCAAGATTTTTTCAGAGATAGAATCCGTAAACTGCCTGAAAAATGGGGGAAAGTTGTAGCTGCAAATGGAGCATACTTTCAATAAATAATTCTTTCATTTTCTAAACAAGCAAATGTGTTTTATTTTAACAAAAAAGGGCGGAGTCATATTCACACACCCAATAAATATTTCGAAGATGACATGGCCGGAAAGGAGTCCCAATTTTAACCCTATAGAACATGTTTGGGACATTCTTGGTAGAAGAAATCGTTCACGTATTCCAGCTCTGAATCACACAGTGGAATATCCAACAGATTATCAAAAATATGGGACGGACAATGAAAGCGGTTATTCAATCTCAGAGGGACAATACACACTACTAAACATTTTTTATTGGTTAATTATGATTTTGTTGTTGTGTTTATGTTTGTCAAAATTGAAATAAAATTTTTAAAATTTGTCATTGTTTGGTTTTGTTTGAATATTCGAAAAACCTCAACCACCTGATTAGAAACATTAAGTCTTACCCACGTTTTCCAAGATTGTTTGAATGAGCTGGAATTTAGTTTTTGTTTCATGTTTCCAGCTAGTGCGGTTCAAGAATGGAAAGACCATTTTTCAAATAGACCATTTTTTTTTAAATGGACGAACAAAATGCTTCAATTGAAAAGTTGGAAGTTTCTGAAGGAACGTATTGGAGGCATCTGATCTTGAGAATTGCATTACTTTAATAATTGGACATGTATCGCGAAAAGGACATAAAAATATTGAAAAAGGTGAAGGCCAAAATGATTCTAGCCATTGAATCAAACTTGTACGTGCATATTGCATCATGCAAATTCGCGTGGAAAAATAAGACTCTTACTCGTCGAATTGGGCTGATAAGGACACTTATAACCACAAACCTTGAAAATTCTGATAGAATGGAGGATGTTATTTCTAAAATTAATCGAACAGCAAATAAATTAAATGAAATCGGAAATTCCCGATGAATATGTTGGATGATTTCTTTTTGCTGGGCTGACAAGTGAATATAAACCATTTAAAATAAGTATCGAATCGAGTAGAATAAAAATTACCGGTGAATCTGTTAAATCACGTTTATTCAAAATGACTTCGGGAAACGGCGGAACTTCGTCAGAAGCATTCTTTGGGAAACAGCTTGAAGAGCCAAAATTAAAGAAAAGATTAGGGTTGACAATGACATTGTTGTGGCCTATTCACGTGAATCGCGATTTTACTCGTACGAGTAAAAATGATTCACGGATTTCTCCTAAATTACATCGTAAAATTTATACTAGTCACTTAAAAAATGGGTAATAAACAATTCCGAATGTATTGTTAAGGACAATTTTTTTTGCAAACGCACTTTCCTTAATAAAAATTGCCAAAAAGTGTTTACTCGCGCGAATTTTAAAATATGGCCGCGATTCAAACATTGTTCTCAGTTTTAATTAGGAAATCTGTATTTGCTAAATAAATTGTTAATGATATTCTGAATTGTTTATTAAATATTTTTTAAGTGACTAATATTTATTTTATGACGTAATTTAAGAGAAACCAGTGAATAATTTTTACTCGTACGAGTAAAATCGCGTTTCATGTGAATAGGGCATTACATATCCCAAAATCGCAGAGACAAAAATTGGACTCAAAATCAAAGGAGTTGATTTTTGTAGGTTATAGTGACAAATCTAAAGGGTATCGTTTAATAGATGAAGTATCCGGTAAAATAGTTCGTGATGAATCTCAAGTTAAAGATGAAATTTGCAGCAATCAAAATATAGAACTAAACCATAAAATTATTCTGATGACGACCAAAAATTAAAAGAAGAAGCTCATACACTCCTGGACAAAATTAACGCATATTATTTTTTTTTTGTAATAAAAAAAAATCCCGCTGGTCAATTTTAATATTACTAGTGTCAAATGATAGCACATATATATTTTAATCAGAAACCACCTTGAATAAATTCCACTGCAAGCCAATCAATTAAAATTTTCAAAAATGCTTTATCAAAAGTGCATTCTATATGAAATCCAACGCAACGATCGGCTTTTGTTCCATTGCCTATCAATTATTTGTAAATGCAGTACCATTAGTTCTTGTAAATGTGTTCTGAAGCAAATACCTAAAATAAGATCCATTGTAATATGGCATCCTTTCGTGAGCTGGAGGCGGTTAAAGTCGTCATGTTGTATCAGGAAGATTATACTCAAGTACAAATCGCACGAAAATTAGGAGTGAACCAGTCTTCGTTAATTCGATTACGTGATCGAAAGTGTACTTCTACTCAACTAAAAAATGAGTTACTTAGTGCGCACCAAGTGAATGTTAGTGCCAGAACAATTAAACGAAGAATAAAAGAAGCGAACCTAACTCCAAAACGGCCCGTAAAAATTCCACGGCTTCTTCCCCGCCACAAATCCAACCGTTTAGAATTTGCTCATACTCATGCAAATGGGGAACTGATCAATGGGTCACTGTTCTCTTTTCAGATGAGACCAGAATCCAATTATGGAAACCTGATGGACGTAACCTTGTATACAGAAGACCTGGAGAACGGTGGAGATTGGTTTGAGGATGAATGCAGACTGGTATGTTCGGAACATTCTTGACGATCACGTTTTGCCATTTGTGGGCTTGATATGTTATGTCAGTTTTGTGTTAATGCATGATAACGCTCCAGTCCACGTAGCTGCAACGGTACGACAATATATCCAAGATATCGATATTAAGTGGCCACCAATGAGTCCCGATCTTAATCAGATCGAACACGTATGGGACATTCTAAAACGCCGCATTAGAGCTAGAAATCCCGCACCAGATTCGTTAGCACAGCTGAAAGTTGCAGCGGAAGAAGTGTGGAATCTCATCCCGCTAGAAATGATACAAAGCCTTCTAACTTAGTATGGCCAGAAAGATGGAAGCTGTAATAAGTGCACGGGGGAAAAATACTCATTACTAAATTAATCAAACTAAATTGTAATAAAGCTAATTTTAATGTTTATAAACCGCTTTTGAAAATTTAAAAAAAAAATAGTTCGACACATTTTAACATTTTGCAATGAAAAATAGCCACTATAATTCCATAACGCCACATTTGTGCCACTTTTGAGAAAAATATAAATTTGGGATCATTTGATACCAATTCCACTGAAATTGACCAGCGGGATTTTGTTTTATTACAAAAAAAAAATATGCGTTAATTTTGTCCAGGAGTGTATGTTCATGGGTAAGCAACACACTTTAGAAGGAAGTTCAGCTGGTATCTGACTTTTCTGAAAAAAATGTTAAGGTTGGTAATGAAAACGATTCAATAAATGATCCCGATTTCGTACCAGTGGTCAAGCTGATGAGGAATAGAGTGACATCAGACGTTTAAATCGGCAAAAACAAATTAAAATGTTTGATGATTTTGTAACGTATGTAGCACCAGCAACCGATGTGACTGATTGTTCTATAACTTGCCAAGATGCTATAACTGATAACGAGATAGAATGGCGTGAAGCAATAAATAACGAAATAAATTCGTTAGCTGAAAACATCACTTGGATTTTAATGGATTTGCCTAAAGACAAGGCTATTAAAACAAAATGGGTTTATAAGACCAAACGTGACTACGATGGGAACGTTATTCCGTTTAAATCTCGCTTGGTTGTGAAAGGTTGTTCACAAACCCCTGTGGTACTGTTCTGGTTTTCCCGGGGAATTGGAAATTGATTTATTGTGATTTTATAGTCTATTTGGTATTATTTTTCCAAAGCATACTGTGATTAGTATTTTGTTCGTATTTTGGGTAAAAATATTTCCCAACCAAATGTTTAGGGAAAAATAAACCAAATTGCCATGAAATGGAACTATTTTTCCCAAAATTTGAACAAAATAATAAACGCCACAGTAAGATTTGGAAAAAAGAAAACCAAAATACACTAAAAACTCACAATAAATTAATTCCCTATTCGCAATTCCCCGGGAAAGCCGGAATAGTACCACTGGAGTGGATTTCATTGATACATACTCTCCAGTAATTCGATATGTTTCTATCCGATTTATTATGGATCAAATGAATGCTGATACGGCAATTGTACAAGAAAATTTAGACGAAGAAATCTACATATGTCAACCGGAAGGTTGTACAGATGGATCAAATAAAGTATGTAAGTTATAAGAAGCAATGTATGGATTGAAACAAAGTGACAGGTAATGGAACAAGAAATTAAATGAAAAACTAAAACTAATTGGTTTATCAAGATCAAACTGGACCCATGTGTTTATATAAAACGAACTGGCAATGAAATTAAGTTAATCTTGGCGATATGATGATCGATGATATATTAATTTTCTGGAAAAATGAAACAGGGTCTACCAGATATCCTTTAATCTGGCACCGTTAAAAGCATTCAAAATGAAAGATCTTGGACCGGCTAAAAATTTTGTTGGGATTACAATTACCAAAGATACTTCTGGCAATTATTATATCAACAAAGAACAATATATTGGAGAAATATTAAAACTGTTCAACATGAATGAATATAACTCAGTCTTAACACCATCAAACCGGAATCAAAAACTGAGCAAATCAATGTCTCCTAATTTACAAGATGACGAATTAAAAAACATACCATATTAGCAGCTAGTATGACCCATCCAGATATTGCGTTTGCCGTTGGGGATGTAAGCAGATTTAACTCTTACTACGGGAAGGTGCACTAGTTCGGGGTAAAAAGGATACAAGACACCTAAAATTAAAATATAGCAAAGATTGTGAAAATGTTGGTTCATTGGGATATTCAGATTCTGACTGAACTTCTGATACTATCAATCGTCATTCGTGCACTGGGTACATCTTTATGTTATAAGATGCTGCAATCTCTTGGGGAAGCCGAGTTCAACAATTTAAGAAGCCATTTGGTTGAAATAGTTCGGCGAACAATTGGGAAATATTTTTCTTAATGGTCCAGTGTCTTTAAGCTGCGACAAAATGGGAGCTTCTGCCCAAAAATGACGCATATCACGCGCGTTCAAATTACATCGATATTAGGCATCACTTCATAAGGAACAACGTCGATAATGCTAATGTCAAAGTAAGTTAAAAAATTATTATGTCAAAGGAATGGAGTTGAATTATAGTATGTGGTATTAAAATTGCATTTATTTTAATATTGTGGGGATTTTGTAAATATATGTCCGTAGTGTAAACCCTGTTTGATTGATGTATCTTCCATCTTGAATTATTATTTGCTGTCAAATAAATATAACTTTGTCCTTGCGAAAAAATCGATTTCACAAACATTATTTGTACATTGGATCGCAGTTTTAAGTTTCAAACAGAATTCATCCGATCTGTCCAAATCAATTTGTATTAAAAAACGGAAAATTGTACACGAAAGGAGAAAACGTTGGGAACAAACCGAAGCGGACAATAAACACAAATTTATTAAATATTTTATTCTTGAAACAACTAAACCATTTTGCATGAATCCTTAAAGCAGATTTATTAAGAATTAAAAAATCAACTTTACTTAAAGGAATTGCTTATTACGAAACAGTTTAACAAATCGAAAGGATGCATTGTTTTGTAAAAAGGTCGATATGGTGCGCATAAACAACGGACGGAGCTGAACGGATCTATTCTATTTGAATATTTTAATACAAAATGTTTGTGAAAAGGCCGACTGGACAAACTATTGTTACAGAACGGTTTACACTTACAACACTCAAAAGTAACAGTAAATTAAAAGTAGTGTCGGTGAAAATAACAATTCGCAACTCTTCGTGTTTGGTGTTGAAAGTTCGCTGCATAATTGATTCACAATTTTATTTCATTGTACTTACTATTTCTGAACCAACCCTCTTAACAAAAATTTAGTAGTTAGTTGTCGTTTGTCGGCACAAACTGCGCCACATTTATAATAACAATATTCGACGCCATTTTTTTAAAAAAAAATCTTGTTTCCTGTGTAATGCAGTTCAATTCTTGCTTGTTTCAATTAATTTTTTTAACCTTAATTTATTATGTTGTGGATGCGCTGTGTCAATGAAAAAGTTGCAAATCACATCCATAACTGACTCACAACGTCGTCACAATATTGTGACAACAGATTATTTTCGCCAGATTGGTTATGACAACCTTGTGGAGCCGCTGTGATCGGTTCACAACACCTAAACAACGATTAAATTTCTTGTGACAACCAAATGAGAACTGTTTTACAACTGCTATTTGAGGAGGGGCGGGGAGGGTGGTACTATATTTATGACGTAGTTAGGAGTTGTGACACGAAGGAGTGACAGGGTTAGAAATTATCAAAAATAACATGACTTAGTTTATGGACAACCTCTTAGGGCCGAGGTTGGGCATGATTCTTGAATCAAAAATATTTATTATTTCACGATCAAATTCTGTAATATTTAAAATTACATATTATAACAGCTGAAAATAAATTTGCCATGTTTAAAAAACCATGTTCAAACCAACGGAAAAATTATTTGGGGAACTCACTTACCTGCTTTTGCCAGAACAATGAGAGTTTTCTTGATCAGTTCTTGGTGAAGCTCCCAACATTTTTTTTTTGTTTGTTTGTTAAGATACGACTGCAACGATTTACATAATATGTAGTTAATTAAAACCAAGACAAATTTTCATGCTCTGATAATTCAGTGGCAATTACCCAAACCAACATAACTCAAGTTGGGTAGTTTTTCAAACTGTTGAAGTTCGAAACGGCTGCATCCAGGGGAACATTTTGATATATATGTAGGGGCAACAATTTTAACGCTGCTTTTAATTAAAACAGTTTTCTCTTTATCAAAGTGTTCCATTTGATGCAGTTGTTCTGAATTTTGATAGATTTGAGGAGCTACATAACTCGAGTTATTTTGAGTTATGTTGTTTTGGGAAATTGTCACAGAATAATTATTGGTTTAATTCTTAATCTATAAATTAAACCTTAACAACATATAAATAGAATACGCAGATAGAATGTTTTTTGTAATGTTAAAAATGTAACAATTCCTTTTGTTGTGAAATGGGAAAAATCAATAAAAAAATGTCCTCTGCATTTATTTAAAATGGCTCCGGTCCGGCCCGTTATATAAACCAAAGAAATATTTTATATAAATGTTTGTACTATACATACGAGGGCGGATTGAAAATGAAGCTACCTAGCGCTAGATGGCAGCACAAACACAAAATTTTTTTGTTTTTTAGAAATTGCGATCTGTCAAACGTCAGCTGTTAAAATTTCACCCAAATTCATCGATTAGTTTATTTGTTGTAGTCGTTTGAAGTAAGCAACTTTTGTGTTTCTTGAAAAATGGAAAAAAACGAATTTCGTGCAGTGATTAAACACTATTATTTGAAAGGGAAAACGGCTGGCAAGGTTATGGCCACTATATTTTGGGATGCACACGGAATATTACTCATCGATTATCTTGAAAAAGGATCCACAATCACAGGAAAGTATTATCGTGCATTATTGGATCAATTGGTTGATGCAATCAAGGAAAAACGACCACGTTTAAAGAAGAAAAAAGTGCTCTTTCTTCAAGACAACGCACCGGTTCACACAGCATTAGATACGATGCTAAAATTACGTGAAATACACTTCGAACTGGTTGATCATCCACCTTATAGTCCAGATTTAGCTCCTAGTGACTTTTTCCTGTTTCCAAACTGGAAAAAATGGTTCACAGGACAAAGATTCATCTCAAACGAAGAAGTGATTATCGAAACTAACGCGTATTTTGAGGGGTTCCCGAAATCGTATTATTCAGATGGTATAAAAAAGTTGGAATATCATCTTACTAAGTGTGTCGAATTAAATGGAGACTATGTTGAGAAATAAATGGTTTTTGGCAAAAAAAAATTTTGTTTTCCTACTTAGGTAGCTTCATTTTCAATCCGCCCTCGTAGGTATTTTATCATAAAGAATTGGAATACTTACCATCAATATAAAATTAGAATGGAGAAGTGGAGGTGTAGGGTAGAATATCCAGGAAGCGATCGAACACAAGTCATGCGCAGCTTACACCTACGAATAACAACTACAGAAGTATATGTACATCAATTTTATTTTTTAATGTGATTGTAATTAGTGGAATCATTAGCTGAAACTAATTAAGAAGTCTAAAACCAATTACTAAATTAAACATATGCATAGTTCAAGTTAGGCGACAATTCAACGATGAATAGCCAATAATAAATTAATTTTTAAACATTTTACTTTTATTTCTTATGAGTGTGACATATTTTATTAGTTGCTTTCAAGTCGACCACGCAAATACTTATAAGTTCTTAGATTTATGTCCTTGCTTAAATGAACTTCTCGCAACTGGTTTATATTTTATCATGATCAGCTAGAAGCAGATTACATCAAATTTGTCCGCTATAGGTGAATGAATGAAGAAATTGTTGTTGTCAAAAATTAAATTTATATTGTGAATTATTGTGAGGTGTAGTGTAATTAATTCCTTATCTTATCTTCTCCTTATTCTTAATCTTAAGAAATAAATTTTTGTGCGCTCCAGCAAAACCAACAGAAAATGTATAGGGTGCTGTCCGTAATGTAGAAGTAAGCAATATTAGTGTTAGTGATGTCGCCGTATAAAAACACGACATAAAATATAAAACTCAATCACTCTGACACAAGTCAATGTACATTTCTGTTATGAGCAAGGCTTGTATAAGACATTTGAGTTGGTTTTGGCTCCAGCCATAAATTTATTAAATACGTATTTAAATACTGATAAGTACTTGTGGTGGTCCACTAGAAGCAACTATTTATATCGTTTTGCCATTTATTCTGTGGTACAAACATTCGTAATTAAACTTAACATATTAAACTTAACCTAAATAATTAAAATTAAATTAAACATAATTAAAAATATTTTTTTTAACATGTGGACATCAGTGTAATAAGCGCAAATAGCAACATTTTATAACGATAATTTTTATAACAAGTATATCCAGGTCACGTAAATAGGTATATAATTGAACATTTTCTCAAATGTAGAATAATCTGGCTTGCAGAATCTCTATGCAATAATTTTGCTTAGTTACATTTTCAGGGGTTGGACCATGGTAATTCTGTACATTGGTTAAAGGAGGTTTAAAGAATACAAAAAAAAAATTCTCAATTATATGGAAATGTCTGAACACAAGCTGATTCCAAAATGGCGTTCTTTTTGCGATTGACGGCAAAACAGCAGTATGGATCATCTGCAAGCCAAAAAAAAAGACTCTCAAAATTAAGCTGCCTAGTTATCTTTCACGTAGGAAATTGAACAAAAAGTTATGAATTTCCTTTTCATACGGCTGTTTTGCTGTCAACTGCAAAAAGGCCACCGTTTTAGAATCGGCATTGTCTTTAGACAAGGCCGAATAATTAATCAAATTTTTTTTGTTTTGTATCACTTAAATCTCACTTAATTAATATACAAAATATCAAATAAATTAGTTAAGCGATTTTTTATATAAAAATTCGAAAAAGAAAACTAAATTACTTTTCCAACTTTACACTGGTCTAACCCCTTAAAATTACAGTGATATTTTCATTTAGAAAACTTTATAGAAAACAATGTACTTCATGTAGCCCATTTTGTGACGTTTTAATCTTTTCCTCGTTGTGGTATTGAGCTGTCTGTTCACCGGTTCTTTTGGATGAATTATCAAACCTGGAATTCTTAATTTCTTCATGTATTGTCGATATTTGTAGGTCTCTATGAATTACTCCCCCACAGATGATGTATACCGAACACCCAGATAGAGAGGCTATTTGTGATTTCGATATGAACGTATTCGAGTCTTCCAAATATTGTAATCTTATTTGAATTAAATCAGATTCGTTTGTTTCTTATTTAAATCAAATACGAATCTTATATTTCGAAAGGTCGAATTCACAAATAGCACACCAGGGGGGGGGGGGCTGCTGCAAGTTATGATTGTAAGATTAATTTGCGATTGCGATTCCAAATAGCTTTGAATGTTGCTATTCTCTTCATCCATAGTTTCTGATGGATAAGGTTGTAAAACTCTTTCAAAATAGTCTGCAAATACTTCAACAATTTCTTTCTAATTTCAAGTCTTAATCTTAAATTGAATAGTTGTTCATTAAGTAGTAATTATTTTAACTGTTTTGTGGCTTTGATTAGCACATGTCTTTTCTTCCGCTAATCGATATCGTTGCCACTGCAGTCTTAAGTTTTCTTTTTCACTTAATCATTTTGTTTTGACAAATATTAAACATTCCCCGTTCTTTTCTTTCTCATTTTGTTGCTTATCATCGGTTATCTCTGTATATTCACTATCTTTATTCCCAAAGTGATAAAAACAGATGAGTGTCCGTTGATAGGTTCAAACATGGCGTCGCTTTAGAATAATTACTTGCAATTTATTTGCATTTGGCTGCATCATTTAAACTGAATGTAGCGAATGTGCTGAAATGACAATTGTTATATTCGGTGGCGTTACCATATGGTTCCCCTTAACGTGACTTTACCAAATTCATGATATACTCGTATTATTTCTCCTTGCTATTCGCCCAATATTTTGTGTGCTCTCGACTCATCAACAACTTCTCCGGCTATAATAATAACCAGCGCTGTGAAAGTTTATTTGTATTTAATAAAGTCATAATTATAATTGCGTGTTTTGTGTTCAACAATAATCATCCTCCATCCATTAAATATTTCATTGGCGTCGAGGATTTGTGGATATTGTGTGTTATGGATCAAGCAGAGTTAAATAAAATATTAAATGATCAGAGGAAATGGATGGAATCGGTGTTAGAAAAAATCAAACGTGGTTTGAAAGTCACTTGACAACCGGTATAACGGGATGGGAGTCATATATTTTCCAGTTATTTAATGAAGAATGGCAATGCGAAACGAGCAGTGCGAAACATAAGACGTAAGTATATTTCATTCAAGGATTTAACCTCAAAGCTAACACATTTTTTTTTAAATCGAGACTACATATTCCCGCGGCACGATATAAGTTGTTAGGAACAAAAATGTAACAAGGCCAATCCTATTCCGAATCGATCGCTGAGCTAAACGGCATTACTCGCGATTGTTGTTTTGTTTGCACAAACGAGGGATGCAAACGGTCGTTTGCTGACGTCATTATCCGCGACGTAATTAAATTTAACATGCCCTTTAACATTGAAGAAACTCTAGGATAAAGTGAATAGTTACGAGCCAACAGAAAAGGCTATTTCGGTTTTGAAAGAAGCCGATTTCCAACGTAGTTAACCGGAACCACCGGTTCAACTATTTAGTTTTTCGAATTGAAAATCTCGACCGGGAAGCGGTGTAAATTCGAATGGATTGGAAGAGGAAATAGAAAAGGCTGAGGGTTTTTTATTCAAACAGTCAGTACTTTGGAGCTTTATGCTCTACAATTTTCAAAGCGATCCATGATTGTAAATAGCTTCATCGTTCCTGACCTTTTCTATTAAAATCTCGTCATATTAAATAAAAACAGAATAGTGCCACTAAAATCAAATTAACGTGAGTTTATATGAGTTAGAAAGTGAGTTTGGTGATGTAACGTGACACGCGTGGGGTGACTATCAGATTCTGATGTGTTAAAGTACCAAGTAAAATGACGATGTGCATTTTTTTGCCCATGCCATGCTTATACGAGATAGGATGAGAGCTCACGTCAGCTGTAGTGCATTGCTCCCAGACAGCGTCAGTTAAAAATCACCTAAAATAAAAAAATATATACAAAACCGTTGTTTTATACTTGACAGAAGTTAATAGAATTCATGTAAATGGATTTTTAGGTATATGTTGTATGATCAAAACTAATTTGGTTATTTTGATTGTAGATGACCTCCACCGACATGTAAATTTACTTACCTAAAGCCTGATCGCAGACTGATCCGATGAGTGCCGAATTATCTATTTGAAGTAATCCATTGTATGTAGAGTTGTGTTCATAATAATAGCAGCGCATTACCTTGCTTTAATAACTGTTTAATATTTTTTACTCCTTACTCTTTTCCAAGGGTGGCAATGCTCTGAAAGTTTCTTCTCTCCTCTCTTATTAACGGTATATCATTACTGTTTTAAAAAATGCTTAATTCTTTTTTATGAGATTACATTTGTTAGCGAGTGTTTGAACCAAGCTATTCATAATAATAGCAGCAACGCAAGAAACATAATTTCAAGCGAGGTTTTTAACGAAGAGTTGAAACTTTTTAACTAATTGGTAAGTCCACATTTTTCTCGTAATTCGTAAAGTGCAAAAACCATATTTAAGTGGATTTTAGAAAAGTAATGGGTTGATCCAAGCACTGCACGGAAAAAAAGCGAAACCTTATTAAAAATCTTACCGTGAAATACAAGAAATTATCTGATGTTCTGCGAAAATGGTCTGTAATTCAGTAAAATGGCTGATAAGGCTGAAACACGTGGGCCAAAAAGGAAAACAATTGAGCTTATTGACCGACAAATCATACAAATGGTAAAGAACGACTCTCATATCAGCTCAAAAAAGATTAAGAAGGAACTTCAGGTACCTGTAGGTGCGGTGACTATACGGAGGCGCCTATTAGAAGCTAAATTGGCCGCCAGGAGTCCGAGAAAATTACTATTGCTCAGCAAGAGGCACGTAGCAAAAAGAATAAGGCGCACGTCAATTGGCCCCTAGAAAACTGGCGAAATGTTTTATGGAGCGACGAAAGTAAAATTGCCCTTTATGTTTCCACAGGTCGTCGACAATATGTGAGGATACCTCCAAACACTGCCCACGACCCAAAGTACACAGTAAAGACTATTAAGCATGGTAGTGCAAAATTGATTGTTTGGTCTTGCTTCTCATAATATGGTGTTCGGCCGATATATCCTATAACGAGCATCATTGATAAATTGATTTCAATTCCATGGAAAACGTGTGTGCTGATGTCAAAAATAAGGTGAGCAAAGTTAATCCAAAAAATGCCCAGCAATTCTGGGACGCAGTGCAAGAAGCATGAAGTACAATACCCATTGAGAGATGTCAAAACTCTTTGGACTCTATGAAAAGGAGATCCGCGGCTGTCATTCGTAATAATGGGCTTGCAACTAAATATTGACTGCTTTATTAAAAAACAATACACAGAAGTGGTGCTTGTTAAGTTTTTTTTGATGAATTTTTGAATTATTCCTAAATATTGTTTCGGCCTGCTATTTTTGTGAACACCATGAAATGGAATTTTTTATTTATATTAATTTTTAATCAAAAGAATAAATATTTGTTTGTGTGTATAAAATTATAGCTTAATATGACAATATCAAATATATTTCATGAATAAATTTTAATCAAACTTGCGTTTTTGAAAACTTATACGAGTTTTTTCTTCTTCTGGATAGCGCTGCTATTAATATGAACACAACTATATATGACAGTAAGTATAAAGATTTCTTTTTTAATTTTAAACAAGTTGTTTAATGCTTGGTTGAAATGCTTCTGGGATGAAAGAAGGGTGAAAAAATCACGTGAGGTTTGATACGCACTAGAATTGGAATGTAGATTCACGAAGAAATAAGTTGCATAAGTTACAAAAGACCCACAAGTTCCCACGACCATTTTACGTCATTTATGACTATACACAACAAGTCGAAATATTAGCTTCTATAATAGTAGAGATCTTTTATAGTTTGTAATTACAAAATATGAGAAGTCAGTGGAAAGTCAGAAGATCGATTTCATAGTTAATAAAAAAAGCACCAACAAAGGAGTATCCGAAATCGGTGTTCTAATGTATTATTAAAAATGTTTGTTACTCTAAGGAAAAGTTTGTTCAATTAAATTAGGTTTAAAAATAACTAAGTTGTTTTTAATACAAAAGTTATAAGTGACAAAAAATAAACACAAGAAAACAAAATGGATTTACACCATTATAACGTATAAGAAAAAGAGTGAGTTAAGGTGGTAAATTTGTGCTATATGCTGACAATTTTCACGAAGCTTCAATGCGATCTTAATAAATGCAGTTGGGCTTTTGTTAAAATTTTGGAACGCAAATTTTATTATTCCTGAATTCGCTCTACTCCAAGCCGATTGCAGTGGAACATTTATATCGGGTTTCGGTAGAATATTCACATCGGAACTTTGAGTTTATTAGACTTATCGGCATTTATAAGACTTTAATTAAACCAACCATTTACATTTTATAATACATATGTAATTTCCCGTTAATTTTTCATACATTTGAACACACCCTACCCATTAAGATTCGAATAGGAAATTAATACAAGCAGAATTTATTATTTTATTTTCGAATACATACTTTAGAAACGATTCCATCAGAACAATTCACGAAAAATTTATCGATGAAAATGTCACTGAACCATTCAACAAATTCAGCAGGTAAATTTAAAAATATGAAGTTCAAATTAACTGTAAAAAAAGGTTAGTTCGGAAAGATTTATATTCCCTCGAAAACAGCAGTTCAATGTTCAACCAGACTTTAGTGTTTTTTTTTGTTAAAGTGACCCACAATTGATTTCAACTGACTTTAAATTTTGTAAACAGGACAATTCTGGACTAGATCCATTTCTGAGAAAACCCATTTAACAGCTTTCACTTTTGCAATGATGGCAACTCCTCTTGTTTTGAGCTCAAAAATTAAAACAAACTGCTTATTTTTAAAACATATCTTCGTACAAAATTGAGGGCGAAACTATCAATATTGGTTTACCTAATTCGTTGAGAAATATGAAATCTGAAAAAAAAAAACAAATCGCTGTTACAATACTTACCCATTACAACTTTGTTATAGCGGGAAACTCACATAGCAGCTAAAGGCAACTCGAACTATAATTGTTTGTATCATCAAGAATGTTTAATCAAAAACTTGACTTCTATTCTCGATCACAGCTTAAGTTGGTTGGTTGTGTAATCCATTCGGCCAAGAATTTCTCCAATAAAAAGATAATCGAATATTTTAATTTCAATTCATGACGATAATTTATAAAGATTCATATCCGAAACAAACTCGATGCGCACAAGCCCACTTATACCCCCATACAAATAAAATAAGCCTGCTTAAATGCCGTTTAAATATGGAGTAGTAACCCTGTGGTGGGTTGTTCTAACCATCCTTATTTTCGATGATCGATAGTGTTCATATCTCACTTTTCAAGAATAAAATTGTACTCTATTTCATGCTTTGTCTATTGCGATCTCAGCTTAAAACAGCATTGTGTTTCTATTTCCATTCATCACTCATACTTAGTCGATGTGAAAAAATGAAACAGTATATCTATATGGTATACATTTATTCTACTAGGATGAGATAGCAATAAAGAAAGCATCATTCAAAAATCGAAATAAAACGAGACATGGACAGTAACGAACATCGAAAATAGGGATGGTTAAAACATCCCACCACTGTTCTACCATTCTACCATAGCGATTTATTCAAACATTTAAATGGGCTTACGCATGTCCCGTGCGTCAAGTTTGTTTAGGATCACAGAGATGGTTTTAAGCGTTTAATAACTTTAACCAAAAATATTTCTAGAAGAAATGCACGATAAACCGAATCTTGAAGTATTTTAAAATTTGGCTCTCCTATACCAGGTGATCCACTTAAGATGAATTTGACAAATATCTCGAAAAGTATACACTCTACGGAAAAAAGTGTGCAACCTAGATCAACCTTAATTTCTTAAACCGGAACTATTTATGGGTTATGATTAAATATCTCCAAAAGACATCGTAATTTTGTAGAAAATATTTTTCTAAGTGTATTACGCATATGTATTTCGGTGGTGATTTTTTTGTAAAATAACACAAATTGTTAACTTACTTAATTAACAATAGTTTGACAGTCAGAAAATGAATCTTGAATCAACAGCAATAAAAATAAAACTAAAATTATGATTATAACACATGAACTTTATTTATTAATACGGTTACATTTTGATATTATCTTAATAGAATATTAAAGTAAATGGATTAGTGGTTTACAAATTCAAACGAATTGGAAATTAAAAATATATCTAGATATTGAAATTCAATTAAATTCATTAAAAAAATAAAAATACATCAATAAAACTACACAAAACATTTCAAATTCCAAATTGCTAGTTGATAACAATCGATGTAGTATATCGAAACATACATAAGTATATTTACCGGAATTCCTTAATTGGAGTTTAAATGGTCATTTAATGTTGAGACAGACCAATTCGTCCGATCCTCTCGAGTTAACCAAATAATTAAGCCACCAGTATAGCATAAAATTATGCTTGTGTAGCTAAATATCTTACATTCTAAATATGTATTGCAAACTATAATGCTACTAAACAATTATGTATGAATGTATTTTTTTAAAAAATTGTACTATTCCTTAGTGGAAATTTAATAGGGACACCATTTAGGAGACACATTCTAACGAAATCTCCAACCTACAAATTTGATTAGTTACATGTAAAGAAAAGGGTTTACGTTTTACGCTTCCTTCGGTTAAGGAAGTGCCTTGCGGCCTTCAACCTATTATTTAAACGTTTAAATTGCATGCTCAATTCTTGTTTTTTAGATGGATCTGTGCAATTCTTAATTTGTTTATCCAAGTCTTGTTTTTCTTCCGTTAACTTCTCCACCCGTTGTTGACCCTTAATAAGTGCTGGATCTAAAACTGGTTTAATTTCAGGTGGAATATTTGCTGGTTCAGCTTCCTTAATCGGCTCAGTTTCATCCTCCTTATCGTCTTTATTTCCTTCACTGGCCGATGAAATCGAAATACATACGCTTTAAAATAAATAGTAAAATGAAAAATCGAATATAAAATTAGACTAATTTTCATAAATTTGATTAATATAAATTGAAAAATTTGTAGTTTATTACAATCTTTTATCAATAATAAGTGGTAGTACATCGGGCACACTCTTCTAAGATGACTGACAATATCTAAACTGATAAAATATATCTTTAAGAGTTTGGTATTATTCGTCAAAAATCGTCGTCACAAATTGGCTGAATTTCTATTTGGCCAAAAACAAAAAATTTACATACCCACTTTGAAAATTAAATTTTATTGCTAAAAATTTAAAATCTGTCAAATTTCAACATTTTATAAAACTACAGTTATTATTAAAATGTATAAAATAAGAAAAAAAAAACAACAAAACCTAGAATTGTGCTGTAATTCAATGTGCAAGCCTCTTAAAAAATAAACAAACCTAAACAATAAAATTCAGAAGCCATTCAGAGTTTAGAACTCAGGAACGAGTGTTGAGGGCCAGTGCAGTTTCACTCGTGGGATAGAACTTTGATCTTGCGAGTATATTTAAATTTCGATTTGCAAAATCATTTAAAACTCGACATTAACACTTAACCGGCCGGCAAAACAGTAAGATATTTTTTGGTTTTTCCCGACTACCGTTAACCAGCCGGCGATACAATAAAGTATTTTTCGGCGTTCAAATAAATAAACGCAAGATTAACCTAAACTGAATGCCGACTGTTGGATGAGAACGAGAAAATGTTACTCCCCTGGATCATCTAAAAGTTATCAATCTTAGCACGGTCCCTCTATGAGACTCTCATTGAATATAAAACAACACAGAATTATAAAAATTTTCAGTAATGGAATAACTCAGTCTGGAAGGCAATGTCGCGTTTGTGTAGTAAAAAAGAAGTGTGACGGTGTTCATGTGTTTTTTTATATGGTGTTAGATCAAGGGACTTGTTTTGAAACTATTCGTAGTAAGAAAAAATATTAAAAGCTTAGACAATAATTAATGTGTTTAATAAGGTTTTCATTAGGGTTGCCAACTGGTCGATTTTCACATCAATAAGCCGGTCGCCGCCCGGGCAGCTGACTGTGAGAACAACTGACCGGCTTTCGATGAAATTCAGTTAAATCATCTTTTTAAATGTATCGAAGAAAATTCGATTTATTATTTTCTATCTGCAAAATCGAAATTTTTAAAAAATTTTGTTAGTACTAATACGAATGCAATGCAAGAATTGCATGCGTAAAGAAATTCAGCTCAACATGCGCGAAGCAAAAATATTTTTATTTAATTTCACCAACAACTTCTAGAGAAAGCTGAATAAATACTTAATTAGCAAAGTAATTTGAAGATCCATGATCAATTGATTACAAAGCAATTTTCTCCAAGGGTCCGTAACATATTAATATTACCTATCTGTTTGTGTTCATAATGTTTAAACATCACCTGCAAAAAACCAGGAACACAGTAAAATGATCATATTACAGATTATAATACAAATTATCAAGTAATTTCCAACCATTTTCAATAATAACACAAAATCTCCTCGAATCTGCAAAATTACAAAAAATCTCGAAGAATTACCGAACCTCATCAATAGTTTTGAATAAACTGCAAAATCACGCGAGTAACATCAACGAACACGTTGTTCTCGAAAATATCGAATAATCTCAATATATCATGCAACGCAATTCGCCTGTTCAAACTCACAATATCCGGAATAATCCAAAATTATTTCGAGGAAGTCAGATAGTCTCAAATATTCTCAAAAAACGTTATATCCGATGTTAAATAACTCGATGTTAAGCAGATCATTAAGTCTGTAACAAGAAGCAACTCCATCGCTTGCAAATTTCGAGGAATGTCGGAAACTCAAATAACGTCGAAAAATTCGAATAATGTGACAATTCTAGAAACATATCGATAATCACAAAAAAATTCGAATTTCCCAAAAAACTCGAATAAGCTCAGGATCCTGGAATAATCATAAAAAATCAAGAAATCACTAAAAAATTCGAATAATCTGAAAAATATTATGTAGACATTCACATAACTTCGGTGCCAAGCAACTTTACGCTTTCTAAATCCGGAAATCTGGATGATTTCAAGAATCAACAATGTCGCATAGTCTCGAAAATATCGAATAACTTCGTTGCCAAAACACTTAACGCTAGTAAACCCCGGAAATCTAAATTAATCCAAACATCTTAAAATCTCGGATTTCAAGAGCCAATGCTATCTTAATTTAATCGAATAATCTCAAAACAAAACAAACTCAAATATTGTTATTTGTCAGGGTCCATCAATCATTTCATTAATATATTTCAAACAAATCTTAGAATCCGTTAAAAAAACGGTGTACCAACGGTCAGTACCAATAACTAAGGTATGCCAATAACAACGTATAGAACGGAGTTGATACTAATGATAAAGATTTAATTAAGTGCAACCCAATCAAATCGATGCTCATTTTGTCATTTACGAACAATTCGAAATCAATGAATGATGAATTCGAAACACGAGATTCGACACTGGGTGAATTCGACATTCGGATGGATTACACTAATTGCATTTTACTCATTCTAATTCTTTCGTGAAAATATAATAAGCAATTAAGTATAAATTTTATACTCTGTAAAAATCGGTTAATAACGGATCGATAAACCGAAAAGTTGAAATTAATCGATCAACCTACATATAACCGGTTTTGTTTCCCTACCTGAAATGTTTTAAGCACCTATGCCGGTGAGTCTAAGCAACCTGCTTCATTTTTTTTTTTTTTTTTTTTTTTTTTTTTTTTTTTTTTTCAAATAATTTATTTGTAGTGTTGTATTACAGCAAAGAAAATACCTTTGGTTGGTTTTGAAGAAAATGTTATAGTTCTCTAAATGGAAATTAGGATTTAAATATAATATAAAATAAAACACGAATTTGTATCGGAACGTATCGGAATAAATTTTTGTAAGTGTATTTGATATAAGTTAAAAAAATAGCTAAACAATAAATTCGATTTATTGCATGCATGAAAATTTAAGTCAGCAGCCGCCACTATGTATATGCCTTTGCTTCAAAAAATTTTGGAAACATCTTCTCTATACTTTAGTTTATCATCAGACGTTCTAGAAAATTGATTATTACGTTAAAATTCAACACGTTAAAATTCAAACATCGTATTTACCAATTGATTTCCAAACAAGTTTGGTAACTTCACACGATTTTATCAGAGATAATTCATTTCTGTTGGCAATGGAAGCAGCAACATCTCAAGAAGAAAGAATAAATATAAAAAAAAAAACGAAAAGAATTCGAACGCAACCGAAATGCAATGTGTTAAAATTAACACGATTACTTTCGATTGCGTTCGAATTCTTTTCGTTATTTTTTTTATTCTTATTCTTTCTTCTAGAGATATTGCTGCTACCAATGCCAAGAGATCTTAAAGTTTACAAGAACCATTAATTATGCTACGAAATTTACTTTTAAGTTAGTTTCTCAATATTCGCCGTTCGTAAAAGAAACGAGTGTTGACCACACCTCTTAACCAATCGAATTGAAACTTCATATGTAAGCTTTTTTCTTAAATTGGGAGGTCCTAGTGAATTTTAATGAACATCGAAAAACCGGAAGTGACAGCTTGCGCGGGCCACAGTATTTACAGAAAAACTATAAGAATGAAATGTTCCAAAAAAAAAGCCAAAAATAAAAACAAAGCAAAAAATTCAAAATTTTAAAAAGTTTGCTTAATAAGTTTCTCAAAATTTTCCGTTTGTAAAAGAAAGTCGTGTTTTGGCCCACCTCAATTGTTTTATCTGATGTTTATATTTTTACATTTGGCCGGTCGGACCATTTTAGAAAGTTGGCATCCCTAGTTTTTATTGTTGCAAATACAACAAATTTGGTGAGCTTAATGCTTTCTTAATTTCTTTGACGAGACTTATACTAGTTTTCCTGGAAAGACTAAAGTTTCTACATCACTACACCCAATTTTACCATCTGTACACTTAAAATTTGCTCGCTCTTAAAGAGTCGGTCAGTTAAGTGTTAAAAATAAATTTGCAACCCTTTGTTAAGCCAAAATCACTTTGCCATAAATAGTGTTAATAATAATAAAATCTGAGCAATTTGGCGAATAAATAACAAATCAAGTAGATTTAAAAAAAAAGAATATTTCAGATATTTTTTTAACTGAGAATCAAGTGAGTATGATTGGTAACCAATAATGGT
Organism: Tipula vernalis; assembly: GCA_958295665.1. NCBI lineage: Eukaryota > Metazoa > Arthropoda > Insecta > Diptera > Tipulidae > Tipula > Tipula vernalis. The sequence goes on along the minus strand of OY282559.1, from coordinate 78,091,044 downwards.
GGATTCAGCTAGAAATAAATTTGCCAGCTGTGTTCACGAATGGCTAGCTAATTTTTCTCTTTGAATCCACCATTAGTCTTGATTTTTCCATTCACATTGAAGTGTCAAAACATTTCAAATCCGAAGTACATATTTTTTAATAATTATTCCATAAAAGATATACATACTTTTATTATTCAACCCCAGCGGCAGTATGTATATTCAGTATAATATTCAGTAAAATAAGTCAACATCAATTTGATACCGACCGGTTTATTAAGATTACAATGTTTTTTACTTACACAGGGGTATCTTTGAGAGAAATAATTACTTTTCAATAAATTTTTTTGTTGTGAAAGAAAGATAAATGTAATTTAGGATTTTTCGAAATTGTTTACATCTTATCCATCCAATAAAGGCTGATCTACTTAAATAACGGATTAAATTACATACAAAAATAAAAAAATGATTTAAATCATCCCCATTTTGACTTATTGGAGAACCCATAGGAGCCAAAAAATTTGTTTATAAATTTTATCATCAAACTGAACTTTCGTTAATTTTGATTTTGAATTTTTCTTTATATTTCTCGAATTTTGACTGACAATATTTATTACAATTTGGCTGTCGACGTTGGTAAATAAAAACGTTACAGCTAAAGAGATTACCAGAAAATTAAGTGGAATGATAACATCCTTAATTTTATTTTTAAAATCCTCAGAATTTTGAATGAAAGAACTTGTTTTTCCGAAACTGGGTTTTAGAATATTGCATAAAAATAATGATAAAGATTATGTTGGACTATCTATGGAACTTACAAATGGTCTAAATGGTATGATTGGTTTATGAATTTTGACTAATCCATATAATTTTGGAATCACTGGGGTGTACCCTTGTGACTAATATATTTGGGTTATTTCGTCTTTGTTTGTTTTAGGTATGAGATAATTCTTTCTTCGTGAGTTGTTAAATTTCCTGTATTTGTACTGTTTTTATAATTTGTTATACATAAATTTATAAAATTGTTTCGAATGTTTACTCGATCACTGTCATGGAAACTAAAAATTTCACTTTCAACAACTGATACAATTTTGAAAAATAGTATTGCGGTACCAACTGTTGACGACCAAAATTTATTCCCTAAACATAAAATGAATTTCACATGAAAAATATCGTAATATGAAGTAAAAAATTTATTTTAGAAAAAGAGACAGAAAATCAAATTTCTTTTTTTGGACATTCTGTTGATTCGTGAACCAAACGGAAAAACTTCCTGTGATTGGTACTACAAAGATACTTGGTCTGGCCGATATCTAAATTTTCACTCTTAACTTCCCACAACTTAACACACATAAACGGACAGCCACAAGTTTAAACAACAAATTATTTTCTAAAATTAAAGATGACATACCTTTAAAGAAACTTGTTTACCACAGAACAGACTAAAGAGACATCAATAAAAATAAAAATTCAAGCATTAGTGCACTCTCACGTCATTTTAAGGATATAACCAACCAAATCAGTTTAGATAATATCAAAATTCTCGATAAGCAAAACAATTTTAGAAAAAGGTCGATTTTGGAAATGCTACACATTAAATCAAGTACAAATTCAATAAACTAATGTACAACCTTTTTCACGTCAAAATGCATTAGTGTACCTTTGGATAGAAAAGTTCGTTGTCATTTTTACAAAGTAGCTCACACAGATAGTACACATACACTAAAAAATGTGTATCAATACAAAATTTGTAACCAACACAAAACACATCCAAAATTACAACCAAAAAGTACTAATGCCTAGATCTTGTTGGATTGTTATTTTTACATTAGTACTAACATATAAAATTTCCTCTTTCAAATTATTGAACCACCCTATATACACTTGGGTGCAAAAAATTCGCACATTGATGAATTTTCACCAAAATTTCCAAAAATATCAAAAACTCCAATGTTTGTTTAATTTCCTTGAATGCAGATTCAAAGTCTATTTCAACACCTATCTAGTGGTAAAATTTTTGTACTTATACCGTGTCAACAAAGTGATGGGGTCAATATCTGAAGTACACGTTTTTTGCGAATTTATCTGCATGAAAATTAGTAGTAAACATCGAATTAAAACATGGAAATTAGCCAAACAAATATTTTTATTAATAAGAAGTATTCCCTCCCCTAGCCCGAATGATAGCTTCCATTCGATGTTTCATCGATTTCACCAAAGTTTTCACCAAATCTTGAGGTATTGCCTCGCATTCCTGTGCGATCGCCTGTTGCAGCTCCTGGAGACTCGTTGAAACAAAATCTCTGGCTCGAACCCTTTTTTTAAGCTCGTCCCATAAATGTTCGATGGGACTGAGGTCCGGGCTTCGAGCAGGCCACTCCATAACAGGCACATCCACCTCTTGAAGGTACTAACAAAATAACAAATAGTCGTTTGAATGTGGTTCAACTGGGACAGCGGCTCCAAGAAGCTCGTGAATCCAAAGTTAGTCGGTGGACAGTTAGAAGACAACTTCAAGAAGGTAATCTGACTACACACAGACAAGCAAATGGGCCGAAATTGACCCCAGCCCACCGGCGAGCCCACCTTCAGTTCGCTCGAGAGCATTTGGATTGGACAGAAGAACAATGGTGAACAGTCATGTTCCCTGACGAGTGCAGGATGTGTTTACAAGGCAACGATGGGCGAGGAAGAGTGTATAGAAGACCAGGAGAGCGATTTGCACAATGTTGCATTGAAGAATGAGTCTCATATAATGGTGAACAGTCATGTTCTCTGACGAGTGCAGGATGTGTTTACAAGGCAACGATGGGCGAGGAAGAGTGTATAGAAGACCAGGAGAGCGATTTGCACAATGTTGCATTGAAGAATGAGTCTCATATGGCGGTGGATCATGCATGTTCTGGAAAGGCATGTCATTGGAGGCGAAGACAGATCTTGTGTTCATCTCCGGAGCGAATACTAGCCGTCGATCAAAAGGATTTACTTCTCAACGGTACATTGAGAAAGTACTCGAGGACTACGTCGTACCTTTTGCCGGTTTTATTGGTGAAAACTTCGTGTTAATGCAGGATAATGCGAGACTATATACGGCTGGTATAGTTTACCAGTACCTTCAAGAGGTGGATGTGCCTGTTATGGAGTGGCCAGCTCGAAGCCCGGACCTCAATCCCATCGAACATTTATGGGACGAGCTTACAAAAACGGTTCGAGCCAGAGATGTTGTTTCAACGAGTCTCCAGGAGCTGCAACAGGCGATCGCAGAGGAATGGGAGGCGATACCTCAAGATTTGGTGAAAACTTTGGTGAAATCGATGAAACTTCGAATGGAAGCTGTCATTCGGGCTAGGGGAGGGAATACTTCTTATTAATAAAAATATTTGTTTGGCTAATTTCCATGTTTTAATTCGATTTTTACTATTAACTTTCATGCAGATAAATTCACAAAAAACGTGTACTTCAGATGTTGACCCCAAAAATCACTTTGTTGATACGGTATAAGTATAAAAATGGTACCACTGAATAATTGTTGAAATAGACTTTGAATCTGCATTCAAGAAAATTAAACAAACATTGGATTTTTTGATATTTTTGAAATTTTGTTGAAAATTTATCAATGTGCGAATTTTTTGCACCCAAGTGTAGTATTTATATTTTTTTTGACATTTACAGTATTAGTTGCATTTCTTGACGCATAGTGACCCGGATCGGATCAAAATTTATAGGTGAAGCAACAACATTTGATCCAACATTGATTTTGACATTGAAGCGACAAAGAGTATGATGGATGAATATAGTACGAGTATGAAGAGGCAGATTCAAAACGAAACGAGACAGAAAATTGAAATTTGATGTTTGCTTGTTTTACGCATTTTGGTGTCGTTTCATGAGACATGATACAATCTGGATCAGATCAAACGTCAAGAAATGCGGCTACTGTTTTGATTAATTCAACATGCTGATTATCATTTCTATTATTATTTATCTATTATGAATAGGTTTGAGGAATTTAAGAAAAAGTGATTCATGGTCATTATCCGAATTTTGGCAAGCTGCAAGCCATAATTTGTAGTGATCACCTAAATCCATAAATTACTTTCAAAATATTACAAAATGGTGTATATGCCAACATGGCAGCTAAAAGTTAATTTTATTTTATTCTAAATTGTATAACTATAATGTGGATTATTTTAATAATAAATATTCATTACAGCTCTACATTTTTAAATTCAAAAACATAATCTAATCTTCTCGGAATTCACGTCCTTGATGGAAATTCTTTCTTCGTACGTGATGAGGACAGAATGACATGAGAGTGGCTAAATATCATGTTTCTAACGGTTACGATTGGGGCCTTAATAAAGCCTCTTGCCTACTCACACTAGCCCCTGACGAGGTTGACCGTCATTTGTCCGACACTAGTGGGAATAAAAATGGTTTACACAATAATAAAAAACGTAAATAATTTAAAACGTTACCTATGTTAATAAGGTAACAAAAATAAACTAGTACCACAGATAAGAATATCATATGGTATGTTTGAAGCCGAACAAATTGTTGGCAATTCATTCTGGAACCCAAAACCTGAAACTCAAACCAATTTAAATTATTTTTACTGAGGTTCCATTTAACCTTAAGGCCCGATTGTATGATCGAGGATAGATGATTAATAAGAAAATTAATCGATGATTTTTTTTTACCATCTCTTTTTGGCGAATGAATCATTTCTGGTTTTTTTTGCCGTTTCAAATTTGTTTACGTGCTACAAAATTTTATAAAGTAATACAACGTAGCTGAGTTGTTATTATATAAAATTGTAAATGGAATCGTCCATGCCTCCTTCCTCTCAGAAGTTAATTTTTATATTCCCGCCTACAGATCTAGAAATACAAATTTGTTTAGAGCTGTAACTTCAACAACAAATATTGAACTGGCCTCGCCAGGCTACCGTCTAACGAGGAATCATGACTTGTGTTTTAGTGATGACAGCATTGATATTTTTAATACATCGGTTAGTATATTTAAATATTCTGTACGAAATATAATTAGTAAATATTTAATTTCTTAGTTTAAGTAATAATATCCGGATCTATATTGTAATTATGATTATCTAGAGTAAAATTTTTATATTTGTTTTTAATTTTCATTTTCTTAATTTTGAATCTATTGTATTTTTCGATGTATTGTATTTTCTTCTGTAAATGTGAGACAAAGTGTAAATGGAGCTTATGCTCTGAATTCTGCCCGAGTTATACATAAAATAAAATAAATAAAATAAAATCATATTTAAAATAATTTAATAAAAGTAAAATTAACGCAAATGAAGAATAAACGCAAACAAGATTGGTTTTTGAAATCGGTACCTTCATCGAAATTCCTCATTAGAATAAAATTGTAGAGGTTTATTATAACCTTAATAAATTTTGGAACGTCGAATTTCGTACACAAAATCTAAATCCTTTCATTTTAAAATATCGGAGTCCAACGAAGAAGACTCTTCCATCCTAATTTATTTACTTTATTAAATCACACACTATCTTTGAAGGTATCAATGATTGGAATTGTAAATATAAACAATCTACTGAAACAAACGTCAAATAAAAAAAAGTTACATTAACACAAAAAGCTGCTGTAAAACAGAGGATTAAAAATTGTTTTATTGACGATTGGAAATAGAGAGAAAGCACTACCTATCGGAATAAAATAAAGCTGTAACACCGTACAAAAATTAGCATCAGCGCTCGCAGAACGACTGAAATATGGTATAGTGGACATTTTTTGAAGTTGTGAAGCCGACCAATATTTTGTCTAAAATCACGGTTCCAATCGTCAATAGCGTTCATAGATTTGGCGAAAATATTCATGCATGTAATATAAACAAATTTATAATACATATACCATCTGTCAAAAAAGTACGGGGAATTGTTAATTTAAAATGCCCACGCTGAAGCGATTTAAAAATTTTTTCTTCCTAGATTGGTAGGACTATCTTTCATTATGATGTAGTGCACGGCGATTTTTATGATAAACGAAATTATTAAACAAAGAGTTTGCCTTAAATTTTGTGTTGCAAGCGAAACTTCTTGTGTTGATGCGAAAAAAAGTGATCGGAATTATAGGAAAAAACTCGTGGATTTTACATGACGATAACGCGCCATCGCACCGAGCTACGATTGTGAACGAATATAAGGCCAACAACTCAATAAATAATATCGATCAACCACCACATTCACCTGATTTAGCACTAGGTGATATTTTCCTGTTATCTGACTAAAATTACTACTCTGTGGAACCCGTTTTGACTCCATTGAAGCCATCAAACAAAATTCGGCACGTGAACTTTGACCTAATGAAAATATCAAAAAAAACACATCAAAGAAAATTATTGTCATACAAAAAACTGCTATAAAACTGGAATAAAAGAGAGAATAGATTTTTGTTTAGTATCGTTCATACAATCGACGAAAAATCGAAAAATTAATCGTTACTCTAGATTTTTTTTCGTTTAGCGGTGTTCATACAATCGGCCCTGCATAAAAGGAAGACAGTTAGTAAAGACACATTTTAATAAGCTCATTATTTTTTAGGTGATTTTTCCCATTTTTGTTGTAAACAATTACAACTACAATTTTTCCTTTAATAATTTAACTTTAAAATATAATATATGTATGTACATAGTAAATATTTGTTCAAAAAATATTTATATTTATTTACGATTACTTGAATCATTTTGTATTATTTTGAGTTCAAGATAAAATATTACAGACACATTTAATATTGGGTTCCAGTTCACAAAACCGTAAAATCATTCGGGCTTAGTGCTATCAGAGCTTAGTGCTATAACACGAACTAAAATAAACTTATAATATTTCCAACGATATCGTTGTATTGGTGTATTTTATATGCCAATGATTTTTAATAAAAGCGTTGCGTGTATGAAACATATATGCAATACAACGATAACTTTGAAAATATCAAAAGTTTACGTTGACTCTGGTGCACAAAGAGAAAGACGATTAGAGAAAGTCGGTGATGCTTAACTATATTACGACTTAAAGAGCGGCCAAAATTGAAGAGAAGCATATCTAACACCTACTCTCCACCTGCCATTAACATCGAGTTATACCATTAAAATTCGAACAGTTGCTAGTGGAGACACGAAATTGCAACGACTTGCCATATGTCATACAATCATTTGCTGCCAAGAAGGCATAACTTGATGTATACCAAAATTTTACATTTCTTGGCTGGATTCAAAAACATGGCTACCAGTTTCGAATGGAAGTTTTCTAATTTGTAGTTAGAAACTTTTTTTCCAAAATTTTTTTTATCCACAAAAAAAAATTTTTTTGTTGAGATAGTTTTAAATACATACTTAAAAATGTGGCAGCTAAAATACATATATGTACGTGTGACGATCTTTTTTGCAACAATTTTTGCACAATTTCTTTCAAATATCAAAACGCAAATGATTTTTAATCGTCAAATTTATTGTATGTTTTCCTCACTCGACGTCATTTTTTATATTTTTGTTACGAGTTATGGTAATTGTAATGGTTAAAATTTATGTCAGGTGGAGTAGCCGGGTAAGAATAAAAGAGATACAATTAAAGCTTATACACAATTATAAGCTTTTATTTTAATTTGCACTAAAAATGGGAAATAAACTTTTTAGGTTTGGGAGCAGGAGTTTTGCGTTACTATTTGCTACGATGAGGGGATGCGGCTTACATTGCTCGTTGCGCAACAAAATTGCTGGAAAAGTTAAAACTTTATCTAAATGTTAACTAATCAAAATGGTTTTGTTTAATACACAATTGGCATGTTTTTTTTATTACATCGGAGAGAACAAAGAGTTACAAAAAGTGCCTTTTGTGTGTTTTTATGTAATACGATAATTTATTTTTCGATTTCTTACTATATCTGAATACATCCGAACAATCGCAGATTGCTTTTTTTCGATCCCAAATTCATTTCAATTAGTGCAACGTGGAACGAAATATATAAATAGTTTGACGTTCAAAATGATGAACGCTATCGACCGAGTCAACAGCAATGGTAAATTAATTGTTGTAAATAATTTTAATTAATGTTTCTTGTTTATTAAGGTTTAATTTTATTTTTGTGATTAGTAGCCTACCCATAGCTAATCATAAGTAATCAATTTTCTTGGTCATAACATGTTGCAAAAACAATGGTAAGACCAATTTAATTGGTTCAACGTGTTGAAATCTGAAAAAGGACTTTCAAGATTAAAAATTATTGGATATATCAGATAAACTGTCTCTCTGGTCTCTCTGACCTACCCGATGTAATATGAAAACAGGCCAAATGTAAGCGTTAGAAATACAAAAATACAGGAGGATCGATTTTATATTTGTTTTGAAGACGTATGTGTTAATATTCCGAATTCACATATTGCGCCCATGCTTTAATTTATATTATAAAAAATCTATAAATGTTGAGAAATCTAAAAATCCATTTTCCCATTTTTAGTGCACATTAAAATAAAAGCTTGTTGTTATGTTTTCTGATTACACACATTTATTTCCGCCTATACCTATAGTATTTATCAAACTTCATTCTGGAGTAAATACTCGATAATCTAGCAATTCGCAATAGCAAGTAGGTAGATAAGACTTGTCGATCAATATTACCAAATAAATTTTCAATGCGAATTATATTTTTTCTACTTTCTCTTTGTTTTTACAAAAAACCACAATAAAGTTGCTTTGAATTGAATTTTTTGAGTCCGGTAATAAAATGAATAAGCGAAGACAATGAATACTTATGTTAAAAATGATTTGTAAATATTTTGTTTTTTTGATAAGACATTTGCTTGCTTGCTAGAAATCGAGTATCTGCCTTTTCAGTTATTTTGTACACAAATCGTTGTTTTTGTGTGGTAAAATATTTATTAAAATAATAAGAGATAAAGCGGTAAAAAATTTAAGTGTTATAATGTGATGTTGTATAGTGTTTGTAAAATATTTCACCTGTTCTGTAAAATGTGTACAGTTTAATTGTTGTATCTCTTACGATAAACCGGGTTTTCTGCGTACACATCGACGTTTTGTGTGTAAATTAATGGAATTTTCCTTTTTTTATGATTTTTGCTACTTACTTTTACAGATATGGGAAATGTGGTCCAAATAGACCTTTGTAAAATTTCGGTTGTTGAAGTCTAAGTACTTATCTTTAAGGACGTCAACGAATTGCCTGCCTACTGGTTTGACTATTCACCTTGCATAAAGACAAAGATATTCCAGAAAGTAGCTCTAGCAACATAACAGCTACCGATGCAGTTCCTTCTAATTTTTCTGGCCAACTGTCATCACTAAACGTCAATATTGGTACCCATTTCGTTATAAATTTCGGAATGTTTCAGCTTCCGAGTGGATAGAGATATCCCTGAAAATACTCTAGAATTGCAAACCCCGTTTCAAAAATGATCCTTCTTATTCCCAGAATCATTGTAGTGTAGACAAAGCAAAATTAATTAAAACAAGATGACCATTGCGTACCATTGATACCGATTTGCAGTATCCCCATGTTAACCCTACGAGAACACACCTATTTTTATTTTTTGAATCACGGAGAACACTCTGGGTCAATTTGACCCTATACACTTTTTGATCATCTACCATTTTAATTTGGCGTGCGATCAGCCTGAAATAATTCTCAGATGTACTTGACACATTGATAAATCAATTAATATAATTCAAAAGTGCCGGTGGAATTATTAACATATTCGAAAAAATTCATGAAAATATTTATTTTTTTTTTTAACCGTAATTTGCAAAAAAAAATCTCATTTTTTTATTTTTCAATATTTCTGGCTAAAGTTGGCCCGGCCCCTATATTTCTGAAATGTAGTAGAATCGAGAAAAAATTGATATTTTAGTATTCCATTAAAAAAGGTACTTATTTCACTAGGTGACGGAGGTGGTTTTTAAGATCAAAAAAATCGAACATTTTTGAGGAAAAATTATTTTTTATTACATCCACGTAAATATTCTATCAATTACAAGGCTTGTGATAATAATTAACTTATTTATTCACTTCCAAATTGAACCTTTTACATTTTACATTGAACCTTTTACATTTCATATTGAACCTTTAGCAAATTAAATTAGATTAAGTTCTTGAATATAGTCAAATAGGATGGAACCTGGCTATTCCTTAACCGATTATAATGAAATTCGAGGTTTGCGATGGATTTGTGATTCGATTTCCCTGTGTGTTCTCGGAGGGTTAATGATAAAGTAAACCACCTGTTCGTGAAGACCTAGATCACGTATTTCCTTGCTCACACCGATAATAGACACGCTGAACAATATGGTTGAAGGTATTTCAAAATTGGAGAGATTAAGCGTTGATGAATAAATGTACTTATATCAATCAAATTGGACATTTTCATAAAGCAGAATTTGCCAAACAAACTTTAAAAATTGGGTTTCAAATTTTCCAATTTGTATGAAAAATGGCCCTCGAATATTAATTTGAAATTTATAGTGGAATATCTGAAAAACCTGCACAAAATATTCCTAATATCTATTAGGATATATTCCCTAATATCTATTATTATTATACTTAAGGTAAGTTCACTGTTAAAATTGCTGAGAAAATAATTTTCAAATTAAGATTTCACCGTATAAATAATTAATGACTGCAACTGAAATCATAATAGTTGAAGACTACTAACTTAGTAAATTCTATTGCGTTTTTCTTTCGAAAATTAAATCTTTTCCAAAAAGCATAAGCACCATTTATCTGCATAATTTGGGCACCAAAACTCACTGGAAGCCGGCAGTTCTTTAGGAAACCAAGTCGGACTATTTCATCACAAGTTTGTTTTTTGTCGTACTTAGAAAACCTGGGTTGAGGCTTCTAACAGGTTTCCTCACAGTCATGTTCCTTTAAGATATCACTTTTATAACATAGATTTAAGTACGGCAGGTGGATGCCCCTTCTGTGACATGGAAGAGGAATCAGCGGAACATGTTCTCTGCCAATATACAGGCATGTTCCGCCAACGACTACAACACTTAGATGGGAGAACTATGAGCTTAGAAAAGTGATGCGGCTACCATCCGGAGATATTATCCTGTTCATAAGGAGCCTGAATATTGGAGATGGATAGTTAACTAAGTAGAGTCCGAAGCACAAAAGTACTTTATAAGTCGCAGTGCTATGTGGCTTTAACACCCTCATGAACTAGCCATAATAATAATACTGTACTCTTTCAGGCTATACTTTAAGCTTCTTTGTTTAACGTAAAATAGATTGAAAAAACTGGCGTAATTTAACCAAAGGCGTTTCGATGGGGATTTTTTTTTCTTTAAATAACACCCTTTGTTAATTTACTTATTAACAACAGTTTGAGCGGTGGAAAATTAAACATTTTTGAACAATTTCATCCCCCGTTCATACTTGAATTGATAGCAACAAAAATACAAATAAAATTTTGATTACAACACATAAACTTTATTTATTAATATGGTTACATTTTGATATTATCATAATAAAATATTAAAACAAATGGGTTAGCGGTCTAAATTAAAAAATGTTCAATGTGATTGAAATTTAATAAAATTTATTAAAAAATAAAAATACATCAATAAAAAGCATAAATACTATACACCAATCTCTCGCTTAACAAATTAATTGGTTCCCGAAAATGTCAACGTAAATCAAAATTTCGTTGACCGAATTTTAATTCAAATTCTGAAAAAATCAATGAATGAATAATTCATTAATAAAAACAATGTTTATGTCTACTCTGTGTATATAAAAAGATAAGCTAAACTCGGTGACGCTTGGCTGCAACGTTTCTTCCTTAGCCAGAAAAAGGAGCGTAGATTAATATGCAAAACGGATTGGGTTTACCACTGCCAGACACACATCAAATAGTCAGGCGATCGCGGGTTAGGCCGCCATAAATACCCTGCGGGGCAAAGCCCCACCAGTGTATTCATTAAAAAACAACAAATGAAAATTCCTAAATCGAAATTTCTTTTCGTAAACAGTATTATGTTGCTTTGTTTTTGACATTATGCTACAGCAAAATTTCATAAACAGAGATTTCGTAAATCGAGATATTGGTGTTTCTACACAAAAATTTTCAAATTTCAGTTTTCTCGCCTTTGGTCGCTTACACATTGTGTTTAAATGGCCATTTAATAATGAGACAATCTCGACAACCTCTCGAGTTAACCAAATGTACCTAAATATCTTACATTCTAAATATATATTTAAAACTAAATCGCTACTAAATATTTATGTATGTATTATAGTATTGGACCAAACCAAAGTATGGGATGGTTCTTGCTCTTACTTCGTTAAACAAAATAAGAAAATGAATAATTCCAAACGACAAAACTAGGTAGTCCAAATATTATACCAAATAATTCAATTTTATAGAGTTGTAGGAGAATTTCTACATTTTAGGTAGAAGTACCGCGTGTCCGGAAAATTACCACTTTATGAACCGTGTTGTAGGTATTTGTATAACTAAGATCTTCATGAAATTATCTGACCCAAGTTAATAAGCACTTTGTAAATTAATTGCGTACTTCATTTTAACAATGCCACTTGTAATAAATACCCTACCCACCCTTAAGCAGAAATTAATTTGTAATTTTCATAAGGGTGAAACAGTAAGCAATCATTTCATTAGGTCAAGAATAATAAACCGTTATCTTCCTTTTGTGAGTAACTTCCCACCTGGAATGATCAATTAATTGATTGGTTTATCACATTACAGATCTTTTAAAAGTTAGCTTATCTTTACAAAACATGATAGCTAATTTAATTTGAAAGGTTCGGACTGCTCAAAATATTTCATCTTTCACAATACCGCCGCACGCGTACACCTATAGTGATAAGAACGTTTTAATATAAAATAAAATGAATGCTGAAATGAAATCATCTTCAATCAGAGAAATTCTGTGGATCGGCGTATTCAACGAGATAACTGCTAAAATGATGGAAGAATTGTAAACCATTTCGGAATGCTTGGAATGAGCCCTTCAGAAACTAATGGATATTCTAATTGATTAAAAGACTCATATGTGGAATAGTTTTGAATAATAATGATTTTCATTCTAAATTATTGTGCTTTAGTTTTATCGCTTAATTGAACGATAAGTCAATTATTTCGTTTTTATGTTAAAGCTGATGTTTAAAACATCCAAAATTTTACATAAATAAATAAATAAAATGGGAATTCAGTTTCTTATTTTATTTAACAAAGTACGAATAAGGACCTTTTCTTGTTTTAGTTTTATTCCACACTGTGTATTTAAAAAAAAAATATAATATTCCATAATGAAAATTCAACAGAGACACCATTTAAGAGAGACACATTCTAACGAATTCTCCTTTCTATTTATTTGATTAGTTACATTATACAACAAAAGAGTTTACGTTTTACGAGGCTTAACATAAACGTGTCCCTTTGCAAACTTCAACTTAAAATGGGTACGTTTATTTTGCAAGACCAATTTTCGTTTCTCAGCCGGATCCGTGCAATTTTTAAGTTGTTCCTCCAAATTTTTCTTTAATGCTATTAATCTGTCCACCCGTTTTTTACCCCTAATAGTTTCTCGGACTGGAACCGGTTTAATTTCAGGTTTAATGTTAGATGATTCAGCTTCATTAATTGGCTCTGTTTCATTGTCCTTAGTGTATTTGTCCGAAATACATATGCTTTAAAATAAATAGTAAAATGTAAAAACGAATATAAAATTAGACTAATTTTCATAAATTTGATTAATATAAATTGAAAAATTGGTAGGTTTTTACAATTTTTATGAATAATATTTGGTCGTGGACACCACCGGGTACATCCTGCTCAGCTGACTGAAAATTTCTGTTTAAAATCGTTCTTCTAATAAGTTGATAAAATATATCTTTAAGAGTTTAGTATTACTCGTCAATTTGTCATCATAAATTGGCTGAATTTTTATTTCGCGAGATTAAACATATTTATTTCAATAATCAAAATTCAACGATTGAACTCTATTTAATTTGGCTAGGTTATTTCAAAATAGCGCCTCACGGGGTGTCTGAACCACTTTTAAATGGCTCGGAAAACCACGTCTCTATTTTCTTCAAGGATCGAAAGTTCCATGTTTGAGAAGTCCAAAAAAACAAAAATTATCAAAATCCCCGGAGCCGTTTTGAAAAAAATGCAATTTCAAAATTTTTTTGGTGACGATACGGAAATTTACGACTTTTTTGCAGCTTGTTTGTTCTCTCTTGTAGAAAGAAGAATCGAGAGTAGAAAGTTTTAATATTTTCAACAAAGATCAACTTTTCCAGACCAAATCAGTAATATTGGACGAAATCTATCGAATTAAGTAATGCAACTTTATTTGAAAAATTACGAAAATCAAGATTATTGAATGAAATACATGGAGACATCAAAATGAAAATGCAAAATTTATTTAGGCTGCCCAAATCATAATATAGTCCTTACACGAAAAAATGTCTTCTCTTGACTGTCATTGTTTATTCAAGGCTGTGGAATAAAAGCCAGAAACACCTTGAACCTTAAACATGGCGAGAATTATATTCTTGTATAGCTCTTAGAAGTTTGGAGCTATAATCTGGATGTGTATGGTGGACTTTATAATTCATCCAGGTATTTTTGAAGTCATGGTGAACTGACTCCATAGCTTGCTCACTGTAGTTCCCGAGTCCTTTCTCCATTTTTCGGCAAAAATGAGGAACGTGGAAAAAGACAGCATGAACTTTTGGCATTGTTGGTATTGCTAGGTCCAAATAACTTCTTTGAAATTCTGAAATATACACCTCAAATTTTTCGTCAAGACTACTTGAGAAACATGAATTGACGACACTTGAAAAATCATTAAAACATCTGACATATTTTAAACAATGAACACTACATTTTGCCCGAAGCAGATCTATCTTGTTCAACAAATGTTTGCAGGCATTGCCTGCGAAACCAGGAGATCCATGGACAAATTCTCTGCTTACATTGCACGATTTTGCCTATTTCTCAGTATCGTCTTCGCATTCCCTCAGCATGTGCCCATGCAACGTGTTTACTACCCCGAGCATTAGATGCCGTTCAGATGGAGGTATTATATCGATGATTTCTGTCTCTGGATTCCCTGTAAAAATAGGTTGAGATATGTGACTGTAAAAATTATTGGCATTAATTTTCTTACTGCCACTATTCTTGAAGGCGTCTGAATTTTCACGGCAACTACCAACGGTTCTATAACTTCCACACTTACTCAAGAAATCTTTTGATGCAGTACACCACGTACACGGGTAATGAGAAGAATGAGCCATGACCCCAGGTATTATATTGGCCATTTTTAGGTGTGTGGCAATGGTCATGACTTTTAAGTCATTCAAATGTAGAGAGGACCACAGAGTGCAACATTCACATAATTTTCTTGTGTATCAGAAATGATACCAAGGATGAATAACTTTTTCACACCCGTGTCCTTAAATTTATTGGCGTGTACTCCATCATGATAATGCTGCCTGGCCCCTTTAAAATGTGGATTATTATCGGCTCCTTCGAATCTTGATTGAATGGATAAGCAAATCTTCAAAAACCCTCCACCACCGTCAAGCCCAATTTTCAAATCTACTTCTTGCAAACCTCTTTTTTCTCGAATATATGTAACTAAACCTTGTACATTATTACAACAAACAAAGCATCCAGATCTATTTATTACACAAGACTTCTTGGTATTCAATACGTCACAAACACGAGATTCAAAAAACGAATCAAGCTGATGATTCAACAAAAGCAGGTCCTGCTTCAAGTTGGGCTGAAACATTTTCCTATTCTTACTGCCAACTCGCAAAGCAGCAGTTAGAGAATGTGTCTTTCTTGTAAACAACCCCAAATCTGTACTTATTTTCAATATGTCAATAGCTGCGACTGTTTCTTTTCTTGAGCTTTTATCCACATTGTTTGAATTCACTGAAACTGGTAGTTTTTTGCCTCTCCTTTCAGATAACCGCAACTGTCCTTCATTGTTTGAGTGTTCTGGCACGTGTAGAATATCTTTTAGCATTGATGAAGCTAATTTTTCCTTTTCTTTGGTAGACAAATTTTTTGAAATCAATTTTAGGAAAGTGCAAATTTTGTTTTTATCCAGTAGTCCTCTGCATTTCTTACACTTTTTCTTGATCACTTTTCTTTTCGCTGAATTTCCTAGACACAGATTGTCTGGTGCACGTCTCGCAATTTCACACAACTTGCAGTCACAAAGTATCTTATTTTTAGATCGTGTTACACATGGGAGTTCTAGAAAACCAGAATAGTCCGGTAGAGCTAATGTGGTTTCTTCAGAATTTTGTTTATTGAATTTGTATATGATGATTTTGCAACTGCTACAGACAGCAGATGGGTAACGAATATCATCAAGATTAATATTTACAGCATTTTTTACCTCAATTTTCAATGGGCTCACAATATCCCACATCTTATCCTTCTTTCTTAAACACAACAAACAAATCACGCCTCGGTTTTCTTCATGAGTTCGCGCATGGTCCTTTGTCTTTCGTGACATTTTGTTTCACTCTTATGTAGGTAATAGGTTCGTCTATTACTAATAACTGTTATTTACTGGCCGGTTTGTCAACGACTGTTTTGACTAATATTGCGACAACTAAGTCTGTCTTTCTGCTGATTTTTGAAGCAAACATTTGAAAACAACAAACATATTTACGTGAAAAGAAACAAAACAATGTCTGTACGCAGACAGATATGGTGATGTATTTATTTTTCAAGCATTTCAGCATATCTCTTGGCTACACCTACAGAATTATGAAAAAAAATCGTGAATTTTCGTATCGTCGCAGAAAAAAAATTGAAATTGCGTTTTTTTCAAAACGGCTCCGGGGATTTTGCTAATTCTGTTTTTTTTGGACTTCTCAAACATGGAACTTTCGATCCTTGAAGAAAATAGAGACGTGGTTTTCCGAGCCATTTAAAAGTGGTTCAGGCACACCGTGGCCTATGACCCGCCATTCACTTTGTTTAAGTGCCGTTAACTGCAGTAAAAACGTCCAGTTGAAAATATCAAGTAGAATTTAAAAAAAATCATTTTTTAGGACGAGGCAATGATAAAACGTTATTTTACCACAATTTCGAATTATTGAAGAATAAATTAAATAAAATTTGATGGAAAAATCAAAAATTTATTAAACGAGCTTTCCGTCATTCTAGAACTTTGTTTGCCTATACAATCCTGTCTAACTACACAGATAAACTCCCGTCTTCGATATTTCTTAAAAAAAACGTTAACTGCTTTTCACATTCATTAAAGAATTTTGAAAAAATAATTATTTTCATTACATTTTTTAAATAATTATTTATTACGCCACATACTCGAAAACTGTCTAAAAAATCCTCGCCGTCAAGTTCTTCTGTTGCAAAATTACCAAAAAAATATTTTTGGCGTTTGGCATAATTTCAAAAATGTATAAACAAAACATCAAAAGTTACAAAAAATTTCCAAACGTTAGAAAAAAATCAAAATACAATTATTTTAGCTGGAATTGTCCACTTTCGGCATTTATTTTTAATTTACAAATCTTCACTTAAATAGTTGTACACATGCTGTCAAAAAATCAGCCCTATATTACGAGCAATGACAAAGTTACGACAAACCCAAAATTTTTCGTCACGCTTGGTTCGTTTTTAAATCTAAGTTTTTAGGTTTACTATTCCTTCTGAATTTGTCATATTTCATTTATAAAATAGGTATTAAACAAATTGATTTATCATAGTTTATCGAAATAATCGCAAAAAATATAATATTTCTTGTATGATATGTATATACATTTATCATAAATGGTTAAAAAATATGTCAAATTTTTATAAAAAATTTTTGTAATAATAATACAAGGGAAATTAAAATTGGCTCTAAAAATTAAAGGTATTGTTTTTCCGCTTTTAATTTGTTATTTAAAAATTGTTCAGTTTGTTTGAGGTATCGAAACAAAGCGGATGTGTTTCTCAGTGATAAAATGTCAAATAGAGCGCGATTAATAGTGGAAATGGCGGGAAAAAATATTTCAACAAGATAACGAAACAACGGGTCGAAACCACCTGTTGATAAAGAAATGGCGGATGGTATTAAAAATGATAGGCCTACATCATACGAATCTAAAGGAAAATAACTATGACATGAGCAATATTTTACATCTAATTGCAACTAAATTTTAAAGTTTTACGAAGTTTAACTGAAAAAGCTAGTCCAGCTGAAAATGATGAACTGAATGAAAATGATAAGGTGGATTCGGACGAATTTACTGGTAAATATTTTGAAATAAATAAGCTTACAATTTAATCCAATGGTTTTGTATACAATTAAAGGTTTTGTCGACAGTGGATCGGAATATATTCCTGAAACTAACACTTCTAAGAATTCTAGCATTTCAACCCCAAATTACAGTCCGATTACACCACGTGTTCAAAATGTACAGAAAACTAAAGACGCAAGAAAAGCCGAATCAAGTAAGACTGAAAGGGTACCGTATGACCTGATTTTACCAACGCCAGTGTCCAGAAAACGAGCCAAGACCGATATAAGAAAGAAACCTGGTCGTGAAAGGTTAATCCACTCGAAATACTGGAAGCTAAGGCGGGGTATAGGACGGGAACAGAATTCAAGGATGACCGTGGGCAAATTGTTCAAGCATGCAAATTAAGTACTGAATGTAAAGACACGGTTAAGAAACTGTTTAATCGATTTTGGGCAATTGGTGACATTAATCATCTCAGAAAAATTAAATCCACATCAAAACGAACTAGAAAAATTTAAAAGAAATTCGGTCGGCTTTGTGCCGAAACCAGAGGATCTTGAGAACGAAAATATAAGGGTTTGAAAAACGACATTTATGGATACTTTTGGTAAGCATATTTGTCTCTTAAGCGTATATCATAGAAATGTCACAAATGTTCAAGATAAAACAATATATTCGGATTAATTTTTTTATATTTTTTTGAAAATAAACTTTTTTTGAAATTAAGATTATTTTAAAAAATACTGTTTTCTTATAACTGTCATAAACTCATACCACATTAATTTATTTCCGATTTTTATTTCATCTTAAATTATGATTTTATTTCATATGATAAATGTGATGATTTTCTCAAACATAAATAAACGTAAAACATAAAAAAATAAACTATGATTTATTTATTTATAATAGTGACTTTTTGTAAATTTACTTATAAACTAGGATTTTATCAAATTTTAGAGGAAATGGTTGAATTTTAATGATACCGACAATACTATTTACATTTATATATTATAATGTAAGCTTTCACTTAAGAAGAGTTATTATATTTTCAAAGATAATTAAAAAATGTGTCTTCTGTAAAGTTGACGTTTTCAACTTGTCATAGTATTATTTGGAAGGTGCGATTTGAATTTTTTTCGGAAAACTGGTCACTAACAAAAGGCCATTACGAATTCTTTTGCAATAGACTCTGACGACTTTCGTAAGTTAGTCAAAAACAAATGTTTCTTGTCCCTTTAATTAATGATCACATATACACAATTTGGAAATCAATTTCATTGCTATAATTTGACATTTTATAAAATTAGAATGTATGAAAACTTGATGAAAACTGTCAACGAAATCTAGAATCGCAATAATCCAATGGGTATATATTATGTGGAAACAATTAGGCCTCTTAAAGATTAAACAATCTTGAACATAACGAATTTCAGAAAAGTTACAATGTCAATGTTCAAGCCAAAATTTAACTAATCTTATAATTAAATTTCAGTTTGTAAAATAATTCAAATCTCGATATTAAAAATAAATTTGCAAGTTTATTCTGAACCAAAAATCACCTTGGCATTTAGAATTTTATTACCATAATATAGTAATTATAAAATCAGGAGCAATTTGACGATTTGAAGCAAATATCTATAAGTCTTTTTTAAGAGTCCTTAACAATTCTAAAAAAAAAGTTGACAATTTGTTTAATAGTGCTGCAGAACTCAAAATTTAAAGCAAAACTATTCCATATTTTTTAGTAAAAATCTGGTGAACGTGAAGTTTTAAATTATAAAATTTTGCAACTTTCTGTAAAAAACATTATTTCAGTATAATCACGAAAATAGTTTAAACCGCTGTCTCTATTTTACTAGCGAAGCTGAAAGGAAAGTATTTCCGATTTACAAAAAGGATGATAGCTTCGTTGGTTACTATGCGTTAAAATGATACGTAAGTATTTGGTTGCAAAATATATATGCCGTTTTAATAAATAGCAAATTTAGCCCCCTCTCTCGATTTTATTTAAAAGCAGTTTCAATTAGTGAGATTTTATTTAAAAGCAGTTTCAATTAGTGGTCAAAATGTAACTCTAGTAAATGTTTTACCTTTTTTAATTAATATATGGCTTAGAGACCGAAATCAACCCTTACTTCTATTCAAGCCTTTGGAACCATAAGTATGCCACACGTAGTAACTTACATTGTGTAACGTTATAGGTACCGAGGTTAAGTATTTGTCTTAACAGCTGCCCTACGTTCGACTTTTTTTGATTAATATTAGCCAAAAATATTTAATATAAATCAATATTTTAAATGCTAGGGACTCAGTAATATTAACCCTTATGTTTACAACCAAATTTTTATCTTCTTCTTTACAACCAACATACGCTGATAAGTATGTACGATTTCTACACATTTTGTATGAAATTTTGAGCATTTTTTAGTTTAATGTGTGTTTCTGTCAGTCGTAATACGTTACAATATAATAAACAATTTAATTATAACATTGCATTTTAATGAAGTTCGGTTAGTTCCTGTTTAAAAAAAATACCGAAAATAATAAACGTGATACATTTGCGAAATATTTTTCAAAATCATAAGTGGTTATCTTCACAAGCATGGGAGAGTTTAGCTTACGAAGAACACCGTAATTATCCAAGAAGTAAAATGGACAAAATTTTTGAAACTAAAAGTGACATAAGAATTTTTGATGGTAACGTTGAAAACTATAACGATAGCTATAATTTGATGTAAATTTTACGTAGTGTTATTGTTTTACAAGGATGAAAATTTATCCAACATACCGATACCAGGTAATCAAGAAAACGATGCCATAATGTCAGTACACGAAGATGGCCCAGTATCTGTTGATGAAGAGCCAAATCCGCATGAGCTCATCTCTGAAGACGACGACTTAGATATTGATATTGTAGCGAAAGAGTTAGCAGAAAAACCCGTGCAGCAATCGAACCCTTTGGAATTTAAGACAATGGATGGAATAGTTTGGAGTGAAGCCTCACCAACATATCGCTGAAATCTATCGCGTAACATTTTAAAATCGGCTACTGCAGGGTCAACAAATAAAACATACGGGATAAACATCATCCAAACATTCAAACTCACAATTCGTGAGACCAATCGTATAGAGGAGGAAAGTTACCAGACATGGAACCACAAAAATCCAAATAATATTCGGATATGAAAGCCAATAAAGTGCCACTGAATTTGAGATTCTCGGCAGTATAATATTTGCGGTGTCAGCCGATCCAAGAACGAACATATACTAGATTTTTGGAGATCTAGTTCCCATCCCCTTTATCGCGCTACGATGGGTGTTCAGCGTTTTTATACGATAAGCCGATATATCAGATTTGATAACGGGAACGATTGTGCGCAACGGTTACCTGCTGACCAATCAGCATCAATTACAGACATATAGCTTATGTTGAATCGAAATCTTCGAGTGTTTTGGAGCTGGAGCAAAAATTACGGTCGATGGACAGCTGTTTCTTATCGAGGTGGTAAACGTTTCACGCAGTACATTGTATCAAAACCGGCCAGATATGGAATTAAACTGAAAGGACAAGGCTCCAAACTCATACTGAGAAAGTAACCAAGGAAAACGTGTTGTTAAAGATTTATGCTGCACTTTTTTTCCTGGAAGTGGTCGACATATTACATGTGTCAATTTTTTACCAACATACAATTTAGCTTCTAGTTTGATGCGTGACCACAATTTATCGATTCTTGGGACAGTAAATAAAAGGCGGCGATTCATACCAGCGTGGTCCCTAGTCGTAAAAGGCTTTTGAACAACATCACAAAATATTCGTATATTTCCAAAAAAACAAAGCTGTGGAGCTTTATGATATGGAAACAGAAGGATCGGCGAGATTATAACAGAACGCGCGTGGATAACATGGACAAAATGCTGTATGAATATTCATGCAAAAGAAGAACAAATCGCTAACCACTTACATTTTTTTATAACATTTTGGAAGTGCAATTGTGTAGTTCCACTAGCATCACATAAAATAATCCATTTCAGAAAAAAAACTCCAATCACCGGCGTAAATGTTTTCAACAATTATGTGAGCAGTTGCTTACGCCTGAAATTAGTAAGCATTCCAAAAAACCGCAAATAACACGACATTTCGCTACCAAAAACCGTATCGGAAGTATGTTGGGCCATACTGTGGAAATTGAAACAAAAGATGTATAAAGCACATACAACGCAAGCAGTAGAATCTTGCAGAAAGGAAACTGCCACCTTTATTCTATGAGAAGATCGACCCGGACAAATTGTGCAAAATGCAAAAAACCAGTCTGCGAGCAGGGTACATTGGCTATAGCAGCTTGCTTACGATGTACAACAACAACAGCGAATTAATTTTTATTTAATTTTCTATTACATATATATGTTAAGTTAAATCAATAAATAATGAACTAAATCATATGAAATTTTCTATTTATTACTTTTTAATTTTCAATTAGTGTTAAGGTTTAGTTACACACCCATGTGCTTGGTTGTCAATTTGAGGGGTCATATGACAAAAAACTATCCTAAAAACTATTAATAATCGAGTTTTGGAAAAAAAATTGAAATTCAATTCAAAACATATCATTGTTAGCTACCTAAATCAATAAAATTTTGGTCATTAAAAATTAAAAACGTACCCGTATATGCGGTTGTAAACAACATAAAGGTTAAACAATATCCAACAATTTTAATCGATTTCGAAAACTTGCACATTTTAACAACAAAAACACATTCTGTAAATGCATAATATATCGGTACAGATATGTGGATGACATCTTATTTCTGTTCACAGGTACAAACAGGCAGCTATGGAACAATTTTTAAGTTATATTAATATCATTCAACCAAAAAACTAAATTCACAGTTGAACGAGAAGAAATAGAATTAACTTTTTGGATCTAGCAATATATTGTAAAAATATTGTCTAGAAATACCACTTCAAGATATTTAGAAAACCAACACAGACAGATCAAAAAATTGATCATGAGCCACATCATTCCTACGCATAAAATGGCATCAATTAATTATTGGATTCAAACCTACAATCACAGATCAAATGAATACAACACATGTTAACAACATTTGACTTTGATGGAAACACCAACAAAAATTATATTAGCGTGGAGTACAACGTATACACAAAATGCAATGCAACTTAGAATTGGAATATAAAATAAAAATTAACCAATCAATAGGCACTGGAGTTTATAAACTGACCGTTCAGGTTGCCCAGCTTTATACATTGGGCAAACAAGAAGATCATTTATTCATTTATTATTAATTCAATTCAACACAAATAAGGAGATTCTATATAAAATGAGGAAAGGCGATATTATGGACCATATGGAGGAACTCACGATTTATTAACAAAGAAAAAATAGATATATAAAGCTGGAAATAAAAATATTTTCAATATCGATTTTAAGAAAACTAAACATAAAATAAAAATAATTTCACTAAAAAGAAATAAATCAAATTAAAAATTAAATAAAATAAACGTTTGCGAGTTTTTGCCGATTTTTGTTCGCTGCAACGGAAGGACCGATTTTATAAAAGCTTGGTGTTCTTTATAATAGTTATTTATGGTACTAGTGAGCAAAACGAGATATTATCCATGAGGGATAAGTTTGTCCCACGAGGCGATAGCCGAGTGGGACATTATCCCGAGTGGATAATATCTCTTTGCTCACGAGTGGCATACAACGTTTTATCCACTTTTGTTGAAATAAATTTCGTAAATTAATAAGAAATAGTTCCATTTTGTGTTTTCACAGTGGAGCATTGAATTTTGAAATATATTTTATCATAGTGACCGTTTTTTAAATTGTCATGGTGTACTTTAATTTAATTAATTTTTGGAATATAGTTTTTCATTCAATTTGACTACGAATAGTTTTCCAATGACTACTCAACATTTTGTTATACCAAATATAACTCACGTTGCCCCTAGCAGCGTGGGTTATACAATAACAATGGGTTATTTTACATTTTCTTTATTTGAAATCAGCGTAGTTATCGGGCTATTATATATCAAAAGTGGATAAAAATATTTTTATTCATAAAAATCACAGCTATTAAAATGGAGGAAAAAGGAAAATATTTTTGACTCAATAATATTAAACAACATTATTGTGCAAGTCATCGCATAGACAATTCAAACTATTATTGCAATTTTAGCAAAGTTTTTATCATTATATTATATGCTAATTATAGCTGTCATCTAGAAATCAAAACTAAATTAAAAACTACAACAAAAAACTGCACAAAGGGAAGGGGAAACACACAGATGTGTCGGTGAAATTGCGCAAGTGAAAGCTGAAAAGTCAAAACGTTTTGTCTTGTCACACTTGCACAATGTTTTAAAAGTGCGCAGTTTAGGTATCACACGCCCAAGTAGTCTTGTAACGATTGACTTGTACAGTTAATTTTGCGCAGTAAAACGTCTAGCGGCGGCCTTAAACGTAGCCTGAGCAGGTCAGTAGATTTCGTATGTGAGTGAGGAGCATGACAGACTGTTGTCTCCTATTCTTTCGATTTCCCTTCCTGCGGTCCAACTAGATCCACGTCATGTCTCTAGAAACCCACGCATTCCCCTGAGCTTTAGCCGGCAAAATGACCGGCCGGAGACAATAAAATGACGTAGATATCTGTTAACTGACATGTTTTGGAGTTTGGTTTCCTGCTTAAATTTTTTTTTTTTTTGAATTGCTGACCAAACTCCATTGCATTTTGTTACAATACCTTCACACATATTTTGTAGACAGTTTTCTCTATCTTCCTTGGCCTCTTCTCTTGTATAAAATTGAAAACATCTAAATTGTTATTGCCTTCATAATTTAATAATAATAATTAAATGTTCTTTGGTGCTAACAGAATTGGCGTTTTAATACATGAAAAATCCTTCATTCGCCGTACATATTTTATGTTGGCAGTTTGTAATGAAACAAAGGAAATCATTTTCAATGTTCAGATTATTCAATTGAAAAATGAAACGGCGTGCTTTGGCGGACAATAATAAAATATGTGATAGACCATAACACAAATTTGCTATATGCGTTATATGGAAATAGTGTCTATTTAAATTACATTTTTATATGTGAAAATTTTAATGATTGGAAAATTGAGTTAATCCAATATGTTTAAAGTATGATTTTTGAATATCTGATTCATTTCGAACATTCTTATCATTTTAAATATCAGAAACTTGTCCTTAAAAATTGCAGAAATATATGTGTGTCACTAAACATATTTGAAGCTTCATTAGAACCTAGTTGCTACGCTTTGACTTATTAATTCAATCTAAAATTTAATATTTTTAAAACATTTATGTTTTTAGTAATACTAGCTTATTTTCAAATTTCTGCAAATTCTGATATTTAAAATGATAATAATGTTGCAAATGAATTAGATATACAAAATTCACACTTTAAACTACATATTAGATTAATTCTATTCTCCAATCATTACAGTTTTCACTAATAAATATATATTTAAATAGACACTATTTCCATATAACTTCATATAGCAAGTTTTTGTTACAGTCTATCACATATTTTACTTTAGTCCACTTAAGGCGCTTTTTAAAATTTCCTTTCGTCAATACCAAACTACTGATTTTTTGTTATGGGTGGAAATCATAGATAATAAACAAAAGGATAGAAGGTAAAACCAAAGCCTACCTAGATATAAAAGCCGTCAGTATCAGACCAATTTTAAAAAAAGCTTAATTTAAGGGAGATAAATTTTACGATTTCCCATAAGAACCCACGTAAAATTGAAAAATACTTGTACCAGAAAATATTTTTAGGTTTATATTTAAATCAAATCTTTGTGCATAACATATTTTCAAACCAACAACGTAAATTTAGTAATTTGATTAATATAATTAAAATAAAATTGTGCCTATGTGAAAAATACAGAATAAAATTATAAAAACGAAATCAATGACGTAAGACCTTACTTACTATTTACCAAAGACTTTAAAATACAATATACTAGAAATAAACAAACTATGCATAACCACTCTAAGAACAATAAAAATTAAATGGTTTGTTTCTCCTCTTCAGTTTAAACTCTTTCTCGACGAATTTCGAGTATTTCCAATGAAAACGTGATGTTTTTTATTTCAAACGTATTGCAGAATCGAATGCGTGTGTTCTAAGAAAAAGAAATTGAAAAAATTGAATTTCGTCGATTACAACGCCATCTATCATGAACCGAACAAAATATTTCATTCAAATCATACGTACTTTTAGTCGTAGAATCCGTATCTGCAATAAAAAATATGGATTCCTATCTTAGTTTAAAAGTTACCTCCGCCCCACCTACAAAGCGGGGGGTGGGGGACTATTTTTTTGCACTAATGTATTTCCCCCGCGGTATGATTAAATTTTGATTATGGACATTTTTTCCGTAGAGTGGCTATTTTTCGAGATATTTGATCGTCTCAGTTTAAAAGAAACACCCGGTATAGTATACTTATGTGTCTTAGAAAACACACATAAGTGATTACCCTCTGTATACTAAAATTACAACTTGTTATCTGTAATTGATAAAATATTTTTGTATATTTCGAAATAAATATTTTATGATATAAATATAGAACCTTAAAAAAAATATGCAACGCCACTGGAAAAAATAAAGAAAAGAATTGGTCGGCCATTATGGTTTTGTCGACCACCATGATTTTGTGGACCATCTTGGTGTTTGAATTTGCTTCACTATTTTAGTTTAGCTTTTGTTCTCTTTGTAATTTTTCTATGGTGGAAATGGACGCCACTAAAGTGGAGGAAATAGAAAATATTTTTTGTTTGTTTCCTTCACATTTTTATTTTAAAACCAAAGTACAGAAAAATTAGCGAAAACAGCAGAAAATTTATTTTCTTTATATTTTTACTAATGATACCAAATTTAGCTATGAACGGTCAAAATTTGATTTAATGAAGCTTTTTGTAATCAAACAACCCTAATTCATGCCACCATTATAGTGGGTTATTGTTAAATTTCTTAAGACTACGAATTGTTTTGAATGAAATGATCAAACTAGTCCAATTCAAGAACGATCAAACTGTCCTATATTCATGCCACTAATTTGATTTGAATGTAACTTGGTACATTCAATAGTTGGCGCACTTTGATTTGAAGGAACTGTAGCGAATTGATTTGACGGAAACTTATACTGCTTCTAATGTAGCAAGATATGCCCTCGTACTTTAAAGCATAAACATATGTAGTTCTACGTTTAAAAGTCGTGTCTCACAATCTGCCGCTTTTGTTAAATTTTATTAATCTATAATAATTAGTCAAACCACAAAAACCATTTTTTTTTTGTTTTAAATGATGAATTATATAGACGGTGCTTTAACATACAGAAATAAAATTAAAATCGACAAAAATTCACTTTCACAACATTACTTGCCGGTACAGGTGCCAAATTAAATGAAACTGGAGTTCAGGATGCGTGATGGTATCAAGTAGTGATTGTTTATCTTAACTATTCCCTCAATATCGTTTACTTTTCTAAACAATTGACCATGCTAATAGTTCCACGCTTGGTGAATTTAAGTTTTGACGATTCTCGCTTGACGGATCTGTAGAATCCAAGGAATCTGTCCAGAAATGTGGAGAAATTGTGAGAGGTTGATCAAGTTCCATAAAAGTAAAAAAATACTTTTGAAATGATGGTTTCAATCATTACTTAGACACCAAAACAAAGTAAGCGATCTACGCATTAGCTTCCTTTTATGGGTCTATTGATTTGGGCTTGAAAGTTTCAAAATGGCAGCAATATCTTACAAACAAATTCTCTAACTTGTCTTAAGTTAGGTTACCGATATTTCAATACCTTCAACCTAACAAATTCTTCAAGTCGCACAACAACAACAACTGAAATGAGCCGTTATAAAACAAAAAATATCTAGCCTTAAGCAAATGAAATGCCGTGTACGTTGGATCTTTATAAAATAATAAAAAGATGATGATTTTTTTAAACATATATTTTAATCCTAATTGTAATAAAATAAAAGTAAATAAAAAATAATTTTTGATTTATGGGTATCCTTTTACTTTTTAGTCAGAAAATTTCACACTGTGTAGTTACCGACAAATAACCGTTTGACCGAATAGGCTCACCTCACCGCGAGAACAATAAAGTAGTGAGTTTAAGTAAAATTTAAGACGTATTTGTCGGTGCCTCGACGCCAGAAATGAACTGTAGGTAATGGAAAGTGAAAGAACAAAATGTGATATAAAGAAAAAGTACTCGGAGAAATCTGTACGAAAGGTAATCCAAAAATAATTGCGAACTCAAGGACCATTTTTCGAGAGGTAAATTACAACGTAATTGAGATATCAGAGAGAATTCTTAGCAGAATTTTTATGAAAAATAACTTGAGATGTACATAGGTGAGTAACAAAAATCCAGATTAATCGCCAAAAAGAAACAAAAGCGGTCAAATTGAGTGAAACATCATCAAAGGTAATCAATAAACCTGTAGTTTCTAAAAAACGTTTCCTCACCACAGAGATTGCAGTCATTTTTCTTACAACAGTTTTTCCTAAATCAAATCCCCTTTCTCTTTGGTAAAGTTAGAAATCATTCTGTAAAGTCAATCAATAAATATTGTGAATCGCATACCCACCCTATGCTAGAATAGTATACAGAGTAACTATTTTACATTTAAAATGCCTTATCTTATTCTGGCATTTAGACAGGCTTAGGAACATCCGGTTCCGCGAATTTTTTTAGGCTGTTAAGCAGAAATATAGAGCCCAATTATGAAATGATTCCGCTTTCTAAAATAAAAAATTAAACTAAAAAAAACGAAATCTTATTTTACTTTGAAAAGCAAACGTCACAATTAGACTGCCATATAGGTGATGAATAGGATAGATGCAGTGAAACTTCCACAGACGATCACCCTTCTCTCTAAAACACGATTTTATTGTAAACAATTTTTCAACAAATTTCCTCTTTAATGCAGCCATCTCTCGAAAGGACCATTTTTCTACTGTACGGAAGATGATTTAATATGTTTTAGCTTTTAGGAGAAACTAATGCTAAAGCACAGAATACCCAGAAGCGACATAACGCGATTTTTATATGGAAAAACGTCGACTCTTTTTTTTGACCTTGGTTTGGTGAAGGTAAGATTTTCAGAATTTGTCGTTCAATGGCTTAAAATTCAAAATTAACATGTAAAAAATAAGGTAAGAGCAAAAATTTCTTGGTCTACGCAATGTCCATTCTGGTTGTTTATTATTCTGTGGTTAAAGTGTCTTAATTTTATTGTGTTGTGTAAACAAGATCATTCAAATCCCTTCTAGAAAATGTAGGCATAATCTGCTCTTTTCAAATAAACGATTAAATTATTCGACTTTTTCCGATTTTTCAAAACAAAGAAACGGCAGAAAAACATAATTAACCAAAAAACTAGTTAATATCGTGTATTAACTCTACGAGCTTTTACGACCGTGAAGATTGGTATTGGTAGTTATACATTGAAAACGTTTATGCTCAGAGTCGAGTCATCTTTTAGTTAACTTTGGATCATCTTGTAGTTATCTTTTTTAGCGTTTATACTGCAGATTCAAATCGTAGTCGAGTCGAAACTAGGTTGAAACCGAGTCAGAAACGTCAAAAAAAAATCACAATTTTTATTTTCAATAAAAATTATTATTATTAAAATTATGAATAAAGCAATTTATTTTACAAGTTTGCAGTATACAAAATTACAGAAACACAAAAATCGGAGATGCGCACACGAATTAAGAAATCAAAATGGTGTCTTTTTATTATTATTTTTTGTTGTTTTTATTTTTCGACTCGACTCCGTTTATAGTGGATGATTTTAGAGTTAACTCGACTCGACCCTAGAAATTTTTTAGGTCGAGTCGAGTTAACTACAAGATGACTCGACTCCGTTTATAGTAAAAGATAACCTAGGTTCAAACCAGGTTGAACCCTAAGCATAAACGTACTCATTTAGAACAATTGGCGTCACTTCGGCTGTATTCTAACATAATTTATGCTGACATCATCAAGGTTTATTAAATTTCATCGCTTGGTGTAAAGCCCAGAAATTGATTCTAAGTCTCACTAAGCGCTAGGCCATGTTGGTTGCACTGTTGAAAAAGTTTATATGTACGTTTAAAGATACAGAGGTTCCGTTTACTCCAAATGTATAGCTCCATAAAAACAGTGACGGTTGCGTTTCGAAAGCGAATTTGATGCTTGGGTTTGTTAAACAGTTTTCCAAAAATGTACATGATGTTAGGTCACTTTTGGTGTATCATATGGAATCCTTTTTATGTTAACTATTCTGAACGCATAGAGCGTCCAAGCGATTTTTGAAGCATGAACTTCGAAGCCTTCCTAGAGAAGCGAACTTTCATACTTCCAGCATATTGTGTTATAGGTGTAAATTGATGAATATTGAAACTAAGCAATATTTTACTAGTGTCTAAAACTGAGATCCGTTACGCGTGCTGCGCGATAGAGATTTTCAAATAATGTTAAAGTTTTGTAGGCAGAATTATGATAAATGTGAGCCAGTTTATCATTCATCGGTCTCCTTTAATAAAGTACGTTCGGCTTTTGACTTTTATCTAAGATAATTGATGTCAAAGGCCCTTTTAAATTTTCGTTAACCATAATGTACACTGAGTTTTTGATTTTAATTCTTTTGCGTTCACTTTTAGTTATTAATTTTGGATATTGATAAGAAAAATTGTAACGGGCCCCCCTCCTATTACACCAACCATTTATCACTTTTCAACGTGTTACAATTTTTGATAAATTCCTGTTGTACTGGATTAAAAAGTGAAAAATACTCAATTGAATTTGGATAACTGAAAAGCATTCACTTATAAACTTTCTCAATAAATGATAAGCCGTTTTCTAAAAAGTGATAACTTATAATGTTTTAACAATTATTTTATATTATCGTGAAATTATCTGAAATCAGTTTGATTGATCTTGATTTTGGTTGCCGAAAAAAAAATTTTAGGATGATGAGTCTATTAATTAATAAAATATTTTAAGATTTCTTGTATGAACAAGTGAATTTGTTTACATTCTCAACATCAATGATGCCATTTAACGAAAAATAAACAGGAGTTATCTCAAACCCAGGTCCATTTGTTATTAAAAAATAATTTTACGGTGAATTTTATTATTTTTAGCAGAAATACCAATGATACATACATATTCAATATCAGTGAGAGATTTTTAGCTTTCTTAATTAGAGAATTAATTAAATGGGGATTTCATTTTTGTTTATGGAGAAATATTTTAGCTGAAAATTCCTATATAAGTTCAAGATACATTGCATGGGTTCAGGAAGCTCCACGAAATAAGGTCGCAGGAATTTAATTCGCAAAATTTGTATGGAGTTTCTGACTTCGCAGAAAAAATGGAACTAAATCGGAAAATATTCATAAAAAAAGAAATTAAACTCGTAAAAAACAATAGTTCCCAAGTTTAATTTCATATTTTTCCGAATTTAGTTATATTTCACTCTATTCACTCATGTAAAATTCTGGAAAAGGAGACATTTAATATATAAAAAACAATAAACCGAAGTATAAGCCGTGGAATCTCAGAATTCGACCGTGGAATCTCAGATCCAAGTTTAATTCAAATTATTTTCCGGATCTAATTCCATTTTTTACGATATTAATTCATGCGAACCCCTGAAGGATGAAATTTGAACTCGCAAGAAACATAGGTTTTAAAAGACATTGGCAAAATTGATCTTTATAATTCACCAAAAAATCGTTTTTTTTTTTTTGAGACAACAATTATCAATGCACCAAATTTCTTGGGGTTAAATTACGATATTCTACGGTATTCGATATCTTGGGATTAAATTACAAATTGTTGTTTGGAACCAATTAATTATACTTTTCTAAGTAGATTATTAAAAGTTATTGTAGGTGTATATTTCATCATAAAGCATGTGGCTGGAACATAAACATGGACATTTTGCAAATAGTGAAAATGAATGGAGGGTAATTAATTAGGGTCCCTTATGTAATAGTTTAAAACTGCAAAAAGCATGAATCGATAGATAAAATGTTCATATTTTGAACACAGATTAATACAATTTTTGACCGATATCATCATTAAATATAGAACCAACCACAAAAGTGCAGCAACCTGTAGAAAACACAAAAAGTTGATAGCTCAAAGAGATGATTCACAAGTGGTGTTCATCAACATTCAGCATGCTCTAACAGTCTCACGTATCGCAATGGGGCCCATTTTTTGTCCAAATAAATGTGTAACCAAGCAAAAAATCGCATTGAGAATTTACAAAACCTTGCGCGATTCACCTTCTACTTTTACAATCAGGATAGATAAGACCATATTCCTGAAAATCGGTGTTTGGTGTCAAATTTAATTTATCACGAAGAAAAATTTGGCGATAAATCTCTTTGGCGAAGGTTATTCTGTACAACAAATTGTTGCTTAAAGTTTAAACCATCCTGCGAATAATAATTAGCGATGTATTTTAGCTGAAAAGTGCATTGGCGTTGTTATAAATTTCTTTGGAATTTTTATGGGTCGATTTATGATTTTTCGATTAAAGCGATAAGAGTTAGATTTATGAACAATTGCTGAAGTTTATCAATGAATTGTGGTAAAGCGACTTGTTAACGGATAGTTTCTCACCAGAAACTTTCAATAAAAAGAAATTTGCGATTGTCGAGTTGCATTGACGAGTGGTTACTGGATAGTCGAAACTAAAGCCTTAAGAAATAGGAACATTTTGAAAGTTTCAATTCAAACCTTTTTTTTGAGATTTTTAAACATATTTTTATCCAACACTGTTAAGGCCTCTTTCTTTAAACGACTATTCCCATTATTTCAAAATATATTTCAATAAAAAATCACCTTATCAAATCAAAGTTAGATAGAGGAAATATATAATATACTTGTTATGAAAAGATCATACACGTGATGCAGTTAAAAATTGTATTTAAAAATGGATGTCTCATATAGTCATACGTGACTAAATCCATTAAAATATTCCGTTTTTAAAAAAAGAATTATTTCAATTCTTGATCAAATAAGATATCACAATAATTACGATAAAATTGGTAGTTAAACTTAAGCTGGATAAAATAAAATCACTTAAAATCTAAATCACTAACCCTTATTTTATTGAAGATAAAGCCCAACAAAAAAAATTGAAAAATTTGTGGAGTATCATTGGCTCAATGACATTATTAATGTATTTGTGGTAAGTAGAGAATAAATATGTTTTATAAACAGGCGATTCACACTTACATCTGATAGAACACTATATGTATTTGTATAATTTATTAATTCAAGCTACATGAAAAGAATTTATTGGATTGGTCAGCCAAAATTAGGTAGATGATTTTAGATAAAATGTGACAAGCTTCTCCCTACATAACAACTAAGCAAATTCAAGGGCACAATGACGAAAAATGTAAATATAATCAACTACTTACTACGATCTGTTTATATCCTAAATCACTTTAATACAGTATTACATTTAAGTAAGCCACAAATTTTTTAAGGATCACTCATTATTCACAATAATTTAAAAGCCTTATTAAAATCACCATTTTAAGATGTTTAGAAACGATTATAAAACACTGTTTAATGAAAACTGATGAAAAACTATCTGTATGTTTTCAGCCCCGCTCAAATTTTATTTAATATATCATCCGTCATCGTATTACTGTTGGATAATTACCTAAAAAAAAAAATTGTGAAACCATAATAAAAACCTATTCAAAATTCTTAACCCGCCAGCTATTTCGAGTCGACTTACTTAATAAGCCGAGGAACTAATAATTTTCAGTAAATCGATTTAGGAGCAAAAAATAAATAAAATTTGAGTTGCTCGTGCTTATATTATTCATTAAATTACTAATCAATAAAATAATTTTTGAATTTGTATTAGCTTCAGTATTAAACATAATTTATTAGCACTTATTAACTTTACACCACCTAATCAAAAATACTGTTATTCGAAATAATGCCAAGTTTGGACCAATTAAAAGAAGGTTTTTTTTTGTGAATTCTACTGCATATTTTATAATATTATATTGGATTTAAATTTAGTATATTCATCAAATACTAATTAATATTTAATATAATGAAAATAGCAAAGAGAAAATACATGAACACTAATAATATATAATTTTATATGAATGTTAAAACTAAATTTAATTCATGGTTATTATTACAATTATTTTTTTGAAAACTTTATTTAAACATTTAATATTAATCAAAAAGATTAAGAAAAAACTTTTTATTTCTTTTTAAGACGTTCAATATATTTTGTTTGTGTCAGGGCACCACTGCCTCCAGTCGGATCCATCATACGACTCCAATCTGTTTGTCCGACCACAAAACCAATCGCTCGCATTTTTTCCTGTGCCCGCTTTTCTTCAATATCAGCCCAGCGAACACGTTTCTTTCCCGATTTGGAAGCAGCCGGTTCCCATTCCACATCATCATCGGTTTGTAAATAATCTTCTATTGTCGCCTGACGAAGCGGCTTGCTGGTCCCGTCGAGACGCGCTGCAAAATAAAATTCAATCACAGATTATTAATGCCATGTACTACATAAAATAAACATTATTTTGTATAATAAGGATTGATCTATTAGCTATCACTATTAGATCACTTATAGATCCATCCCAAGATTTTTTAATTTTATTTTTTTTTATTTTCTTTTAAAACATTTATGAAAAATAAATAATACAAACCTAAATTTTCTTCGGTTGATGGACCTGTTTCCCATTTACTCTTGAACATTCCAAACTAAATATTTGTTTAATTTAAATTTTATCACAAATAAAATTAAATAATTATCTTTAAAATTCGGCAAAACCCTACAACCTACAACCTGGTCATGAAGAAGTGTTATTGAAAGATCGAATTTATGGGGAAAAGTTGTGGCAGTGGAAATAAAATTAGTGTTCGATATATTTTTGGAAACAAGTCCAGTAAAAAAAAAGTAAGATTTCCATCGTCTTTACTTCCACAATATTCAATAGTAAATAGGTGTTCGATTGGGTTTAAATTATTA
Source organism: Tipula vernalis (assembly GCA_958295665.1). NCBI lineage: Eukaryota > Metazoa > Arthropoda > Insecta > Diptera > Tipulidae > Tipula > Tipula vernalis. The sequence continues at coordinate 78,055,666 of OY282559.1, read as the reverse complement.
TAAACAAAAAATTAATTAAAATAAAATATTTAAAAATTCCGAAGAAAAAACTCAAAAAATATTCTATCTTCTTTGTCAAATAGCACTGCAACTTCAAAAAAAATCTAGAAAATAATTTTAATTATGTTTTTATAGTCTCACCTCTTTCCCTTCATCTTCATCAATATCAACTTTTTTTTTATTAACGTTCTCTGCCACAAATTCCTATAATAGTTGACAAAAGAAATGTTTTTTTTTTAATTAATATTTTCGATTTTTATATCAAAAAAGGTTATGTGGAAAAACAGGTCGAAATCGCTTCGGCATCACAAACCTCGTCGCTAATAACATCCTCCATTTCAACATCGGAAATTTGTACGCTATGTAGTAATGAACTTGAATCAACCTTAAGGTAATGTTCTGGTGTCTGAATCCAGTTTGCAACCATTTTCTTAATATCCTCCTCACTCCGTTTGTGCGTATTACGATTTAAGCAAGTTTGCAGATCAATTTCCAGTTGGCAGATATAGGGCTGAATATAAAAACAATAACAAAATTAAGCAAAAACGAGAACAATGCAAGTATGCGTGCGAATATATTTACCGTAAAACCATTACTCTTTCCAAAATTATAGAAATCCGAATATGATTTTTCCGTTTGATTTGCACAATCCACTATAATGAAATTGAACAGTCCATCGGTGATATTCTTTTTGAAAGATTTCATTAAATAATTGCAGTACGTCTCCTCCATACTTTGTTCGAATTCGTACTCCAGTTTTTTCGTTTTTATGTCACGACCAGTTTTGGGACACTTTTCAACCGTATCAATTTCGGTCATAAAATAATCATCGATACTCATTATGCGTGGTGCTGAACCACCCATTTCAACTTCTTTGTCTTTAATTAATTTTGACAGGAAAGTTTTACCGCAGCCTGGTGGACCACGCATTATTATTAAAATTCTAAAGAAAGAAGAAGTAATAAGAGAAACTTGGAATTATCTCAAACTGGCTGTATTATCGGAAGAAACAAAAAAAAATTATTTTCTTTTTTGTGTACAACATGCAACAGTCTACTACTTACTAGTATACTAACGATAACTCTAAATAAGAAATGCGAAAAATTCTAAATAACAAACAAAGCCCCCAACAATATTTTTACTTTTACACAAAATAAATAGCTAAAGTCAATCGTAAATGACTCACGAAAATTTGGCTGACCAACCTAATATCATAAATTTAATAGAAGTCGGAACAGGTTTCGCCTAAATCAATAGAACTGTTCAATTTTTAATTTCTCATTTCATTCATTGCGAAAAAAGGAAACAGTTTGGAAATTATTTTAATTAATAAGCCGCCATTTTGTAAATGTAGACCTGTTCAAATTTATAAAAACATTGGTTTTAGCTGAAAGATGATTAATTTCAAAGTATCATAGTAAACAGTTATTTTTTACATAAACATTAAATATGAAAACCCAGGTGTACTTTAAGGTGTACATCATGTTTGCTTATGCACAAATATGAACCACTGTAAATAAAAAATAATAAATATCGAATAGGGCACTTTAAATTAGATTTATTTTATTAAACAAAACTTCAATAGTTTATTCTACACAGTTGTACTTTCTTTTTGGTAATAAAGAAATATTTGCTGTGTAAATGCAGGAAAATCGCCGAAAATTTAAAGACAAAGATAAATTATCATTGGCCAGAATATAATAAATTGTTAAGTAAATTTCAATAACAATGTTGCTAAACATTTTGTAAATCCCATGCAGTATAAAATATGGTAAGAACTTGTTTGGCGAAAAAACGTGAATCTGTATTTATGTAAAATTGTGACATACTAACAGATGGCAAATTTAAACGTTTTTGAGGCAAATTTGGCAGATATGTTATAATATATTGGCAAACAATACTTGTGACAAAAGAAGTTAGAATAATTCAGGTCATAACAATTAGTATAATTATTATACCCTTGAGCCGCCGTGGTTTCCATGATTAAATATATTTTTTATCAATTCCAAGAATTGATTCTTGGAAAATTTGAAGAAAATTTGAAATTTGTAACAAATATATTATATATTATAACGATTAGTGTTTAAAAAAATTAAATCTATCTTTTTATTTCAATCCTAAGATTATTAAATATTGATTTTTCAATTGTTTTGAATTATTGAAATACTACAGAGTATTTTTCTCACAAGGAAAACCAAGCGAGAATGGCGAATAAATTTATTTGAGAAAATTATGATATTTTATTAATCTATTTTTGCTTAAGTGTTCTCTAATAAATAAAATATGGTTTTTAAAACAATTACTAATTACAAATAAATGTAGAAGAAAATTTTATTCCACACATTTCACAACGATGAACAATAATCTCAAAAATCACAAAATTATTTGAATAATAATCTTGTTAATAATTTTAGTCAGCATTTTGTAGAAATCATGATCAAAAACTACATACATCACAATAAAATAACCATCTAAAGTTATAACGTTTAATTAATTTAGACTTTGTTGAATTTCCACACCGACAATATTTTCAATACAAAAAATTTATTTTCAAAGAATAAATACAATTTCAAGAAAATAACATAAATCTTGTTTTTTAGGAGTAGAAGAAACTGATGAACTTAAAGTGAAAGGAGAATTCACTTGAATTTGAATTAAAATGTATTCAGATTTTTTTTAGTAAAAACTGAATCGTTACAATTTATCCAGTTTATGCCTCGATTTAAATTATGAATTTTTAAAAACTATTTAACCATTTAGTTTTGAATTTTGGCAATTTGAACGGATATTAAACTACCTACATATTTTGATCCTGAAGTATTGTTGATAGTAGAAAATAAAAAGTCCAGCTATGACAGTCAAAAGCAGGACACCGTTAGTCATAAACACGATTACAATCCTTCCCACGTTTTTGCAAGAATGAATAAGCGACATGTTTTCAAAAATAACTTATCAAATTCTTAAAAAAGCCCACGTATTATTCGTCTTTCATGCTTCAAACCACTATCACAAAAAAAAACTAGAAACAAAATAAATATATCGTAAGCGACGCTGAAAACAACTGAAAATGAAGTTTTTTGGTCAAATTTTGATAAAAAAAATGTCTCTTAGTAAATTCCTCCGGAAAAGTACCTGTTTAAAGAAAAAATGTTATGCTATTCGAGCATTATAAAAATGGTATTAATTAAAAACAAGTAAATACCTACTCAAATAAATTCACGAACCTCTTTAAAAACATTATTCATTTTAACAGTATTCTTAAGGTTGAAAGGGTGAAGTTAAATTAATCTGCTGAGATATAATTTTCAAAGTAGAAAGTAGTCTAGTGCTTACATGCATACACCAGATTGTATTACTATTACACTATTAAATACAGATTTGATAAATCCATACATCATAGATGCAGATATAGATAAATTATTTAAAACAGACAATTGAACCGGTTTCTTGGTCGAAGAAAGCGATTTTCTAATCAAAGTTAAATTATTAACGTAGAGTATAACCGAAACCCTGATGAAACATGTTTAATCTTGGCGAAATAGCATCGAAAAACAAAATATAATTAGTTTATTCAAAACTAACATTTTCAAGAAAAATAAACGAAACCAAGCATTTTTAAATTTTAAACCCAACAATAAAAATGTTTGACTTCAACACTTTTCCATTGAAGATACAAAATTTTTGATGTCATTTTTATTTCGTACAAATGGCTGTAATAAAATGGCAAATAATTGGAATATTTTTTACGAAAATTTCTTGTAATAATTTTTCGCCGACAATTTTTTTAATCTGAACAAAGAACAAAAATCAAGAATCAAAAAACTGTTTCTTTTAAATAGAGGATTTAACGCAATAAGACTTTGGCCCAACAAGAAAAATTCAAGATTTTCTATTCTGTGTTATGTTAAAAATGGTATTTGTTATTTTTTGGTTGGTATTAGTAAAGCAGACGCAACCCTACCAAAAAAATCTAAATTTTCAAAAAATGATTTACATAGTTCAATAAATTTTCTCTGTCAAAGCAATTTTTTGGTGATAAACGGTCACTTTTCAATCAAAAAAGCAAATTTTCTCTTAAATCCAGATTAATTTTTCTGGTGAATCGAAAATTGTGCTTGCATAACTGAGAACATACAGGAAAATTAGCGAAAATTTAAAGAACAGACAACACTTACGAAAACCAGTGAAAATATAAAAGAACTGTTTAAAACAACAATAACCCAATAGAAATAACTAATAACCCAGAAATCTGTTTTAGTAAAACTGATATAATTTAAAGCAATAAGCGAATAAAAACGATCCTCCCTCCTGGGATGCAACTAAAATTTGAAAATTGATCAAAATAAACTTACCTTGGTGGCCGCACCTTTCGACCAGGGCTTAATAAAATATCATCCATCGAAATTGTATTCGCGCCTAATACAATCTTTTTTGGTGGCGACGTTTGCAATGCTGCAACAGGTTTTGTAATTGGTTGCCGTTGCGATAAGGATTCTGATGTCTGCTGTTTGCCCATGTCACCTAATTCATCTTCATCATATTGATTATCGTCAAATTCATCCGCCGATCTAGTGGTGTACGAACAAATGATAAAATTTATTTCATTAATAATAATAAAATAATAATAATAATAATTGCCTTACATGTCATCAGCATCGTTCAGCATATTATCATTATTTTCGTTCGCCGCATTCTCTTCATCGCTCACTGCCTCTAGATCATCGGGTAAATGACCCGAATTGGAATTATCACTATAATGATTACCTGAATCATCTTGGCTGCGGCGACTATTTTTATGATTTTTTAAAAGGCGAGCACGTTTAATTTGATCATCAAAACTATTATCCATTACACGGGCTTCTTCTCGCCCGAATTGTTGATTTGGTGACGGATTTTGCTGTTGTTGTTTTTGGAAATTTAGAGGTACCCATTTATTTGGAAAGCCGCCGGAATTAGAGCCCATGAAATTTCCAGAGTTTCGATTTTCTTGATAATCTCTGTTATCCTGACAATCTCTATTATCTTGATAATCCCTGTTACCTTGATAGTCTCTGTTATCTTGATAATCTCTGTTATCTTGATAATCTCTATTACCTTGATAATCTCTATTATCCTGATAATCTCTATTATCCTGATAATCTCTATTATCCTGATAATCTCTGTTGTCTTGATAGTCTCTATTATCGACACGATTGTTTCTTTTCTTCCAACTATTTTCCTGAATATCGTAATTATTTTCCTGGAATCGAGATCGTTTGTTGTACTGATTCAAATAATCGTCATTGCCTTGACGTCGTTGCCCAATCGCCGTCGATGTATGACCATAATCAATCGTTTTCATAGTTGTAAACGATTCAACATTTGAAATAGGATTAGTTGGTTTTTTGTGACCATAATCAACCACTTTTGCCGGCATCAATATGTCAACTCCGTCCCAACGACTTTGTGCAGAAGCCAAACCCAATGATTTATTTTGATAATCGATAACTTGAGTCGGTTTAAATATTTCATCAGCATCATTATTTATGGCGGCGGGTTTAGTAAAATCGGGTACCGCGCCATAACGATTAATGTTGTTCATCGGTTCTATTTGTTTTTCTTCTACACTACCCTGAACTAAATTCGGTTGAAACTGCGATGGAAGTAATCGTTTTGGTTCATCGCTTACATTGCTGAATCGGCTTCGTCTCAACAACCGATTATTGTCAATCGGAGTATTTCGCAATGATTCATCATTAACGACACTTGATTTTCGATCAGCCGGTTGATCACCTTCGCCAAGTAAATTACCCAAACGACCAGCTTTCAAATCGCGCAATCTCTTCTCAAAACTGTTATCATCATCTTCCTCTTGAGCTTTCTTACCCGGAGTATCCTTGGAATCTTTAACATCTTTAACTTCGGGAATCGGAATCGGGTTATTTGATCGGGTGTCATTTATATTGAATTTTCCGGCTTTTAGCTCTCTTAAACGAGCGGCAAAATCATCGGATTCAAAAATAATATCAGTGCTACCAGGTTTATCGATGATTTTTTCATCATCGCCAACAATCGAGCGGTCACAACTCATTCTGGAAGCATTTGCTTCTCTAGACACATCTCGCTGTTTTGATAGGGAATCGGGATACGGCATTACTTGACTAAATAAACTAGGTAGTGGGTTTAGCGCTTGGATTAGCTGGGGCGGCGTTTGTTGCTGTTGTTGTTTGGTAAGCGCACCAATCACCGAAAGTAGCGGATTTAGTTGATTCATGGCATTTGGATTGATTAATGCTGGTTGTACCAAATTCAAGATTGACACTAAATTAGGATCGCCTAGAATATTGTTAATTCCTTGCGATAGAGAATTTGGTTCTTCCTTCTTCATCTCAGCAGCCGATTGTGAATCAATTTTTTTAATAATAGGTGGTGGTGCCACTTTTTCTGGTCCAGTCTTTCTAGGTGAATTGTCTTCAACTAAATTGATAACTTCGGCTACCTCATCGTCTAGCATTTCAACTTCTTTTGTAGGTGTACTGTCTGGAATGAGATCAAGACCAGGAATTCCACTACCGCTGGACCACTTAGCTTTCTTCACCAAATTTTCATCGATTTTTACATCGAATAGACTAGGAATTTTAGTCGTTGCCGATTGTGGGGCCTGTGTTGGTTGCTGTACCTGTGCTGATTGCTGTACCTGTGCTGGTTGTTGTACCTGCGTTGGTTGCTGTACCTGTGTTGGTTGCTGTACCTGTGTTGGTTGCTGTACCTGTGTTGGTTGCTGTACCTGTGTTGGTTGCTGTACCTGTGTTGGTTGCTGTGCTGGTTGCTGAACAGGTGTTACTGCTTGCAGTGATTTTGTCGAACCTGATTCTACTGCCGATGTATTATGTGGTTTCATTTTTTTCTCGAATATCTCGGGTTGCACTTCAACGTTTCTTTGATTTATATTCAACTCTTCTAATCGTCGTTTTCTCATGGATTCACGACGATCAAGTAATTTACGCCGAAACTCTTCAAATTTCATTTCATACTCGCGATAAGCCTTTCTATCCGGATGGTTAGCATTTTCTTGTTTCCATTTAACAAATTCATTTTCCCATGTTTGGAATTGATCATCGAATGCTTTTTCTTCCGGTGTTAGTTCCAGACCCGTAGCAGGATCTGATTTGGCGGGTACTGGCTTTGGTGGCTCATCTTTAATAGATGATTGACTATCATCCATTGATTTCGCCTCATAATCAGACATTCTACTTGATTTATCATTGGGAGGACTTTGTCCAACAGGCAGCTGATTTTGATGCCCACCAAAACTAGAGTCGGAAAATCTTTTCGGTTTATCATCAGTCGGCATCATTGAACCTTGATTGGCGCCAAAAACAGAGTCTGGGAGTTTATTAGTTTTGTCGCGCGAATTTTGGATAAAAGAATCTTCATTCGATGTAACTGGACCGCTTTGCGATTGATCATTTCCCCCGAAACCAGAGTCTGAAAATCGATTGTTTCGATTATTTCGCGAATTTTGGGTAAATGTATCTTCATTCATTGGCCCTGGAATGCCCTGTGATTGTTCTAGATTTCCCCCGAACCCAGAGTCTGAATACCGATTGTTACGATTGTTTCGCGAGTTTTGAATAAAATTATCTTCATTCGATGAGCCTGGACCGCCCTGTGATTGATCTGGATTTCCCCCGAAACCAGAGTCTGAATATCGATTATTACGATTGTTTCGCGAATTTTGGTTCCAGTTATCTCGGAAATTATGATTTCCTCGCTGGTTTTGATTATTCCAGTTGTTTCCACCACGTGGGTTTCGATTATTCCAATTGTTGTCTCCTCCTCCGCCTTGCTGATTTTGACTATTCCAGTTATTGTCACCACCACGCTGGTTTTGATTATCTCCGCCTCGTTGATTTGGAGTATTCCAGTTGTCACTTCCACGTTGGTTTTGAATATCTCCACTACGCTGATTTTGAATATCTCCACCTCGTTGATTTTGATTATCCAAACCACGCTGACTTTGATTATCCCCACCACGTTGGTTTAGAATATCACCACGCTGATTCCAGTTGTCTCGTTGGTTTTGGCCGCTCCAATTTTCCCGGGAATTGCTATGACTGTCTCTTTGGTTATTACCACGTTGATTATTCCAACTGTCGCGCTGATTCTGATTATTCCAATTGTCTCGAGAATTTTGCGAATTATCCCGGTCATTCTGATAATTATTTCGACCAAAACTTTCGCGTCCACCACCACGATTCGAATCAAATCGATTATTATTCCGGTTATTCTGAGTGTTGAAATTGTTATTACTTTGATTCCAGTCGAATGTTTGATTCTGATCGTTTATATTTTGATTGAAATTTGGAGACATACCGAATTTATTCGCATTATTAATTCCAAAACTATTGTTTTTATTTAAATCCATATTGTTGTCATTATTACCAGCATTATCTGGTTGATTAGGCCTTTTCGGATCGACCGTTCCATCAGACTCAGATGGGAAAACAGGACCGATAAACGGTAGATTTGGTTTTATATTATCATTTGGTTCAGCCGGCGGTGGTGGAGCAGAATCCGGGGGTGGTGGAATTGGTTCTTTTTCGTTTGGTGGCGGTGGAGGTGGTACACCAGCAAAGCCAACCGGTAAACTAATCGGAGGTAGAGGAGCCGTGAGGGCTACGCCCATCGTAGTTGGTGCTGGAAGCGGAGGGACTTGTGAACCAGTTGAGCCGTACTGAGCTTGCATCTCCTTTTGGTATAATTCACCGTACTGTGCATGCCATTGAGCATACTGCTGGTGATAAGTCTGCCATTGTTGCCAATTTTGAAATTGTGCAAATTGAGATTCTGCACCTCCTCCTGTATATCCCGCCATAAATTGATTCGTACTAGATGAATTTGATGACGTAGCAGCGTTTTGCCAATTTTGCTGTGGCCAAGACATTTTCTTTCTTACTCGATTTTACTCTTCGTTTGTTTTGTGGTATAACGCGTAAAATTGTAAATGGCCACCATTAAAAATTTTGCCGAATTTTTAAAATCAGTTTCCGGCCTTATTATCTAACCAAACTATGCAAATATTATATAAACACGTTTTATTCAATTTATTTTTATAAATATTTAATTAAGATACGCTTAAAGTATTAAATTAGTTTTATTTTAATTAATAAAAACTTCGATTTTTCACTTCCAAGCTAAATGTTTTCTTACAAACCACTGAACTAAAAACCTATTTTAGTATTGACATTTCAATTCCTAATAAAATTTAAAAAAAAAATGCCTGAACTCCGAATTTTTTTTAATAATTTTTTTATTGAAACATAAAATTTATTTGTTTCGCCTCGAACTTCGAACTGTTGTCCATCCGGGTTCAGCCTCGTCTTCGATCGGTTTGTCAGCCTTTCTACGTCCTTTACTGCTTGTCGCACTATCATCCATCTCCATGTCATCGTCTTCTGATGAATCGTCCGAATCTTGAACGCTCACAAAAGTCATCTTAGCTCCAGGATAAATCCATTTAGTTAGAACAGGTAATTTAGCAAATTCAACTTCGATTTCATTTAATTTCCCTTCGCGACACATATTCAAGTATTTTACCAGCAGAAAACTAATTTCTTTAATTGAATTATCCTCGCAGATTGTCTCGAATTCTTGGTCCATAATTTCCTCTAAACATTCCTCCACATCATTGACTGTAACTTCGGGATTCTTTGTGCAGTAGTCGATCATATAATTCATAATTTCGATTGCGGTCTAAAAAGCAGAATTGAGCTAAATAATACAATCAAAGTTAAATTACGATTCTATTTTTTTTTACCTGATGGCCATTCCTGCCACCCATTCCATGTTCAACTACCAATCTCAAGGCGGACCAACGATTGAATATATTTTCTACGACCTCTTTAAAAGCAGTTTCAAAACTTTGAGACATTTTAACTTATTAAATGTAATAAATTGTATTTAAATAATTTGTAAATAAGCGAGTTTATTTGCAACTATGTATTATCACGTTGACATTTTTTTGGTTAAATGCTAATTATTCGTTCGGAGTAAAGGTCGAGTTACAATGAATCCGTCTCGTTTCGTTCCGTCGTTCTCCGTCTCGTCTTTTCCGTTTGTTGGTTAGATGCATCCGTTCCGTCTGTTTAAACTGACATTTGAAAAACTAATAAAAAAATTAAATGGAAGACTGCGAGACTCTAAAATCTTTAGAAATTCGCTTTGATTTATACGTTTTGTATAAACATTATAGATTTTTTTTTTTATAAATAAAGAAGATGGTCCATTAAATCTGGATAGGAACGAATCCGGGTAATTTAAGACTAGCTTTCTCCAAATGAAAGAGTTAGATAGTAAAGAATTTTTCATCCAAACTATAGAATGACCAGGGATATCTATAACTTCTATATATTAATATTAGGTGTTAAATATTAGGTGTTGTGTTGTTTTTGTTGTACATAAATGACATTCACAAATCAGTTGAATGGTCTACTATCTTCCTTTTTGCGGATGATGCGCTTTTATATGTAGTGGAAAAAACCGTTCAGGAGGGTACAATAAAAATCAACAAGGATTTGGAAAAAATAGATGTATGGTGTAAGATGAATAAAATGAAATTAAATATAGCGAAGACGAAATGCATGTTTATTAATAGTAATGAAGATAGTGTTATACATATAAATAATCAAGTCATTGAAACAGTTAATGAAATAAAATATTTAGGTATAATTATCGATGATAAATTGGATTTTAAAAATAATTTGGACTACGTTTGTAAAAAAATAGTCAAAAAAATTAATTTTCCTTATAATATTCGTAAAAATATTTCAATGAATACTGCAATTAATATATATATATATAATGTTATAATTAAACCACATTTTGAATATTGTACTTCAATTTTATTTATGTGTAATATAGAAATGATGAATATACTACAGAAATTGCAAAATAAGGGAATGCGGTGTATACTTAAAGTAAATAAATATACGTCAATCAATTTGATGCTGCAAACTCTAAATTGGTTAAGTGTTGAACAAAGAATAAAAATGAATATATTAATCTTCATTTTTAAGATGAAGCAAAAGATATTACCTAAATATTTGTATGATAAGTTAGTTTTTGGTAGTGATGTTCATGATTATGGGCTAAGGAACAGATATGATTTTAGAATAAAAATGTATAACAATGAGAAAACCAAAAACATGATATTTTGTAATGGTTTGTCACTATTTAATAAGCTACCAAGTAACTTAAAAAATGAAACTAGTTTAAAAGTATTTAAGAGGAGTTTAATTGATTATGGTAAAGAAAAGTTTTAAATTATGTATTTGTAATTAGGGGAAAAATGTAAAATTTAATAGTATTTGTTATATACTAAATAAAGCTTGTAAATAAAATAAATTCTAAGATCTGAGGAAAATGTCGAATCGTAAACCCTATGTATGTAGTTACAGTCTACTTCTCAGGTTATGTAAAAAAAAAAGAAATTTTATTGGTTTGGTTAAGATGTTCCGTCTTTCCCCCGTGAAACACAATTACCATTTTGCGACCAATATAAGACCCAAAATCCATTTCAGTCGGGAATGAATGCCTGGTTTTAGACGTTTATCAAACTGTCAAAAAGCGTGGATACTTCCAGTCTTCGCCCGACCGAATGTATGGGTAGCAAAACAGTTGGCGAAAGCCAATCGTTCGTAGACTGATGTTTAAGAATATATTCAGTCTTAGGCAGGACCCATTAGGTAAGTCTAACGACTCACCTAAAACTTCGTCGAAAAGCCGTAATTCATGAACTGGTTTTAGTGGCATATTTAGTTTTGGGTCGTATTTAAGTGATCTTCAGACCGATTTTGGCAAGTATCAAATTAATTGAAGACAAAATTTATTCAAATATGTACTTTTATTTAATTATACGAATAGGTACATAAAATTAAATCAAATAATAAATAAAGTTTATATAGGTTTTTACTTTATCATAAATTAAATAATACATGAATGTAAAATTGGATTGCAATTTTAAAATTCAATTTACTTTAAAAAATAAATAAATAATCACAGGTAATAATTCAATGTGAGTGATAAATATTTTTCATAATCAATAAAAAATAAAATAAAACGTAATAAATCTTATAATAATAAAATAATTCAACAAAAATTATAATTTTACAGACTTCTTATTGGATTTTCTTTTTTTTTTTCATTTTTTAAGTTGCAGTTATTTTTTAAACTCTTTTTAAATATTCCTGGGTGGTCATTTTGTGGTGCTATATCACATTTGATGATAAAACTGTGATAAACTGACATTTGTCCTAGCTTACTGCGGTCCCATCTTGGATGAACAACCTCACGTCGTATAATGATTTGAATGAAAATGACCACAATATCTTCCGTCTTACTTCTCTAAGTGGAAAAAATTGTTTATTTTGTTGTTTAATTTTTTTTTTACATGGAGTTTGGTTAAAACACCTCTAATCAAAATTTCAAAAAATGAATGAAATTTACATTTCCGCGAATGATAAATAAATGATATTTATTAACAAAATGATCATTTATATATTATTGAAATAAAATTAATGGATTATTGTTAAATTTACAGGAAAACGGAATATAAAAATCAACAATTATTTTAGTTTTATGTAGTAAATTGTATGTTAAAAGAACCATTATAGTAGCCTAGAATAACAAATTTCACAAAAACAATCATCCTCCTAACAGAAATGGACAAAAAATAAGCAATTCTTAAACGAAAATCAACATAAACCATCTGACATAACCTCACAAAATGCAAATAATGGTCGGTGTTTAAACATGAAATTCCAATATACAAAAGGGTTTTCTAGTTATGTTAACTTAAAAATATAATAATTAGTCTTTTGTTAACAAACAATTTTGTTTTGCACTCATATCATGGTAATTTTCATTTATTTTTTTAAAATTTTAAATTAATTTTTTTATATCAAACTATATGGAGTTTGATCGAAAGCAACTAAATTAAAGTTTTAAAAAAATGAATGAAAATTACTGTGATACGAACTGCAAAACAAAATTGTTGATTACCAAAAGACTAATTATTATATTTTTAAGTTAACATAACTAGAAAACCCATTGGTATATTAGAATTTCATGTTTAAACACCGACCATTATTTGCATTTTGTGAGGTTATGTCAGATGGTTTATGTTGATTTTCGTTTATGAATTGCTTATTTTTTGTCCATTTCTGTTAGGAAGATGATTGTTTTTGTGAAATTTGTTATTCTAGGCTACTATAATGGTTCTTTTAACATACAATTTAAAACACCAAACTAAAATAATTGTTGATTTTTATATTACATAGTAATATAAAAATCAACAATTGAGGTTACGTGTCAAATCATCACTTTGATTCATTGCTTTCCCCTTAAAATTCATTTTGCAGTGTTGTCATTTTGTGGTAATATATCACATTTAGCGATACTGTGCGAAAAATAAATTGTCGTAGCTAACTATGGTGTTGTCATGGATGAATATCGTCACGTCGCTTAATGATTTAATCGAAAAAGACCACAACTTCTTCCGTGTTACTTTTACAAGTGGAACAAAAAAAAAATTATTTCTTGTTTACATTTGTTTTATATGGAGTTTAGTTAAAAAAAGCTCTAATAAAAATACCAAAAAATGAATGAAATTTACATTGACGCGAAATATAAATGAATGATATTTATAAACAAAATGATCATTTATATATTTTTGAAATAAAATTAATGGGTTATTGTTAAATTTACAAGAAAAATGCAATATAAAAATCAACAATTATTTTAATTTTGTATAGTAAATTATTTGTTAAAAATCAAGGTATACAGAAAAAATAGGTAGTAGGTAAATTCCCGTGTCTCATTTTTATCTTTCTTTGCGCATCATGTCACGTGTAGTCAAAAAAACATATTTGTATATGAAGTTTAGCGGTTTTTTGATTAGTTTTTTTAAATAAATCAAGAATAATCGTAATTTTTTTTAACAAACCGTATTTACAATAGATAATGATAGTTAACCGAGACCCTTTTTATGCTTTATATTTTTTTTATGGTCCAAATATTTGAGAAATAATTCATTCGAGTATATAATGTCTAAGATAAATGGAAAAAAGGGTAGACAAAATTATGAGTACATAACATAAAACAATTAAATTATTAAATGTTTTTGGTCATTTGAAGATATGTACGTACCAATTATTAAAATTTTTATTTCTTTACGTTATGTACTCAAATTTTTGCCATCTATTTTCGTTTGGCTTCAAATTATTGGTATCCACGTACCTATTCAAATATTATGTTCATATTCAACGTTAAATATAAATGTAAAAATATATTAAATAAAAATTCAATTCACAAATTATTGTTTAGAAAAAGGAAATTAATTCATTTATTGTGTTATGGTTTTCGCTACAAATAAATCAATACAATCATTCACTGTTTAGTGTTCTATATGTGTTCTTATCAGAAGTACAACTGATAGTTTTGTTGCAATAGAAATTATTCAAATTTAGGATATTTAAAATCGAACACTCCCAAATTTTTGAATTAAATAATTAAAATCTAAACGTTCTCTGCATTTAACAAAAAAATTTTACTCAAAAATTCCGAAACTTGTTATGCAATGTGCTCAAACAGTCTGCTCTAGACACGAATATTAAAACATGCCTATTTTCGCGATTTAATTCCAAAAGTATTGCAGTATATAACTAAAATAAAAATTGAAATGTTTAATTTTAACATAAAGTCGAAAAACAATTAATGCCAAGAATAAAAAAAAATTCATTTATTTTCCATTTATTTAAAAAATTAATAAAAATATCACGGAACTCCATAAAAATATCAGCATTTTTTACAACACGTGACGTCAAATTGCGAAAAAAGTATAGCAACAGCATGCGCAATATTGTACCTTTATTTTCTGTATATCTTGGTTAAAAATTACATTCTAGTTGCCTAGAATAACAAATTTCTTCGGGAGCTCACAATAGCAAAGGACAAAAAAATATTCGTATACAAAAATCAACATAAACCATCTGACATAACCCCACAAAATGCAAATATTGGTCAATGTTTAATCAAATTCTAACAAGCCAAAGGTTTTTCTTGTTATGTTATATTAAAAATATATTAATTGGTCTTTTTTTAATCGACAATTTTGTTTTGCACTTCGTATCATGATAATTTTCATTCATTTTTTTGAAACTTTAATTTGGTTGTTTTTGATCAACCTCCAAATAGTTTGATGGAAAACAACTAAATTGGGATATTAAAAAAATGAATGAAAATTATCATGAAACCAAGTACAAAATAAAATTGTTGATTGACAAAGGACTGATTATTATATTTTTAACATTTTATTTAAATAATAAACATCTTTGCATTAAAGTATTACTTTATCATCACACAAATAGCACTTCGTATAAAATGTTCATATAATGTCATTTGAGGTTATGTGGAAACGTCAACTTATCACTTTAATTCATCATTTTCCCCTTAAAATTCATTTTGCAGGGATGTGTTTGTAGACTTTCTCCATTTTTTTATATCACATAAAAAAAGTCTCCACTAGTGATATAAAGGTGTGATATAGCACAACAAAATGACCACCCTGTACTGCATGACGTACATCATCTTGAGTTACAATATCCTTTGGGTTCAGTCGCCTTAAAACCACCAAAATTACGTCTTGGACTGTTTTAAAAATCACGAAACTTGGTAAATCTGAAAGTTAAATATGTAGATAAATAAAATATAGTATTTTCATGAAAATTCGAAACAAGACTTACACGATCGCCCCTCAATGTTATTTCCAGTTACTACGAGAGGAAAATTTGTTGAGAGGCGAGCGTGTTAAAATAAAAATAATGTACCCTTATTTCGCCCACGACATTTTTTCTGCCAATGTTGAATCCATCAATTCTACTAAAATGGATTTTATTAAACCAAGATTTACATCTTTAGCCAATCCTTTATGGGCAGTACTCATAAAGTAAGAAGTCTGAAAAGATAATGTAAAGACATGTAAGTAGGGACTATGCATAATGTAGAATAATCTAAATAATACTTACTATTTTAAAAAGTCGATAATTTACATCATCCTTCAGCCGTTCTTCAAAATTTGTTAGTTCATCTATAGATTTAAAATTCATTTCCAGCCTCTCCCTCAATCAGACGATCAAGTTTTAATTCAATGGATATAATCATACTATACATCTGATCTATTTTTTCTTCTAGTATTGTGTGACGATTTAGTACATCTTCGATAGTTGAATTTGTATTGTTTAATATTGGTTGACCATTTGTCTCCTCGTTCGTGGTTGTTATGTTGTGGTCAAGAGTAATAATATCTTCACAATTAAAACTGTTGATACTTGTTCCAACATCCAAACCATTAGATATATGTATAGCTTGGCTTATAAAGGCAGAGGAAATTAAAGGTGACTCTATAACTTTAAATTATAAGTATGTGTATATTAACTGAATAATAAAATAATTATATGTATAACCACAATTTATTTGTTGGTCTTTAGCTTTAGTATGTTTTATTTTTACGCCATCATTTCGATGGCTTTATTCCATCATCATCAAGTTGTATTACAATAATAAATTTATTTATTATTATAATTCGCCCTCAAATGATGTTGGAATAAAGCCATTCAAACGTCGGTGTAAAAATAAAACATATTAAGCTGAATACCAATAAATAAATTGTGTTTATTAAATCAACACCGATAAACGCTTAATTTTTTATTTAAAACCTTTTGCAGATAAATTGGAAACACACTTCCTATTCTCCATTTTCATTAAATTGCAAACAGAAAATAGATAATACAATATAGAAATAAAAAAAGGGTTTAGTTTCACCTGATGTGCTCCTGCCTCCTGGTCACATGATATTCACCTGATATTCATCTGATGTGCTCCTGCTTTGTGCCAATTAAGTTAAGCTGAAACCTGTAGCTGGAAAAAAAAGTTACATAATTTTTAAACTAAGCACCTTGTGTTTAATAAAATAGCCCCATTAAATAATGTCTCTTGTAATATTCCTTGCGTAAAAAATATTAAAATATAAAGAAATCTTTTGAAATAACGTTTCAAAAAATTAAAAATAAATAAAACAAGTGCAATTTTTGTCGGGCGCCATTTCGCTTACAAATTTAAGAAAATTTATTTAAAAACTAATTCGTTTTATAAATTTATGTAACATCACACACAAATTTATCTGAGTACATACATATACATATATATGACACCTTACAATATAATACACAACATAAATATACAATGTACCTAATGTACTTACTAATTAATATTAGTTTTCGCACAAATTTTCGCACAAGCTTGGAAGCAAATGACGCTCGAAAAACATTGCACTTGTTTTATTTTTTTTATTTTTTGAAACATTATTTCATATATTTTAATATTTTTACGCAATAATATAAAACAAATAACAAATTTCATTTTTTCACACACAATTAGAAAAAAATATCGAGAAAATCTACTGGCGTTATTCACTTTGTACCCAATAGATACAAAATTAGCACTATTAAGATACACGATTTTTATTGACGCCAGAATACATTCATTATTTGCATATTACTATTAAGTTTTCAAACTTGTTTTTTATATACTTACTTAAATAAAGTTTATATATTTATTATTAAAATCACCAACTTTGAATGCTTAAATTAAATTAACATAATTTTTCTTTTTGTCAAACTCCACTTTTCCACTTTGATATCAAACGGTCTAAATGTTAATAGTAAATGATGAAGTGAGTGATTTAATAGCGTTTATTTGCTCTCATTTCGTTTTTAAATTTCCGTTGAACGGCAAAACGGGACAAATGTTTTTCTGAAACCATCTCTCTCTAACCGCTGTAAACTCGTTCTCTAATTTCTCCCTACTTTTTCGACCAACATTAAGAAACTGTTTTCAAGAGAGATTTCAGTCTAAATTTGAGTATCTGGATGTACCCAAATATAACTGAAACTAACATTTTAAGTTCATTGCCTTCTCTCGCATTTATAAGACTGGTATTTACCACCAGTCAAAAAACCGACCATAGAAGACCGCTTTGGGCCTAAATTTCAATTTAAATTCGGTCGAAAATATGCTCAAGTACAGCTGAAGACAATATTTTCATTTTGGTTTATTGTGAAGTGTTATTAGAGCGGTATTTCGCTCCAGTCATTAAACCAACCTTAAATAAGGTTTTTGGTAAAGGATTCAGTCTAAATTCGGTTTAAAATCAGTACAAACATAACTCAATTCAATAAATTAATTTTTTCACATTTCGGACTGTTATTAGATCGTCGTAAGGAAGCAATTAAAAATTTCGGTCGGTTTGTGTTTCACGGGTCCGTCTTTTTGAACTTTTTGAACTTTTTGAAAAACGGATGAGTCCGTCCGTCTCTTTCCATTTTATTATAACTAATCCTTCCGTTTCTTCATAAAAAATGTACAGAAAATTTTTAAAAAATAAACATAAAGTGCTATAAAAATTTTACATATCGCCATTTTTATTGTGTTTGTTTCTATAAAATATACTTGGGTCGAGTATATTTTATAGTCAAAAAAAATTTTTTATGGAAACAAAGTTAAAGAAAAAAGAAAAAACTCCAACAAAATTTTGTTTGTTTAAATGTTTGTTCTTGTCTTTCAAATGAAATTCGCAATATACTATTCTCTTCATATTTTGTTGGAAAACATTGTTGAAACGTGTAAATCATGCATATTACTACGTAGTATTACCACAGAATACCCATAAGCGACATAACGCGGTATTTATATGGAGAAATTTGGACTGATTTTTTTGACCTTGGTATGACGAAGGTAGGATTTTCAGTGTTAAGTTGTAGTCTAGTGGCTGAAAATTCAAAATTAACATGTAAAATATAAGGTAAGAGCAAAAATTTCTTGATCCACGTAATGTCCCATCTGGTTGTTTATTATTCTGTGGTATTACGTTAATTTATTTTTTTTTAAAAATAGTACAAATAAATCTTATTTCAAAATATGTAAGTGCAACTCCTGTCAAAATAATTACAAAAAAAAAATTATCAAAAACTTCGGACACGTCCTAAACGGGATTATTTAGGACGTGTCTGAAGTTTGTGACAATTTTTCTTTTTTGTAATAATTTTGACAGAAGTGAATTAATTTTCTCTTCTATATTTCGTAATGTTTTATTTGTACTATTTTTTTTAGAAATAAATTAACGTAGTTAGTAATTAACGGCTTAATAATTGTTATTGCGCGCTTTTGTTTATGAATATTATTATGGACGTGTTTGAAGTTTGTGATAATTTTGTTTTTATAATAATTTTGACAGGAGTGAAATAATTTTCACTTACATATTTTTTACTAGTTTTATTAGAAATAAATTAAGATAATATGGCTTGATTATTGTTATTGCGCGCTTTTGTTTATGAATATTATTACAAAAGTGTCAAATTTACAACACGTAGAGGCTGTGATAATTTGGTTACATACAAAATAATGTCATAATTATTACAGCTGGAATAATTATCACAAGGTTCGGACACGTCCTTATCCTAATTTTTTTAGAAATAAATTAACGCAATACGGCTTAATTATTGTTATTGCACGCTTTTTTTAATGAATATTATTACAGAAGTGTCAAATTTACAACACGTATACGCCGTAGTATAATACTATTTTACTATCTGCCATAGTCGGTTTTACACCGCATAAAATATTCATAAAAAACATAAAATTAAAACAAAATAATGAAAAGTATACATTTATCAACAATACACTGTCATAAATTTTCCTGCTACAATAAAATAAAATATAATATATATTAAAATTTGATAGCTATCAAATCAAAATATTATATTTATTAGAAACTTAATTAATAATTTTAATTTATTTCCGTTTTCGTAATATATACATACTGGAAATATTTAATAGTTTCAATATTTCCAGTATGTATATATATATTCAATTAATTATCTTTAAAAAAAAAATCGGAATAAATTAAATTGTTTGACTTTTGTTTTTATTTTTTCATTTTTGGTCGTTTCCTCGGGTTTGACATACAATTTAACGGAATGAAGTTAGGGTCATAAATAATTGACGTGCAGTATCATGATACTTTTTATCACGTTTGGCCGAAGAAACACTAGGACTGTATATATGGTGTAAACTCGGTAGTAGTGGCTGTGATAATTTGGTTGCATACAAGATAATGTCATAATTATTACAGCTGGAATAATTATCACAAACTTCGAACACGTCCTGTAGAAGTGTCAAATTTACAACACGTAACGGCTGTGATAATTTAGTTTCATACAAAATAATTTTATAATTATTACCGCTGGAATAATTATAAAATTGTTCGGACACCTCCCGAGTGCACCCTATTTATATAAGTAATAAAAAAGTACTGTGTATGGATTTTATTATGGTTCGCAACCAAAGAAAATTATCTGTCATTCGTAAATAGATTAAACGTCAAAATGGCAGGAATTGAGAAATTTTCATTTCAAAAAACTGCCCAAAGTTTAGCCCGGGTCCTAGCAAAAATAAATCCAACGCCATGGGAAAAGGTATTTAAGATTATTGATTTCATACATTAATGAAAATATGCCAACATAAACAATTGATGATTCATAATTTTAGGTACAAACTTTGTATCGATTTTGCCCACAAGAGAATGCAACTGGGGTATTTTGCTTAGATTCAAGGGCACAGGATGCTGTGATAGCTTTGGGGCTATACTTCTTGGAAAGTGGATGCCAACATAATACACAAATTATACCGTATTTAATGCGGTTGGCCAAAGCCCTTCCCAAAGCTGTATGGATCGATGACGGAAAAAGCAATAAAACCGATAGTATGTAAATATATGCTTATTAAAATAACTATGTATCAATTAACCTTTGGAATTATCTTAATTTTTACAGAAATACCAGCAGCGGAAAAATTTTGTTTTTGTTTAAATACACTTCTTTCAGACGTAGCAGTTTACTGCCCAGAGCAAAAAGACGAAATAATTTTAAATCAAGTGGAAACATTAAATAATCTTACAAATATGGTGAAATCAAGTAGAGAGAGTACTAACAATACATTGCCACCAATTACACTGTGTAAAGCTACAGTACCACTTCTGATCGGTTTGGCAAGATCAATGGGTAGATATGCAGCAAACGAACCACCCCTACTGTGCCGCCTGTTTCCTCGAAATGAGATCGGTATTCTAAAAAAGAATAAACCCAATGTAACCTTATCGACAGAACGGCATGCAAGTTTAAGTCATTTCCGATCTATTATTCCACGTTCATTATCCGGAAATTTAAGTATAGACTCATTAGAAGCCAAATCAATGAAATCAGGTGGTACACTACCACGGGCGAGAAAACGGGATTCGCTAAATACCTACTATTCCGTGCCATACGACCCTACGACATATTTCTTCTCAAAATATGGATCCAGCTTTAATCAGTTTCCAAATATGAAATTTTTCGAAACGCCCGAGAAAAAAGCACGAATTTATTTTCCAATACAACATTTGCAGACAGTCTTTGCGATCGCAAAAAAACTTTTGACTAAAGAAATACTCGAGTATTTAGACGAACAAGCAAGCGATATATTTTCATTACACCAGATCAAATCTTATGGGTATAAGAGCTTCTCCGAAACAATAAATTTAGTGATGGTTACACTATTAAGAGAATTACTCCAGAATCAAACCGATTTACCGACACCTTTTACCAAAGATGTTCAAGAGTTTGTAAAACGATTGTTTCTGATTGGTCAAACCGAGCTGCAAAATAAGCAACACGATCCGTTGGGCAAAGAACATCGAGAGTTTATTAACATTGTTGTTAATAAATACAAGTTGAATGTGATGGCGAATGCAGCCTGTGTTGATTTACTGGTCTGGGCCATTGGAGATGAAACAGGTTAAAACTTTATTTATTTCTAATCTCGTTTAAGTCTTTTATTTTAATCAATTGTTGGAATTTTATTACAGTCGATGAGGTTTATAATATTGGAACTTTGCAATTGGGTTTAAAGGATTATTTAGTTTACTTAGGTGCGAGTTATAAGGCATGGGTTTTGTGTTCAGGGTGATCCAAAAAAAAAAAAATTGAAAAGATAATGCTTCAGATTTTTTGTTTTGTTGTATTAAATTGAGTTTTAAATTTCCCTTGGTTTTCTATTTGAGTTTTGGAGTTTTCCAATAAACGGTCTCTAATTCGATTTATCTAAAATGTAATTTGTTTCCTATTGTAGAAGCGGATAAACTTTGCGGTCGTCTTTATCAGAAATTGAATTCAATCTTGGGACATAAAATGGTTATGGATCATATGCCACTATTGATGGTATGCCTTGAGGGGCTCGGTAAATTGGCACATAAATTTCCTAATATAGCCGGAACGTCTATATCGTATTTGAGAGATTTTTTGGTCGATCCTAGTCCGATTTTGGCTAAATTATATGCTCAGTCACTTGCACAAATGAAGAAGGATAAGGAACAGACTCCTTTCAAAATAATTGGTAAGCTAATTTTTTAATTCATTTTTGCGGTCTTGCAAGTTACTGCACAATTCTTGAACATTTTCAGTATTTCAGTACAATTATTTTCCTAGATTTCATGGAATTCTTTTTATTTTAGTGCAAGGAAACGATTTGCGAGCTGTTGAAGCACCGCAAAAGCCAATTGGAATCACAAAATCTGCTCTAGCCGCATTTGAAGCACTACGAGATGCAGCCATTGAAAATTTAAGTATATCATTGCGGGCCGCACATTCATTAGACCCGTATTGTGTACCAGCGTTGGTTGCTAATGTATCAAATCGTCTATTTACAGCCGAAAAACAGGAAAAGTAAGATCTCTCAGATTTACGATTACGAACTTAACTAATTTCTATTCTTGTCTAGTGAATCAAATTTGGTGTCTCTCAACATTATAGTAATGTTGGGCCACGTTGCTGTTAGTCTCAAGGACACTTCAAAAACGACCCATAACATACTACAATTTTTTATTCAACGATTCTGTAAAGTTCCATCGGAGCAGAATGTCTTAATTGTTGATCAACTTGGTTGTATGATTATATCGCAATGTGAACCACAAGTTTTCGATGAAATTATGAAAATGTTTTCTCGAGTCACGGTACAGTCAGCATCACTTGCCTATACCACAGATCATGATCAACGGAAACAGTATCATCATGTTTCCGATGCGGTAGTAAATGCGCTTGGAAATATCGCTGCCAATATACAAGGAGAACTAGAAATGTTAGAACTCCTGGGAAAATTACTCGAATTATTTGTACAAATTGGATTGGAAGGTGAACGATCGTATGATAGTAACGTGATTGGTGCTCAGAAGGCTAGTTCAAGTGCTGGCAACTTAGGAATGCTGATACCTGTTATTGCGATTCTGGTGAAACGTCTGCCTCCAATTAAAAATCCAAAACTACGGTTACATAAACTTTTTAAAGATTTCTGGCTGTATTGTGTGGTGATGGGATTTACAAATGCTCGTAAGTACTAAATTTGTTGTTGTTTTGTTTTATAATACCATACTGCTCTTCTGTTGCGTATAACGCACACTTCTAATAAATTTACTATCCCTGCTCCTCCTAATCGTCCAATCAAGGCAAAATCGAAATGATTTCGGTTTCGAAGCGATCATTTGGCAGTAAATATTCAAATATGTTGCGAATTCTATTCAAATTCACATAAATCTCATTTATGTATTAATTACAGGTTTGTGGCCCTCTGAATGGTATCATGGAGTTCAGCAAATCGCTGCGAAATCACCGCTGCTTATTTCACAAACGGCGCATCGATCAGAAATGAGAGAGCTAAATTATACATCGGCAATTCGTTCAGATAGCGTCAGTTTGAATGATATGAAAAGTCAAATCCTGGTCCTAATGGACCATCCACCGGCTGAAATAACTGCCTATATAAATAAATTAACGTTTGCCCAGTGTACCTATCTGTTGAGTGTATATTGGTTGGAAATTTTACGCGTCGAAAATGCGGATGAACCAAGCCTAGAACCGATCCTGTCGTATTTATGCGATTCAGCACTACAAAAAGATAAATCCGGCATGTGGCAATGTGTTAAATGTATTGGCGACCAGGTGTTTGAGAAATTTCGTACCGTGTTGCTTATGTCCGATTCTGTACGCGAAAAGGTTTTGGAATCGCAGGCTATGTTGCTACTTGTATACTTCAATCACATTCACAAGCAAATACAATTAGTAGCCGATCAATATTTATCCCAATTGGTTGACAAATTTCCTCATTTGCTTTGGAATCGTCGAGTACTCTGGTGCATGCTGGATGTATTGCAACTCTTGGCATATTCCTTAACATTAGATCCGAACGAAGAAAGTCCTACACTGCGGGTCGCATCTACACCATATACCCTTCAATTAATGGATAGTCTACCCGCACGTGAAAGTCGTTTCAAAGATTTTGCAGATCGATGTCAGGGCATTGTAAACGAGGCTATGAAATGGGCACCAAAATCGACAAGAAGTCATTTGCAAGAGTATCCAAATCAAGTGCCGACCGCATCTTTAACACATCATAGTGGTTTGGCCCTGGCGTTTGATTCCGTGCTGCATTCGGTTGCTGGCCCGACATCCAGTCTAGTTAAGCGCCCACATTTTGTCAACAACGATACATCACGTTTTGTCACCGTGCTTTGCCTACGAAGTAAATATGCTGGTGAAGTTTCGGGGTTACTTTCTGTGCTGGAGGATGAAGATAAAAAAGGTTTAGCCGATCGTCTAGTCGATAAAGTTTGGGAGGCTTGTAAAGAGAAAAGTGATGCCAAACATCGGGGCGCATTATGGCGCGCTACAGCATATCTAATTTTATGTTCCGGGTTAAATCGTAAATTGTTACATGCAATTTGTAACTCCCAAGTTGAACTGTTTACTGAATCTGCAGTTGAAACCGCAGTTGAATGTTGGCAATGGTTATTAACGGCACGTCAGGATTTGGAATTGTGTTTCATTCAAGAAATGGTGAGCGCTTGGCAAACCACGTTCGAAAAGAAAATGGGTATTTTTTCCGAAGAATCGAAAACGACAAGTCCTTTAGCGTCGTACGAAGGCGGTCTCCTGATTCCACGGCCAGTTAATGTTAAACCACATTCTGTCTGGTTGCAGCTAATTACGGAAATGGTGGACACAGCTAAATACTGCAATCGAGATAAAGTCGAAATGTTTTGTATGCTATTGCATCGATGTCTACCGATAGAGAAAAATTTAAACCAAAATCGTAATGTTTCAGCCGTAGGGTGCAGATTTAAGTAAATATTAATTAAAGACTTAATACTAACAAACTTCTAATATTTTCCACATATTTCAGATTTTTACAGTGTGGTCTCTCATTACTTCAGGGCAACACAATTCCAAGATCATTAGCACGAAATATATTACGTGAGCGGATCTACAGTAACGCTTTAGATTATTTTTGTGGTCCACATTTATGTCCACCACAAAATCGGGAACAACTTCATGAAGACATTGTTATTCTACTGAAATTTTGGCAAACAATGAGAAGCGAGAAAAAACATTTGGTTGTTGCTGAAGTGGATAGCTTCGAAATGACGCAAACAACTCAAACTTTATCGGTCAACAAATCATCCCTGGATTCAGCTTCAATAACCGGCAGTGATGTTGCCCGATCGATGAGCACGGGAACCGCCGGATGGTATAATACAATGCCTCATTCAACATCTACGCTATCGAAACGCTCAAACCGATCGAAACGTTCACCATTTCAAAAGGATTCATATGACAAGGACTACATGAAAAAAAGGAATTTAATTTTAGAACTATTGGCAATTGAAATCGAATTTTTGGTGACATGGTATAATCCGAATGCATTGCCTGATTACATAATTCCGGGCGAGGAGGCAGTAGCTGAATGGCGGGCACGTCCCCTTAAATTAAATTTATGGCGGGATTATACTCGACTCGCTTGGTCATTTAGTCCTGCACTCGCCATATTTTTACCACAACGCCTCCGGAATGCTGAGTCTGTTGAAGAAGAAGTAACCCGATTAGTTTTAGCCGATCCGATAGCGGTGTCTAATATCCCTGAAGCACTAAAATATTTGGTCACCACCAAAACTCTTTTAGCAGAATCAGCAGAACTTGTTTATACACTTACTTGGTCACCGGTAGTTCCCATACAGGCACTTTCATATTTTTCTCGCCAATTCCCGACTCATCCACTTACTGCACAATTCGCGGTCAAATCATTAAATTCATTCCCTGCAGAAGCTGTACTGCCGTATATTCCCCAACTCGTCCAAGCGTTGCGGCACGATACAATGGGCT
Source organism: Tipula vernalis (assembly GCA_958295665.1). NCBI lineage: Eukaryota > Metazoa > Arthropoda > Insecta > Diptera > Tipulidae > Tipula > Tipula vernalis. The sequence continues at coordinate 78,029,327 of OY282559.1, read as the reverse complement.
ACGTAATCGAATTTATAAAACACATTTCAAAGCGATCGCAAATTGTGGCTCACCAACTGATTTGGAATATGCAGACAAATATGTTTATGGATGAGGACCAGCAACATAAAGATCGTAAGGATCTGAGAACAAGTTGTATCGATATCTAAATATAAAGACCATTTTGTTTTGTTTTAGCGGCCCTTTACGATAGCCTGGAGTCACTGTGTCAAAATATTATATCATCATTTTCCGGGGCGGCTAAACGATTTTATGAACGGGAATTTGAGTTCTTCGGTAAAATTACAGCTGTTAGTGGTGAAATACGTGCTTACCCAAAAGGTGACTTACGAAAGAAGGCGTGTTTAGAGGCGCTTAGTAAAATACGTGTTCAACCCGGATGCTATTTGCCCTCAAATCCTGAAGCGATGATTGTCGATATTGATTACAATAGCGGAACGCCTATGCAAAGTGCAGCCAAAGCACCGTACTTGGCTCGTTTTAGGGTGCACCGATGTGGGATTTCTGAATTAGAATCAATGGCAATGGAAGTGTCCAACAATCCCGTGTCAGCTACGGAACAATCTAATATATCGCTTGGCGTCGAATCATGGCAAGCGGCCATTTTTAAAGTTGGTGACGATGTCCGACAAGATATGCTTGCATTACAGGTGATTTCGATATTTAAAAATATTTTTCAACAAGTCGGTTTGGATTTGTTTTTGTTCCCTTATAGAGTGGTCGCCACAGCTCCTGGGGTAAGTTTCCTACACTTTTTACTTAAATTCCCTATTTTATCAGAGTGTTTTGTAATCTAATTTTAGTGTGGTGTAATTGAATGTGTGCCAAATGCAAAATCGCGGGATCAATTGGGTCGTCAGACCGATTCCGGTCTTTATGAATATTTCACGCATCAATACGGCGATGAGACATCAAAAGATTATCAGGCTGCTCGAAGTAATTTTGTTAAGTCGATGGCAGCGTATTCCGTAATTGGATATCTGTTGCAAATTAAAGATCGACACAACGGCAATATTATGATTGATTCTGATGGTCATATTATTCATATTGATTTTGGCTTTATGTTTGAATCATCGCCCGGTGGAAACATCGGATTTGAACCCGATTTAAAACTAACCGATGAAATGGTTATGGTCATGGGTGGTAAAATGGAGGCACCAGCGTTTAAATGGTTTTGCGAACTATGTGTTCAAGCATTTTTAGCAATTCGACCGTATCAAGATCAAATTGTATCGTTAGTGTCGCTAATGCTTGACACCGGGCTACCTTGCTTTAGAGGGCAAACTATAACCCTGCTAAAGCAGCGGTTTGTACCCACGAAAAATAATAAAGAGGCGGCGCAGCATATGATTGCTATAATTAAAAATTCATATCAAAACTTCAGGACCAGGACATACGACATGATTCAATATTACCAAAATCAAATTCCATATTAAGTTAAAAGGTTATTTACGAGTTAGGTGTGTGATAAAAAATGGGTTATATATTATAATGCTTGTTACTGTTTTTCTTTTTAACTTCTGATATTTATTTATTCTGGTATATATGTTTGTAACAACGTTAAATTATTTAATTATGATGTAATTATATGAATAAAATGTATTTTATGATTTAAATGTACCAGTTTATGCGGAAACAATTTTCCCAGCTTTAGGATCTTTCCCATGACTTTTAAACGAATTGAGACGGCTTCTCGTGACAAATTCAATTTTTCCGAGAGTTGTTTTTGCGTTTGGGCGTTATCCTCATCCAACTATGGTTGCAATTCCACTGCCTTCAACTTTTTTGTTGGTCTTCCACGTTCTTCGTTTCCCACGTCAAAATCACCACTTTTGAATTTTTTAAACCACTCATAGCATTGTGATTTACCAAGAGCATGCTCACCGTAAGCTTCGACAAGCGTTCGATGTGATTCTGTAGCAGTTTCCTTCAAATGATAACACAGAATCAATGATGTTCGCAAATCGTAATATGTAGGCACAAAACGACATTTTTTCAAACTTGTTGTTGTATTCTGTGGTTACACCTTAGAGCAGAAACAGAGATTTTATATGGCTTTTTACCATACAAAATCTTCTATTTCAAGCGTAGACAGTTGGAGAAGAACGGATATATATGGGATCTTACGAAAAATATATGGTTGCACTTTCTTTTATGTAAACAAACAATTTATGTCAAGTTCGATTGGGATTGTCAAAAAAATCAAGTTTTTGTGTACGCACAAGCAGCTTCCCAAGTGTTACTACTTCAAATATATTTTTGTTTTTCTGGAACTTTTTTTGGAACTGAGAACGACATTTGAGTTCCATTTTATTATAAGATTTCCTTTGAACAGTGGAACAAAAACCCTAAACTAATGGAACTAAATAAGTTTGATTGTATATATATATATGTATGTATTCAAAATAGAATTTGGCGGGAATCAGTAATTTGAGGTTAGATTGAAAAATATACTTATTTCAATATTTTCCGTGTTAAATAAAAGAATCGTTTTTTGTATGAATTTGATAAAAATGCATATGTATATTTAAAGAAGTACTTGGGAGGAACATTTTTTTGTTTTTTGGTTTTTGCTATCTTAAGCGTGATTTCCATGAGAAATTCTTACTGACCAGTATATTTTACTGAAAAATACAGAGGAGTAAAGACAACTAAAAATTCCATTAGAGTGACAAGGACATTATTTTTTTTTATAGCAAAACTAAACGGTTGAATTTTGACAGATTTTTGTTAACATAACCAATAAATTTCATAATTTTTCGTGATTCATTGAGTGTGGTTTCATTTTTGTTGTATTTTCGAAAAATTATTTACTTTTGTGAATAAAAATTAACTTAAACTTGCGAAATTTAACACCAAACGTCACTTTATATTTACTATATACCATAAAAATGTCGGATGGGGTGAAGTATTTTTTTTTTTATAGTTAGTGCTTCAGTGTGCGAGAAAAATTTTCTATCCTTACACAATCTGTATGTAGATGTATTGTAAAGTACTGAAAAAATATACTTCGCTTCATATTTTTCTTCAGTAAATTATGGTTATACACCAGTAAATTATGGTTACATATCACAGTAAAAACAATTTTTTTCGAGTACTGAAAAAAAAAATTCCCTTTCACACCTCAACTAAATCTATATTTTTATCTCGCTTTATTTTTACTGGTCAGTAAGAATTTCTCATGGAAATCACGCTTTATCGTTTACGTTGTGGAAGTCACCTTTTGCTATTTGGTTGAATTTTGATGTTGCACATTCTAAAATTAAGAATATAATTAACATGATTATTTGTACATTATTTTTTAAAATACTATAAATAAATAAATAAATATATTTGGTAGTTGCTAAAAATCAGTTAACCATTTAATAAAATTAAAAATAAATAATAACAATAAAATTTTTGGCTGATAAATTCTCTTGACGGCCTTTCAATGTGAACTGTTGAGCTGATGGACTGTGCTTGATGATTTATTTAATTATTGAATTATGATTATGAGTATTAAATGAGTATTAAAAATTTTACACCATATAGGTAATATTTATTTACTTATAAAAAATTTAAATTACATTACCACAAAAAAGCTCAAAAGCAAAAATAATTAACTTCACTTGCCAAAAATAACAAAGAAAATAGCGTTGATCGCCCTCGTATATATGTACATACTTCTACGACTATATAAAAATAAACCATTTCCATCACTTCCATTGCTTATGGAGAAAAATAGAACATTTGTTGGAACTGTCAAATTCAGTTCCATTTTGTTATACTTGGGTTATATGATTTCTCTTTGAGGTTATGTTAATCTTCAGTAAATAAAACTTGGTTTTTTTTGGTGATAAATGAGTGCGTTTAATACCAAAAGTGAAAAAAAAATATGATATTTTTTATCATGATATTCCTAGTGTTCAATCAGGCAAAAATGATAAAAAATTTCATGATAAGTAAAGTAAAGTGAACTTTAACTGAAATGGAAATACACTTCCTCCTCTTAGAAATGCTATAAGAATTTTTAAACATAATCCCCCCCCCCCTGACTTTGTATAGAAACTATTCAATTGTAGTTTCTATAAAAACTTACTATCCGTACTATAAAAACTTACTATCCGTATATCATGATATTTTTTATCATTTTTGCCCGATTGAACACTAGGAATATAAAAATTTAATCGAAAAAATATTTCGCGGCTAATTCTGCTAAGAAAAAAATAACTCCAAAATAATTCGAATTAATTTTTTCTCAACAAAATATAGCTATTATTACCACAGTATTCGAGCAGACCCTAGGAGTGAACATACAGGGTTATGTAGTTTTGTTTTATTCGGAGTTACCATTTTTAGCAAAGTGTCAAACCAAGTATAAAACTTAAAACCTAACAAATTGCGATTTTAATAAGAATTTTTATCGTTTTTCCAAACTTCAAACTTCTGTCAAAATTTGTTTTTTTCTAATTTATCTCGACTGTCTAGTTTTTAAGTTTAGTCTAATTTTAAATAAACCTAGCTAGTTCTTACAAATAAATAATATATTTTTATTAGCAAATTAGTAGTAAATTATTCAATATGTTGATATTTCGTAACATTTTAAATAATATAAAATTACATAAGAAATATTTGGTTGCATCGCGGAAGAATTTTTATCGTCCACTAACACTTGGTGCCTGGCTATCCACGAGAAATAAAAAATCAGTTGATTTGGCCTATAATACTTACGAAAATGTGAATACCACGAATGATTTGCCCCCATTGATTATAATGCATGGGCTATTTGGTTCTAAACAAAATTGGCGAAGTATATGCAAAGCCATTCTACAAAAGACTGCAAAACGAAAAATTATTGTTGTTGATGCACGAAACCATGGTGAAAGCCCTCATACACCAGAACATCGGTACGAGGATATGACGGAGGATGTTGTGGAAGTTTTGCGGAAGGAAAACATTAAGCGAGTTTCTTTGTTGGGTCACAGTATGGGTGGACGGTGTATGATGTATATGGCATTAAAATATGTATGAATGACTTATGTTCATTACAGGGGTTGTTAATTTTAATGCATTTTAAAATTTTCAGCCACATTTAGTGGAAAAGGCTATATTTGTGGATATTTCGCCGGTAAGCTCAAGTCCATCACTAACAAATATGGGACATATTTTCAATGCGATGAATAATGTAAACGTTTCACATAAATTAGAGATGGCAGAAGCTCGAAAGCAAGCTGATTACCAACTTAAACAATTGAATATCCAAGACAAGCAACTTCGTGATTTTGTCCTAACGAATTTCATTCAACATGCTGATTCTCGTTACGGGTGGCGTATTAATGTCGAAGCGCTAAATAAAAATTTTATCTCGCACATTGCCCAATTTCCAAGGGATGCAGTTAACTTAAAATATCCTGGACCCGTCCTATTTGTCGGTGGTGCTAATTCGGATTATATTAGGTAAATATAACAAGCCGATGACTAAACTGTGTGTTAATATATTCATAAATTTATAGAAAAACAGATATAGCCAATATAAAAAAATTATTTCCACGAGCTCATATATCGTTTGTAAGTGATGCTGGACATCGTGTACATCGAGAGCAACCAGAAATTTTTTTATTCCTAGTAAAACAATTTCTAAATCATTCACATAAAATATAATTAATTTGTGATTCCTACAACAAAATAAAAACAAAATTATTATTAATAATTTTTAATTGTATTTTATTGATTTATTTGTAGTGATGATCATTTGCCCGAGATAAGGCGAATATATTTTCCATCAGCCCAATTGATAATGTTACCAAACGCGGGTCATCTGGTTCATGTTGATAAGCCAGCTGAATTTATTGATTTGGTTATTTCATTTTTGTGTGAAATCCATCATAACGAAACATGAATTTAAAATCAAACTAATTATTCTTTGTAAATAAATTAAATAATTTGTATATCTCAGTCAAATAAATAAGAAACTAGTTGAATAAAGTTGGAATTTTTTAGTTTATTATTCGTTTCGTTTTTCTGACAGAAATATTAGTTTGGGTATTACTGACAAACTGGCTACGCCACGATAGTTCCCGACGTCGCTTCTTGCACCTGATTTAAAAATTGGATGATTGACGGATATATTCTAGCTGGAACTTTAAGTTAGCAATAGAGCTCGGGGGCTATTTGTGAATTTGATTCGAACATATTCGAGTCTTCGAAGAATTGGAGTCTTATTTGAATTGAATTAGATTCGTTCGTTTCTTATTTTAATCAAATACGAATCTTATACTTCAAAGATTCGAATTCGTTCAAATGGAATTCACAAATAGAAACCCAGGGTAAAACTCCACGCCCGCAGCCTATATACATTATTTAGCTTATTGGGGTGGCGTTTCCCGAAATTGGCCAGCTCCCTATTGAAAAAAGGTTTACGAAAGGTAGGCTTTCTTCTAATCAACGGAACATGTCTTTCGACAATTATTATTATTATTGGGGGGGCCATGCGGGCGATCAGCCACTTCGCACTGCGACCTAAAAGATCTATTGTGCTGGCCCCTGCTTAATTATCCATCCAGTCAATATTCAGGTTCTTAATGAACCTGACAATACTGCCTCCCGGTACGTGATACATACTATCTGGGCTTATTGCTCTCCCTCCTAGATGTTTACTACAGCATGTAGTTCCGCTAGAAGACGGTAACATTGGAGCTCAAGGACCTCGAGAGGGTTGTCCCACTCCCGTATATTCCTACTCCTGCCCCGTATTCCATTTGATTTTACTCTTACGAGTTGCTGGGAATTGCAAATCACCTGTAGGTCACCCAGCTTTACTACAGGAAGGCTAAATAAAACTGGAGGGTGCCTGGTATCCAGAGTCCGCATATTTTGGGCTGATTAACCTATCAGCCATTCATCTTTCGGCATATGCTGTTCCACCTTAGATTAGGGTTTTTTGTCAAGGTTTTCTCCTTTAGCGCCGTACTTTAGCCTGTGCCAAATGGCCAAAAATGTGCCAAGTGGCCTTAGTTACCAGTGGTTGCCACGAGGAGGCAGTACGTACACTTGCGAATTGTGAACAGGTTACCCCTTACACAATTGTACCCATCACGCAGCTGCCTAATGACAAGACAAGAACAGCTCACGTGATGCGCACCCTATTGGAAGGTTACGGAGCTGGTAGATTAATCTACTCAACTTTGATCCCCCCCTCCAATAGACGCCAAACCACCATGTCTTTCGACAATACAGCTGTATAACATATTGAATGGTTGAATATTGTCATTCAAATTAAAACCACGTTGAAGAAAGTCCCAGTTGGCGCTGTTCAAAAATTCATTCAAGGAGGCATAGGTCGGTATTACTGAAATTGAAATGAAAATTATTAAAATATGGAAAAGAGTGGCAAGTTAACTGAAAATAAATATTCATCATAATTATAGTCTGTAGTAGATACTCGTGCAACCAGTGAAGTCCTCACACGATCACACCTCCTTCAAAAATTTATCGCGACTTTAGGTTAAACAATTCAGCGGGGTGGTTGAAATGCTGGCTCGGAAATCAAACAATGCGGTTGCCCTTTCGTCCGTCGAAGAAGAGGAAAAACACCATCCACGTCAAACTACTAGGTTAACGAGTGATTAATTAATTCACTACGCCTCCTAAGGTCGGTGTCAAAGTCATATCTATCCTTTCTATATACAATGGGGGATTTCAGGTCCGGCAACTGTTGGCAACATGTTGAGTAAAATAAACATGATTTTTTCTGAATGACACCGATTTATCGCAAATTTCATGGCAATGTGATAGATCGAATGTCATTTTCCATCAGTTAATTTTCAATGACAACATGTTGGAAGAACTGATGAAAGCGCCCAATGTAGTCAGATGGGCAGAATTCCTCTGAATTCATTTTAAACGTAAACTAGGTCTCACCGATCGATTGAAGGTAACAAATAATTTATACCCCTTTCCCCTTAATCGTGTCACTTCATTCGATGTGACAATTGTCGTGTCACTTCATTCGACGTGACAATTGTCGTGTCACTTCAACATTAAATTGGTATTCTCTTAGTCGATCGAAATGATTATATAAGAGAATATGACGTAAAAGGAGGTTTGTCACTTCAAAAAGTTCAAACGACGATTATCACATCGATCGGAAGAGTATACCATAATTTGATTGTCTGTGACAAGTGACACGACTAAGGGAAAATGGGTGTTAATGTTTATTGTGACGGTTTTAATACTGGAGTTGGTCGAATCTCACTCCTAACCCGCTTTTTGATCCATGCGATTATCAAAACTCCGGAAGACCACATGTCCGAATTGTTAAATGAGTTAAAGTGATCGACTGATAAGCCAATATTAAATTAAATGAATGTAATGGAAGTATCTATCAGAAACCCTATCTTAGGACAACAATAATCTACAATCCGCTTGACTGCAGGACTGCAGCACAATCGTCGATTTTTGAGCAAACGTATGACGGCAATGCGTTCTGTTTCACCGAAGGATTAATTATGATAAAGATATTTTTTTCTTCCTGAATCTCGGCCGGAATAATCGATTCGACTGGCTGACCCGTACCAAAAGTGCCATGAATAGTAGGTGCTGTAATTTGATTTGATGAGCTGTCACTATGATGGCTCGGATTCACCTGGGGTGGATAAGATGATTGCAGTTCTTACATACTTGCAGATTTTTATAATAAGCTGTTAATCTATTTTCGGTTACATCTGCAGTCAACTTACTTATGTCCAGTGGCTTTGTTGCTCTTTCCGCCAACGCATCAATTTTAGTAATAAGCTTCCTCATCGTGTTGTTAGAGAGCCACTGGTTACAAGTAGCACAAAAATAAACGATACATCCAATTTTTTTTCAGCGAGTTGATGGTTGGACGGTCGATGCTACATATCTACTACAGTCGTAGTGAAATTGACTGTCGCAAAACCGGCAGCAAAATACGTGCAGAAACACTGTGGAAAACGATTTAGAATAACACTGGCAAGTCACGCTTTCCGTAAAATATAGTATACCGCTATGTGATTTATCGTTATTAAGGTGCTAATAAGTTACTGGATTCTATACTATATAACAATACAAATATGTGCTTATAAAATCTGTTGTAAAATTATTGATGAAAGCTATGCAAAATTATCATAGTAGGTCATACCCAGTGTTAAGATGTTAAAAGTAAACTGCAAAAGAGTTGGAAGTGTTTCGAGCCCAGAACTCGATATCACAGAACTCATTCCTAAAGAGACAACATTCCTATTGCAGAAATCAATAAATCGTTCTCTAAGCCGAGATCAAAAGGCTAATATCATCTGTCGTGCTTAAGGCCAAATATAACACACATTATTGTTCTCTCGAATGTGACACATTCCATGAATCGCCGAATATTCTCCTGTTACATTTTATTGCAGTGCTCCCATGAAACGTCTTGGACGATTCATGCCTGTCGTTTTGAAAATAAAACATACGTGGAAATCTTGTCCTTGTTCCTAAATAGATCTCCTTCTGTTGAAAGGGGTGCAACTCCTAGCCATTATGAGAGTATGTGTGCGATCGCAAAGTACTTCATTCTCTCACCAGTATTAGTCACAATTTCTATTCGGCAAAACTTTCTTAAGTTGGTCTGTTTTTTGCTAGTTCTTCCATTAAACGATCTTAAAAAAATAAAAATGAAAAACCACAACAAAAAGAGTCTGTCCCTCTAGAACTATAGTTTCAAAATGCAAGAGGCTCTTTAAAATAGCAAGGGAAACAAAAGCTACTGAATACTGGGACTCCTATAAGATAGTCCTAAAACTTTTAAATATGAATTAAGAAGTGCGAAGAACAGATCGTGGAGACTGTACTGCGGCAAGCCTACGCAAAGTAAAAACTACCTACTAACTGGCCCTTTCATCCCAAGTGAACTTCAACTTCATCCCAAGTAAACTTCTGCTGAAGGCTCATTATCCTTAGGTAACAGAGCAAGTAGCCTCATAGGTCAAATTATTATTAGAAGGAAGATTCTGTGTTCGATAAATAGTTTTAAACTATATAAGTCGCCAGGACCTGATGGTATTATCCCTGCGGATATCCAACAGATTATAGACCTAACCGTTTTCTGGTTAGAAGTAATTTTTAAAGGTAGGCCAGAACTATATCACGTTCCTAGAAAATGGACTGAAGTGAAGGTTGTATTTATACCTAAGACGGGAAAACGCTCACACTGCAGTCTCAAAGACTTTAGACCTATTAGCTTATCTTCCTTCCTCTTTAAAACACTGGAAAGACAAATAGGAGCTCATATTAGAGGCGCCATTGGGCCGAAAAAATTGTCAAAATCTAAACATGCTTATTGCAAGGAGAGATTTGTGTAACCTTTTTGGATATTAAGGGAGCCTTTAATAACGTGCTTCCGCGGACTGTAACTCGGGCACTTTCGAATCTTATGAGTGTTGCACTGAGGAGCACGTCCACCCAGGCATTGGATACTCTGCTATTCCTTTATAGACTTCTTGGGAAAACAGTTGACAGCTTGTACTACCATACGACTATAATCCACTTCAATGTGGACCTATAACAATGCAGGGCACTCATCTATATTGTGAAACAAAGGGATTCCCAAGACCACTGCCTATACTATCCAGTCACTACCTTTTGACACAAAGTTCCGGACTGTGCTCCCGTCCAGAGACGACTGGGTGATGGATGCAGTTCTAGAACCAGGTGTTATAAATTTCTTCACAGATAGTTCAAAAAGGAATTGGAAAATCGGGGCTGGGGTGTTCCACGAAGAAATTCTGTTAAACCTCTCCTTTCGTCTCCCCGACTATTGTAGCATTTTTCAAGCTAACGTAACTGTAATTAAGGAAGTCGTAGACTAGTTGAAATATAATGTAATATCGGCTGATGATATTCGCATTTATACGCACAGTCAGGCTACCATTAAAGCGCTTCAAGCACATCTCCTCACGTTGAGGGTAGTCTAGAACTGTCTCTCATCTCTTAACGAGATAGCAAATCAGTTCAACATCTAATATGGGTACCAGGGCATTTCAATAGTATATGGAATATAAAAGGCTATGAGCTGGGTCGACGTGGTATAGTGATGCAAACGACTGCTTCAGGAAGAAGCCAGTAAGTTGACGAACGACAAATGGTCAAATAATACCTAATGTGTAATAACTCGGCAGGTCCGGCCAAAATTAGATTTGGCCAAACCCAAACCGCTGATCTCATTTCAGCGGTGTCAGGTCAGTATTTAGTTGGATTCTTCTCACAAGACTACTATCGCAGTTCTGAAGACGAAGAGGAGGAATAGATCTTCTTTACACTTGTCCTCGTCCGTCTGTCCCGGAACAGACCAAAGTTTCTAGGGGCAACCCTTTCAAATGACCTGGCGAACCTCAATAGGATGGAACTCAGGAGTATCCAGCGCTTTGTTAATAGCTCAAAATGGTTTCAATGAGTAGGTGGATAAATAATAAATTGTGCAGAGAGGATTAAAATATATCCTTTTAAATTAAACTAAACATTTAGTTTTAACTAATTTAGCCGTCCCATCGTTAGATTTTTTGTGCATGGCTCCCGGTCTATTATACTCCTGTACGGTTCGTGCCTCACCGAAAAGACCAAGCAAATCTAGTCACATTTGCGTTGCATTTCTCAGCGAGGCCACGGGTATGTATATTGATATGTCAATAATACGTACCACAAGATTACTGTCACTTTTCAGTAAATATTTCATTTATGTCGTCAAACGTAATAACTCCAATGCTGTCGATTTGGCATATTTAAAATTTGAAAATCCCAACACAAAAAATAATTTTCCACCGCTATTTGTAATGCATGGCCTCTTTGGGTCAAAAAAAAATTGGCGAAGTACATGCAAGGCAATGGCAGAAAAAATACATAAACGTAAAATTTATGTACTTGATGCCCGAAATCACGGAGATAGCCCTCATACTCAAGATCATCGATACGAGGATATGGCGGCGGATATTTTACAACTTATGGAAAAGGAGGATATAGCGAAAATTGCACTGCTGGGTCATAGCATGGGCGGAAAGTGTATGATGTATATGGCATTGAAATATGTAAATGAGCAATTCTTTAATAGATTTTTGGTAATTTTAAAACACCTTTTTATTGCAGCCGCATTTAGTCGAGAAGGCTATAATCGTTGATATTACACCAATTAGTAAAAGCGAATCGTTAAATAATCTCGGTGTTATATTAAGCACACTTAAACTGATCAAAATATCACCTAAAGTAGGAATGCCCGATGCTATAGAACAGGCTGATAAACAACTACAACTGCTAAATGTTAAATCTAAAAGTACTCGACGATTTATCCTAAACAATTTTATTCAGTATCCAGATGGGCGATATGGATGGGAGATGAATATAGAAGCTTTAGATAAAAGTTTTACAAAGTATATCGCCAAATTTCCTGCCGATGCACATAATTTGAAATATAAAGGTCCCACGCTTTTTTTAGGAGGTTCTGATGAGGATTCTATTGAGTTAGTATACAAACTGGTTACGGTTATAGGTCTGAATTTAAATAAATCTCGTTTTTTAGTGATAAAAAATTGGCATTGATACGTAAAGAATATTTTCCCGAAGCACGATTAATAGTGTTACCAGCAGCTGGTCATTTGGTTCACATTCAGCAGCAATCTCTACTGATTGGAATAGTCGTATCATTTTTATATGATGGCTTGGCCTAAGTTCCATAGTATACCTACCATTTCTAAATTTCTTTTTTCCAGCAAGCAAACCAAATTATAAATAAATGTATTTGACAAGACGAATAAACAAAATTACTAGTTCACTTTTATTTTTAATTTTTGTCATTAGATATTTAAATCGTAAGATATTTAAATTTTAATTTATTTAGTAATGTTTCACAAGTTTATAAAAATTTTGAAATTCATTGAACCGAGCAATAACGTCTGCCGTTCACTATCCTTAAATGCCAATCAATTTGTACGAAACGGAAAAATACCTATAGATATGTCTTATACATTGTGTAAACAACTAACACCAAACTCAACCGAAGGACCACCATTAATTATAATGCACGGGCTTTTCGGTTCAAAACAAAATTGGCATGGTTTATGTGAGCCCCTAGTAAAGAATCTGGAAAATCGTGATGTTTTTTTGGTTGATGCTCGTAACCATGGAGATAGTCCACATACGCGAGAACATCGATATGAGGATATGGCGGAAGACGTTGTTGAATTTATGAGTAAGAGAAAATTTAAGAAAATTGCTGTACTTGGACATAGCATGGGAGGACGGTGTATGATGTATTTAGCACTAAAATATGTATTAATGTTGTTAACAATTTTAAGACGAATGCTATATAATTTTTCAATTTTCAGCCACATTTAATCGAGAAGGCTGTAATTGTGGATATCTCTCCACTGAGCCAAAGTGATACGTTTGTTCATATGGCTTCCGTTTGTTTTATTCTTGAAAGAGTGCACGTTTCACAAGAATTAACTATGCATGACGCTTTGGCAAATGCTGATGACCAACTGCAGCAGTTTAATCTGAGTACCCCTTTTCGTAATTTTCTCTTAACGAATTTAGTTCGAAACCCAGATGGGAAATATAGATGGCGATTTAATTTAGATGCACTAAGTAAGAGTTTTGCAGGTCATATTCTTTTATTTCCATCCGACGCAATTAAGATGAAGTATTATGGCCCTATACTATTTATCGGTGGTGTTGATGCAGACTCTATTTCGTAAATAAAAATTTTTTTTTTTAGCCATGAAGTAAGAAAATCTAATCTAAGTAATTTTCACACGCACTACTGTAGTTTAGTTTAGTCTTTCAGACGAATATAAAGTCAAGTTCGGTTTCGAATTACTATCATTTCAAACAAATGTGGAAGTAACTAATTCAACTTGTGGCGCTGCTACTGTTACATGAATATTTCGATGCTGCGGGTGTGAAAATACTTGTGAAGGTGAACACTTCGATAGTGGAGTGATGCATATAAAAGCCTTTGAAGAGGTACACGGCTAACTTGTGAATTCTCAAAATCAGCGTTTCGGTTTGATCCGGAACAGCGAAAAGAAAAAATTCTGGCAAGTTTACTTCATCCTGTATCTTTAAAGATTAGATGAAAAAAAATTCCCTTAAAAGAAAGAACGAAGAGGAACCCTTAAATGTTATTTTATTTGTTAGATTCAATGTAAACAAATATGTTAGAAAAAATGTTATTGGAAACTATGGTCGATTGCCTTCTTCGAAGATAATTTTGTTTTTAAAATGAAAAGTTTGCCTCTAATACTTAAAGGGTACAGGGTGAAGTAGACAGTAATAATTTTTTACTTTCGATATTCTGAATAATATTGATTTTGAGAATCCATAATATACTTTAAGAGCCGTGGGCCACATTGTTAGATTTTCTTACTTCATGCGACTAACGCTCTATGATAATAGTATGTGTTTAATTTTTTAAACAGAGAAGGTCAACTGCCAACGATAAAAAGAAAGTATTTTCCAAATGCCGAAATAATAATGTTACAAAATTGCGGTCACCTGGTTCATGTTGATCAACCACAAGAACTTATTAATTTGGTCTCGAGATTTCTTAGTTAGTAATTATATGTGAAGAAAAGATGTCTACAAACATTATGTAATTCATAAAATTACAATAAAACATAATAAATGAAATGTTTCACAAGAATCTTACAGTGTAATTTAATTTGACATCAATAATAAACAAAATTCGAATTTTAATTTTTAATACAAAAATTAACAAAAATCTATCGTGTTTCCTTTCCTCAATTAAGTAAATATTTTTTCTCAATATTGATTTGGTAATGGTTTTAGCTGTAAATAATTCAAAAATAATTATAATTTAAAATAGACATGTTAATAATTCGCAATATTGCACAAATACTAACAATAAAATGTCATTCGAATTATTCAACAAAACGAAATAAATCAATTGACATGGCTTACATTACTTATGAAAATGTTAAGACAACTAATGATTTGCCACCATTGGTAATCATGCATGGACTTTTTGGATCAAAACAAAATTGGCGAAGCATAGGTAAGGAATTACTAAACAAGCTTCAAAATCGTAAAATTATTTTAGTTGATGCGCGTAACCATGGAGAAAGTCCTCATACCGCAGAACATCGGTACGAGGATATGGCGGATGATATTGCACAACTTATGAAAAAGGAAAGCTTGAAACATGCTTGTTTAATGGGCCATAGCATGGGCGGAAGATGTATGATGTATACGTCGCTAAAATATGTAATGATTTAAAGGAATAATAAGAGCTTGTGCAACCCGTGACTTATCTTATGTTTTTAAATTGCAGCCCCATTTAATAGAGAAGGTTATAATTGTTGATATTTCACCAGTCAGCTCAAGTACTTCTCTACAAAATATGGAATATATAATAGGTGCACTAATGAAAGTACACGTTTCACATAAATTAGAAATTAAGATTGCTAAAAATGAAGCTTATAAGCAACTAAAAAATTTAAATGTTCGAAACTCAGATTTATGTGATTTTCTATTAACGAATTTCATTTATGACCCGGATCGTGGATATAGATGGCGTTTTAATTTAGATACTATAGCCAATAGTTTTGCTTCGCACACCCTTACTTTTCCAGAAGATGCTGTTAATTTAAAATATCTTGGGCCTGTACTTTTTATCGGAGGAGAAGATTCGAATTCTATTAAGTAAATATGTAAAAATAATGGGCGCATCCAGTCACAAAGGCTTCATTCACTAAAAAAAAGTAGGTTTCTCATATTTTACGTACTAAAAAAATCAATTTCAAACCTCATTGTGCTGGACGCGTCCAATAAACATGTTATCTACTTTTCTAGCCATTTTTGTATCTAAATCCAATTATATATTTTAAAATTATAGTGAGACTCATTTGCCTAAGATACAGAATTTATATTTTCCTTCAGCACAATTGATAATGTTACGAAATGCCGGCCATCTAATTCATGTTGATCAGCCGGCTATACTCATTGATCTTGTTGTTAAATTTTTACAATAATAATTTACAAGTAATTTGTTTTTGTTAATAAAGATGGATTAATGTAATAATGTATTTCAATTTATTAGAATGGAATTTGCTATTTGGAATTTTATTTGCTATCTCCAAATATTTATGTAAATATTTTTTCGTTTGAGTGAAATATTCTACCTTTTAGAATATCTCTAATGAACACCTCTAAATGTGATAAATCAAAAAAGGAGTCTCTTTCCTGGGGGGCTATTTCTGAATTCGAATGTGTAAAATTCGCTTCTACATTCGTATTCCTATTATATTTAGAAATAGCACAGTGCTGAACAGCAGTACGGCAAACTAATGGCAAGAAAAGCAAAATATCAGGTAGCGAGAATCATTAACATTTATTATTTGTACAATTCAATTAGTACAATATAAATGGGATTTTCGTCGTATAGATTAAGAACATTGTATGTGGATACGCTTAACGAAAAAATATACCAAAAGAGAAAGTCCTGTGCGGTTTTTCATAATGATGCTATGTTTTTAATTGAGGTGATAAAAATATCGGTGCGATCTCAGTTAGCTAGAATTAAATGACATTTTATTTCAATTTGCCTTTGTCTGCTTTCACAGAAACGATTTTTCTGTATTCTTGAAATTTAATTAGTTAGTTTCATCTTCACCACTTTCCAATTCTTACCAACTTCATGAGCAAACAATGTCAATGCTCATTGACATGAGCAAAGGAACTGAACCTACGTCTCTTGCATGTTCCCCAAAAAGGCAGCGTCTAGAGTGAGTACTAATACGTTTTGGTGCACCGCAAGTCTAGTTTTGGCCAAACTGGTTTTGCTACACTACTTGTGAGGGTGTGACCCTTCTTCTGCTAAGGCTGGCGCCTGTTTCCTGAGTTCTAGCTTAAACGCTGTGATAGGCCTCCTCAGACTTACTCTTTCCGGTTGCAGCTGGAGAGTGGTACCGTGACTAGCGAGCTCATCCGTCCTGCGCACCGCCCCTATACCGTCCGAGTGGCCAGGCAGGGGCTCAGATTAACTGAATGTTGAAATGCTCACTCATCTCACATCGCGAAACCCGTGATGTCAAGGAAACTGATTCCAGCGACCTGACTGCCGCCTGACTAAGGATACCACATTATGCTTCGACCACGTTACGACCTCTTTAATCACTATCACCTCAACCTGATATACGTTGCAGTATAATGACCCATCCCTCTAGGATTCCCTTGGATGAAATGTAGGGTTGCCAGTAGGACTTCTTTGGGGAGTATGGTGCTTCTTTTCTGGTTCCAATTTTGCTGTGTTCTTGTTTTCTGTAATTTGTATATTGTATAGAAGTATACAACTTTTTTACAACTTACAGAAAGTAGATACATTGCAGGGTCAGAGCCAGAGCGGAAGCACTGTACTCCCTAGAGAAGTACAACTGGCAACCCTAATGAAACATGGAATGAAAGCCTTTCTCGAAGCCTAGAGCAGGTATAATATAGTCAAGGGCCAGCTCATCCTTTAGTGAACTACCTACAGTCGAGTGTCCCGTATTAATTCACTGCCACTGGAAAACGGCTGCAAGTCACACAGCCGCAGTGGCCGCCATATTTTTGCCAAAAATGTTGACCGGAAGAAGGTGAAACATAACCTCTAAGGCACGTGCAGTGACGACCTCAATGCGCCGCTTAAAAGAATACAGCCTATTCTTTGCACTTTTTATGGTCACTTTCTTTGCACTTTTTATGTTCTGGTCTGGACCTCGAACTGACTTACTGTCCTAGATAATGCCCAAATATCTTGCTCTGTCAGTAAAAGCAAGTCTCGAGCTTTTCAAGATGGGAGGGACAACTACCGCGATTTTGTATTTCTTAGTGAAGAGAACCAGCTCTATCTTGGACGGGTCAATTCCAGTTCAATTTTGGTAGCCCATTCCGTAACAATTGTGAGCGCACTCCGCATTACGTCCACAATCGCGCCCAGTAATTTCCTGGAAACAGCTATGATTTTCTGGAAAAGTACATGATTTTCGATGTACATCAATTTTTTTTGATGTTTTTTGGCGAAAAGAATTTGACATAATTAAACGGATGTGTATAACAGAGAGCTGTCAATAAAGTGTATAATAAAATAAAAAATATTTCTCTCGAGTTATTTGCTTTTATTCGTGTCATCCTTGTGTTAATTAAACCGTAATAATATTTTTTCCCCCTCTAAAACACATAAAACAAAATATCAAGATGAGGCCTTGCCCTACGCGCTTGGCCATCAATTTACATCATTTGAGAAAAATGGTCAATACGATTCGATTTTCAATTTTATCTATGTATTTGCAGGAATTCTACTTTGTTGAGGAATTCGATAGTTCAATTGTTGTTATAAATTGTCATACAAAATACAACTTAAATCATTTTTAATAAAACATTTCTAAGAATAAGGAGTACTTATAGATTTGAACCATTTTTTATTCATTTTGATATTTAATATGAAACAATGCCGGTCCCTTAGGACAGCCACCCTAACCTAACATAACCTAAATATGAAACATTGGTAAAATATGGATTTGACGGTTTGAAATGCCGGTTTACCATTTTGCATACGGTAATGCTTAAGGCAGATGAACATTATTTTGAAAATTTTTGAAATAAAAAAGTTAAATTTGAATAATTTATTTGTAAAGTGTTACTAAAGATACATATTAAACCGAAAGTGGCCTGACTGAAAATGTCCGAGATAAATTCAACATTAAAACGGCGGCTTGACTGAAAGCAAAGATTATATATCAACAAGCCGCCGTGTACATGTTGAATTTATCTCGGACGTTTTCAGTCAGACCACTTTCGGTTTAACATGTATCTTTAGTATGTGTAAGCAAACATCATAGCATATTAGAGATGAGTCATTCAGTAAAAAAATTAAAAAACTAGGGTACCCCTAATTCTTTATATAAGGGACCTTTGTTGTACATGTATTGGAATAAAAAACCAACACATTAAAGTTAAATTATTGCATGTAATTTGTATGTTAAATATTTACATAAGTGGTTTCACAGTTGACAGCAGCTGTCATTTGTCGCTCGGTAACATTTTTCGGAACGATGCACTAACACGATTTCATTTTTATGTCATCGAAATGCCATTTAAACGTCAAAGCAAATATAACGAAATAATAAATAAATAATAAATTGTTTTAAGAAAATATATTTGCCATAGGAAATTAGAAATGTCAAAAAACTGTCGTTTTTCAACTCGGATTCGACTCGGAGTCTGTTTTTTGTTGCAACTGGAAACCACAATATATAGCAAAGGTTTACTATGGACGTGTTCGAAGTTTATAATAATTTTGGTTTTGTAATAATTTTGACAGGAGTGAAATAATTTTCTCTTTCGTATTTTGTAATAAGTTTTATTTGTACTATTTTATTTAGGACGTGTTCGAAGTTTGTGATAATTATTCCAGCTGTAATAATTATGACATTATTTTATATGCAACCAAATTATTACTGCCACTACGTGTTGTAAATTTGACACTTCTGTAATAATAAACAAAAGCGCGCAATAACAATAACTAAGCCGTATTACGTTAATTTATTTCTAAAAAATATAGTACAAATAAAACTTATTACAAAATACGGGATAGAAAATTATTTCACTCCTGTCAAAATTTTTACAAACTTCGAACACGTCCTATATATCGCATCGGGGTACCCTGTTTTAATTTTTTGTTTTTGTTTGAACTGAATGAATCATCTTTAATATGGGATTATCTTTGGTATGTTTTTTTTTTTTTTTTTTTTAAGTTACCAATTCAACTGCTCTAACTTTCCACTGTATAAACGTAGTAGACGGGAATGCAAACAAGAGCCTCTAGAGTGTAGCCCACAAATTATAAGCTGTCAAATTTCGAATTTTGGTTGATAGTGATACTAACGAGAATTTTTTAGAAGTCAATTTTAATCATTTAATTTATTATGGATGAGGAAAATAAAGTATGATTTTTTGTAAACGGGTTATATGTAAGTGCATTTTTAACTATGTATGATGTTTTGTTATAATTTCAGGTGCTAAATTTCTTAAAATCATTTAACATCGAGCTTGGAACACATGTCCTCTATGATTCAGCCGCTAGCAAATTTTTTCGTTTTTTGGCTGAAAATATTACGGGTGAAAATGTTTTAAAAAACGATGAATTAAGAGAGTACGAGATTTTCATTTAACCTAGTTTTCTAATTGGCTGATATATCAATTTTGTTTTTTAGTTATTATGAAATGGAACAAACTGCATCAACATGCGAACAACAAGAAATTCTTTATGGAGAAGATTTAAAAAAATCCTTAGGAGAACTTAAAAATAAATTTCCAAATCTTACAAAATATGATGATGAAGAAGTGAAAATGTGTGAAAATGACCTTAAAGATATTACGGAGTTAAAAGAGCTCTATGAAACGATATTGAATGAGAGTAAAATATTATTAAACGAAACTAAGAAGAAAAATTTGCATCTAAATAAAAAGTTGATCTATGTACAAGAACATGACGAACGGTTAAATTCTGAATGTTTACAAAATTTGAGAGAAGCGCAAGAAATTCAAAATGATATTCAAAAATCTCGTCAAGAAATTGAATCAATATGTTCTTGTATCCAATTATCCCCTTTCTATATGCATCAATTTCCATTAGAGGATTTTTTCTCGAAATGTCGTGATTTTAACAACTACATTGATCAATATTTACGCAAAAGTTTCGAAGTCATCGACTTAAATATGCCAGATATCGAGGCTGACGATGACAAGTATACAGTAGAAATTGGAAAAATTAAACAAATCATTAACAATAGTACATTTAAACTAAAAAAAGCCGAGAAGAAATTGAGTTCTCTAAAATCAGTTATCAAAGAATTGGAAAATTTTAATAGAATCTCATACGGATACCAGGATATGAAAATTGAATTGGAACAAGCGACACAGGAAAACAAAGAAAAGAATCTTCAAATAAACATCCTAACAGAAACCCTTAAAAAATCCGTTCAAAAACTAAACCAACAAAAAATCAACAGTCTGATTCATGACGCAAATGCATATAAAATTCAAAGGGCAGAGCGGCGTCTCAAGGATGTACAACAAATTGAAAGTATGAGCCAAAAGTTTATGTTGTTATGTGAAGTTTTGTGGTTTTCGGTAAACTTCGATACTGATATGTTGAACGCGTATAAAAATGTTCTTAGAGAAGATATCGCAGAAGAACGAAATCACTTGAACTGTTTGAAGGGGATTGAAAAATTGAATACCTTGTTGCTAGATGATTTAGTGGCCAATTATTCAACCGAATTTATTAATGAAATAACAAAACGTTTGACACGTTCGAATTTTAATCAGATTACGCTTAAAGATTACGATGATATGATTACCAATATACCAGTTCAATTGGAAACAATTTCAAATAAATCTGGTTATGACGATATAAATCAATATATAGAATTTCTGCAAGAGAATTCGTGCCAAATTGTCAAATTGGTCTACGACGGACCATTGGCTAAGCCACAGATCGTCAATCCCGATTTAAGAAATATAATATACAATTGCAAAATTGAAAAGACCAAAATTAATAAAAAATTGAACGAATTAGGGGAAACATTTAAACAAGAATTTAAGATTAAATGGGTAAATATCGACACCAAAATATTTTAAAATAGGTAAACTAATACAATTTCTTTATTTATCCACTAGGGCAACAGTAAAACTTGGAAATACAGCAATCTACTGTGGATATGGTTTTTAACCGACCCAAAGAGGATTACTGATGCTATT
The DNA here is from genome assembly GCA_958295665.1 of Tipula vernalis. Taxonomy (NCBI): domain Eukaryota; kingdom Metazoa; phylum Arthropoda; class Insecta; order Diptera; family Tipulidae; genus Tipula; species Tipula vernalis. Next base: position 78,007,541 of record OY282559.1, on the reverse strand, counting down.
GATGAAATCAAATTAATGGAATCAAAAACGCGAAAAGTCGTTTCTGGAATGTTATGTAAACGCATTTAATTAAAATAAATCATTTATTTCGCATTAATGTTTTTCTTGTTATTCGAATTCAACAAAATTGGAGCCGGACATTTTCAATATATGAATTCAAATGTTCGTTTAACTCGTGCATTTAGAGTCTAGCCCTCGTTTTGGCTTTTGATAAAACCAAAAAGCTTCTCCGAGGGCAATTCAGCACTATTTGGGAAGGTGCCGAACACAATCCTGGCTCGAGGCAGGTTTTCCGCCTCGGCCACGATCAGCTGTGCATCCTCCCATGGCTTGATAGTTCCTATGGCCTGCCTGAGCCACTGAACAATAGCCCGGTCAGCACAGGTTAGTACCAGCCAACCAGGCCGAAGCTGACTGCCAAGGAACTAAGGTTTAAGCTCCTTGGCCTCTTGCTCTAGCACCTTTTCTAGGATGCCCTCCTGGACAGCCTTAAGCTGCTCTCCAGTGAGGACAACCTCAGGAAAACCAGAGGGCAAGATCCCAACGATCTCCGACTCCGCAGCCTGCCTGAAGGTAAGTCCAGACCGGACCGCAGAACCCGAGACCGCCGGGACAGATTCTTCTCCCCTGGCCTTTTTTGTGCCGGTGGAGTACCCTCATCCGAGCGGATTCTCTTCGACGGTGCTTTCACAGAGGAGATACCCCCACTTACGGGGGCCGAGTTCTCATCTCCTGAGGTGTCCATGTCGGAGTTGAGAACTAATTTCTCAAGCCCCGAACGGAGCTTCCTATCCGATGGACCACTCATCGAGAGTCCCACAGCGAAAAGAGGGCCGAGGTCCTCGAAAACCACTGCGGAACTATCGCTGGTGCGTGACGCTTTAGGAGCGTCACCATCCTTATTATTATTTACTTGTTTTAACATTTTGTTCCCACGAGTTGCTGGGAAAATAAAGTCGCCTGTGGGACACCCAGCTTTACCACAGGAAGGCTAAATAAAACTGGAGGGCGCCTGGTATCCAGAGTCCGCATACTTTGGACTGATTAACCTATCAGCCATTCATCCATCGGCATATGCTGTTCCACCTTAGATTAGGGTTTTTTTATCAAGGATTTCTCCTTTAGCGCCGTACTTTAGCCTGTGCCAAATGGTCAAAAGTACCAAACGGCCTCAGTTACCGGTGATAGCCACGAGGAGGCAGTACGTACACTTGCGAATTGTGACCAGGTTACCCCTTCCACAATTGTACCAACCACGCCAGCTGCCTAAAACATGACCAGAACATCTCGCGTAATGTGCCCTACCGAAAGGTTACGGAGCTGGTAGATTACTCTACTCAACTTTGATCCCCCCTCCAGTAGATACTAAATCGCCAAACGTTATCAATACATATCAAAGTGAAATAAAAATTTTGTTTTTGTTCAACATGAAATGTTTTTTTATTATATCGAAATATTTTTCTTTATCTCTAAGGCCCGTTGTACATTTCAGCTAAGCTAAGCGAGAAACGTAGTTTATATTAGCACAGTTTAGACCGCTTAGCTCACTCCGTTGCACATTTCAGCTAGTTACATCGCTCACACATACATTGATTTTTCTGCATAATTCATTTATTATAATTTATGACACGATACCTAATATAACTAAGTAGCCTACGAGTTAATAATAAAATATACAAAAACATCAGTGTATGTGTGAGCGATGTTCGCTGGCATAGCAAGGCGAAGACAACTCGAGCTATGATAGTTTGCATCGCTCTAAACAAAAAACATAGCTCGCATAGTTTAGCTCAAGTGTGCAACGTTCCATTAAATCTCTTTATTTACAACCGAAAGCTATGCACATAGCGCACATCGCGTAGCTTAGCTTAGCTGAAATGTGCAGCGGGCCTAAATCCTAACTCTGGTCATATACCATGTTTCCATGTACCGAGTTTAAACAGGTTTAGGTTTCGTTGAGTTGAAAATATGGCGGCGCTAACCCGTACCGTTTCCATGAACAGAGTTAGGATTTAGAGTTGAAGAAAAATATTTCGATAGAATAAAAAAATAAAATTGCGTATTGAACAAAAACCAAACTTTTATTTCGCTTTGATATATCGTCATAACGTTGACAACGACATTTTTGTGTATTTTTTTAATTATTTTGGGGAAATATATTTAGTAATATGCGATGCACCATTTATAATTTAAAAAAATGTTTGACAGATAGAATCTAACTCAAACAAATAAGATTCGTCGAGTTTATTTGGATTTAACGAAACTCTACCCTAATACGCGTTTCCATGCACATAAACCGAGTTGAACCTAGGTTAACTCTATCATGGAAACATGAATCATTACTACGTTTCCATGACAGAGTTAACCCGATTTAAGAGTTTCGTTGAGTTAATAACATGGCGGCGCTAATCCATATCGTTTCCATGCAATTATAAATTCTAATGTAATTTATCATTTCACAAAGTCACTTTTGGAAATTTTATTTGTTTGGTGGAAATTTTTAAATTTAATATTGATTGTGATTTTATGATTTATAAAGTATTATGGAGAGAAAAGAACACTCGCAATGCCATTTTGAATTGGTGTAATTCTTTTTTTCGCTTGTGACAGATAAAATCCCTTTTAACCCTACCACTTTCGTTGAGTTATGTTGGATTAAGAAACTGAACGAAGATCAAAAACTCGACGTGTTTCCATGATGAGATAAACCATGTTAATCCCGGTTAACTCCGTCATGGAAACGTAGTACATGTTTCCATGATAGAGTTAACCTAGGTTCAACTCGGTTTATGTGCATGGACACGCGTATTAGGGTAGAGTTTCGTTAAATCCAAATAAACTCGACGAATCTTGTTTGTTTGAGTTACATTCTATCTGTCAAACATTTTTTAAAATTATAAATGGCGCATCGCATATTACTAAATATATTTCCCCAAAATAATTAAAAAAATACACAAAAATGTCGTTATAAACATTATGACGATATATCAAAGCGAAATAAAAGTTTGGTTTTTGTTCAATACGCAATTTTATTTTTTATTCTATCGAAATATTTTTCTTCAACTCTAAATCCTAACTCTGTTCATGGAAACGGTACGGGTTAGTGCCGCCATATTTTCAACTCAACGAAACCTAAACCTGTTTAAACTCGGTACATGGAAACATGGTACATAGTAGAAATGGTACGGGTTAGCGCCGCCATATTTTCAACTCAACGAAGCCTAAACCTATTTGAACTCGGTACATGGAAACATGGTAAAATACTATGATGGTGATTCCCTGAATTGTAGCAAGTAAATGAGCTGGACCTATTTTTTAATTCAATATTTCTAAGATTTATACATTAAAACACTCTAGATTTTCTTTTTATAAACATAACCTCAAAATTTATTCAGCACAAATCCTTTATTAATGATATTGATTTTATAACTTCTTTCGTAAACTCACGCCGCTTAGGCAGGCCACACACGTACAGTTTTAACTGACAGTTTTAACTGTGCAGTTATAATTGTCAGTTTTAACTGTGAACTGAGTGCACACACGTTCAGTCTAATCCTTCAGTTATTATCATGGATTTGAATGAGCGGAACGATTTGGCTGCTCTCGGTGTGGTTTTTTTAATACTAAAAAAATTAAATAAAAAAAATTCGAAAAAGTGGTGCAAGAAGTGGCTTCAAAAACCAAATTTATCTTCCCATATAAATTTATTAAAAGAATTAACTGAAGAAGGACCACTAGATTTTCTTAATTATTTGCGTATGACTAAAACAATGTACGAAAAACTGCTTTCATTAGTATCCCCTTTGATTAAGAAGAAACATACAGTCATAAGAAGAGCAATATCTCCACATGAAAGATTAACTGCTACCTTGGGATTTCTAGCAACAGGACGGGCATATGAATGTCTCAAATTTTCTATATAAATAGTCGAACTACTTTTGTATAATTCAATGTTTTAATTATTATATGAAACGTCATCTCATCTCAAAATTTCGACACAAAACGGAGAACTGTGCAGTTAAACCCCCACACACGTTCAGTTCAGTTAATCGTTTCAGTTAAAAATATAAAAATTTTAAAGTTCTCAGTTAAACTGTACAGTTAAGTTTAACTGAAATGAAATACCCACACACGTACAGTTTTAACTGACAGTTTTAACTGTACAGTTAAAACTGTCAGTTAAAACTGTACGTGTGTGGCCTGCCTAACACTTTCAGCAATATCGAAAGAATTATTTTGCATTGTAGCACTATATAAACCCAATACAACGAGATAAACTTCAATATTTTGAAAGATTAGTACACTAATATCTCTAAAACGAGATCTGGGGCTGTGATTATATAAGCATTACGAGTTTCGAGTTCTCGAAATTGCGACAAAACACGATTTATGTATAACTTTACGAGTTTTCGTAATTGCGACATGTTATTGTTGTTTTACTCGTACACCTTTTTAAGTACGACAGATAACTTGTAATGATTAAACAGATTATTTTTAAAGCAAACAAAAGAGATTCATTTTAAGCGTTTTATCGCAATTTCAAGAAACTCGAAACTCGTAATGCTTTCATAATCGCACCCCTGTAATAATTATGACATTATTTTGTATGCAACCAAATTATCACAGCCACTACGTGTTGTAAATTTGACACTTCTGTAATAATATTCATAAACAAAAGCGCGCAATAACAATAATTAAGCTGTATTACGTTAATTTATTTCTAAAAAAATTAGTACAAATAAAACTTATTACAAAATATGAAAGAGAAAATTATTTCACTCCTGTCAAAATTATTACAAAACCAAAATTATTACAAACTTCGAACACGTCCAAAATATGGAAGAGAAAATTATTTCACTCCTGTCAAAATTATTACAAAAAAAAAATTATCACAAACTTCGGACACGTCCTTAAAAAATGTTTATTAAATAATGAGATGTTGTTTTACATACAATAATTCCTACTTAGGTATTTTGGAATATAGCAATAATTCTTATTTGTTTGGCCTATGTCATGCTACGGGTTCGATGATTTTAGCTGTCAAAATTTTTGGAGGAAAAAGGTCAATGCCCCACGAAAACCACATAACCAATTTAACCCCAACCAAAAATTTACTATTCTGTCATTTTATGTTAAATTTAGAACCGGATACAAACTCAACCGACTTTTCAAATCCCTTGCAAACATACTTTTGGAAATGAATTTCTGCTATAAAATATTCATCCAAACCATAATATTTCATCTCTTTCCAATCTTTTCATTTAATTTTCTTTCTTATTTTATTCCATACGTTTAATATTGTTTTTCTTTTTCATCAGTCTGTCAAAATAAAACAAACAAAAAAAAAATATTCAGCAAGTTTTTTACAAGCAATTTATTCCGATTGTAGTTCATTCCGATCGTATAACCGAGCGCAAAAATAAAAAAAGAACACAGTGAAAACAGCCATCTTTAATTCTCACATCTGGGAGTGAACTGTCTTTCAACACACATTAAATAAAAATAAAAAATTGAGTTTAGTAATATGGATTATATATCGTTTATATTTTCTTGAAATAGCTAGTTGTAATTGTAATAAAATTATCGTTAAATAGTTTAATAGTTTCAAGGCGGTTTCAAAGAATTCGATTTTTATTTTTTCACTTGGATTTATTGAAGTAACAATAAAAACAAAAAAAAAATCTAAACTTTTTATCATCTCTATATGATTTGGAATAATTTAGTGAATGTTTTTTGTGTATTTTTTTTCTTTAATTTTTTTTTTTTAATTTTACATAGTGAAGTAGTGTGATATGGCGTGTTTAAATAAATTGAAATCAGATATAAAGACTTTGGAACAAATTTTTACGAAAAATCATGAACGTTTTCAAATATTAAATGCTAGTGTTGATGAATTATCGTGTCGTTTTATTGGGAAAAATGGAAGAAAATTTGTTATACATGCAAATATTACAGTAAGTATTTAATTGCTTATTTATATTAATCATACAATAAAATGCGATTCCGAAATAGTAGTTAACGAAATTCGCCAAATTTATGTGTTCAATTTCCTTTTTTATAATATGTATTTTATTTTTGCTTTTTTTACCTGGGATTACTTTTCTTCCCGTTTCATCTTCAGTAATTTATAAGAAAAAAATAAGAGTCAATTTTAAACACAAAGGAATTATAAAGCAAAAAAAACTATTTTCATAAACAAAATTCTGATTTTTATAAGTTGTAATTTAAAAAAAAAGAAGAGGAAAAATTTACTGTCCTGTGTAGAAAATTATTATTGGGAAACTCCAGTTTGTATGTGTATTTATTTTGTAAAACGAAAACCTAAACACAAATTGATCTGGGATTTAATTAAATCGATTTTTTTTCTCTACCAAAAATCATCATACATCCGGAATATTTCCGTCTTATTTAAATATCGCCGATTAATCCTTAAGTAGTTTTTTTATTGAAAGGATTCATCATTTACCAACAAAAATTTACTTTAACAAGAATATACATATTATTTACATAATCAATGCCGATTAATAAAATTGTTATTAAATAATTTAAGTTTAAATATTGTATTGTAAGAACATATTGATATTTTATTGTGAAACCAAATGTAATGTAGCGGAGTAAATTACGTAAATTAACGTCCTATTTCGCACTTTGTAATGCAGTAGACGAAAATTTGATAAGATTGTGTTTTACAGGTTTAATTATTGTACGTAGTGTTTTGTGATGACGGAATTGTCAAATTTGCCTGTATGCGTGAGTTATCAGAAATTTAAGTACAATAAATCGATCTCCTTTTAAAGAGTTTTAAGGGGGTGACATAAATAATTTTTTAAAACAATTACAATATTTCAGATAAGCGACATATGACATGTTATTGTTTTTATCATCATAAACATAGAATACTGTCACAGATGAAATGAATTTGTTTTGTTGGATTTCCCATGACGTACTTTTTGATTTCAATTCATATAAACTTTTTAGGAATATGCATAGCTATATACATAAATCTTAAATTCTTAATTATTGATTTTGAATCAGTCATATTTGTATTGTAAAGCATTGAAATATTTATTTAAAAATACATACCACGTTTGCACCACTAGAATAAAAGTACATATTAGCAAAAATAACATGATGGTTACGCAAAGTAGAATACTTTAGTACTTTATTCTTTTATGTTACTGGTGGAAATGTGGTGGCAGTTTTTGTGTTCCCAAATCTGCTCTTAAATATAGTCAATGTTCTGTCACTCCTAATTTCTATTCCACGAAGTCTATTCTAAAGCACCAAATAGCTAACAAAATTATTATAAGTATTAGACCTATTAAGCGGCAATCAAATTACCTCTTATGATACATATTTTTCAAATTCAAACTTTAATTCTTTAAATTCAATCTTTTACAAATTATAATTATCAAAATAAATTTTATTTTTTAATTAGCTACATACAATATATACTTTGCTTGAGCGCGCGCATTGATAATTCTTTTTGGTTTATACGAGCGTAGCGACTAGAGATCGAGGTTTGCTCTAAAAGGTTCAATTTGCAGTGGTTGAATTTAAAGTATAAAATCTGCATCGACGGCTTTGCAGCAAAAGGTAACACTCGTCATCTTGAAAAATTGATTTGGCATTTGCTTCTTGTGTTTCACCTGTTTGTTTGTTATAATATGCAGTTTTTTCTCTTTTTCTTTTAATGATTTATCAGTGTTGCACCTCTACTGTTTTCAAAATAACTTCATCTTCAAAATCAGCTAAATATATTCTTAAATTTGAATAGGGGACAAACGCAAATATTAGTGATACAAAAAATCACTAAACCAGAAATAATTTTGCAACCAAAATTGTTACAAAATAATTTTTAAAAATTATTTTTAATGGCGGCACAACCACAGACCACTAAAATAAATTTTAAATCTTTTGCAAAATAATTTAAGAAAATTATAGATTTATGTTTTTTTTTACTTCTAAGCAGTATATAAAACTTATAAAATGTTTATATGATCGTTGTGTTCTTTAGAATTTCTCTAGAATTTTACAAAATTTTAAATTGTTTACAGGAAACTTGCAAAATACTTCAAGGAAATTAGTTTAAAATTTTGCGTGTGCCTTCATTTTGATTGTACAAAATAAATAAGTTTATAGAAAGACACGCATTAACGCAACATGTTGTTCCAGCAAATCACAAGAAATTAAAATGATTTTATTTTTATTACTAAAATTTACGCTTTTAAGGTGCACCATCTATTAATATTCATTAAATTCTGGTTCTATTTTTCTGTGCATCGAACAAGAAAATCGAATTGCTCCTTTTTATACTGTTTTACAGGGTGATCCATTTTAAGCGACGGATCCAAATATACGCCAGCTACAAAAAAATGGTTTACGCAAAAATTGTCAAAGGCAATCGCTGTCATTTATCTGTACTAATGTCTTCAGGTCAATTTTCAAGTTCATTTGAAGGCCAAGGTAATTTTTTAAATGGGATTTTTGACACCGGATTCGAAGAGAGTGGTGGAATTTTACGTCGGAATATGTATTTTCTATGACCTATCAAGGTCACCTGAAGGAATATATTTTAGTTATAATGCTTATATGTAATTTGCTAAGATAATTTAAAAAAAAATAAATTCTTCATATATTTTTTTATATCGTTTTCTAATTTTTGTAGCAGTTCAAAACTATTATAATTAAAATATATTCCTTTAGGTGATGTGATCTTTGGAGGTCATGGAAAATACATATTAGGACGTAAAATGTCGCACTCTTTTCGAATCCGGTGTCAAAAATAGGGGTTTCCATTTAAAAAAATTACCTTGACCTACAAATGACCTTGAAAATTGACCTGTAGGTCAAGGACATTAGTACAATAAATGACACCCATTGTCCTTGATAATTTTTGCCTATAATATTTTTTTGTAGCTGGCGTATTTTAGGAGATAAAGTACTACTTCGTCTTCACTGTGATCAAAAAGTAGTAACACCATTTAAATCGCGCGGGCTTATTCAAACGAGTAGTTTTTTTTCTTAGGTTGGTAGCACCCTAACAGACATTTGTGTCTAATTTCGTCTCAATATCTTTAGTGAGAATATTCAGAGCGCGTGGTTTTGAAGACAAAGAACGCGTTGAAGACTATGAACGTCCTTGCAGTTCTTCTACGTCTACCGAAGAATAGCACATCAAGGAAACCAAGGATTTGGTGCTCACAAATCGTCGATTGACAATTAGAGATCTTGTTGATATCACGCAAATATTCATTTGGGTCAGAATTTTGGGCAGATAACTCTTGGTTTTTGCATCATGTGACTATTGGGTCAAAAATGCAACCCATATCGTTCCGCAATCACCCTTTCCGCCTGATTTGAAACAAGCCGAATCGAAGAATGGTGGATTACCATTCCGGTAGTCGACTTTTTAACGACTGTTTCGAAGACTGGAAGAAACGTTGGCGTAAGTGAATTCTGTTGTTTGTGTTTTATTTGAAAGTATTACTATTTTTTGATCACAGTGTTATGTTTAAAAAAAATCGAAAACCTACCCCAACCCAATCGACTTATGTCATCTGGGTGATATTTGGCCTCTTAGAATGAGAAAAATGAATGCAACGATCTCAAATCAAACGGATCAAAATGAAATTGAAACTAACTTTTGCAGCAATAAAAACTTAAAAAGGATTAAACAAACGCATTCGAAAAATAATGTAAAACAATAACAAATGTATTTCTATCATCAAGAAAAGAACGCGTGGCACATAACTCAACACAACATTATAAAATCCAGTACAAATTCTTTGTTGTGTCCTAATCCTTGACTGAAAAGGATTTAGAAAGCAAACACCACTAATCGGATGTAAATAATTTAAACCGCCACCTTTATTAATCTTCTTGCTAAGAGATCTGATAATCAGATAAGAATGATTGAATGCATAAAACATCCTTTCTATAGAGATTGGGGAATCTTCCGAACATATTAAAATCATATAATTAAATAAATAGAATTCTGTCTATTAGTCGGTTTCGTTGAATTACTGTTCGTAAATACTAATATACTTCTCGTGTTAATCGAAACACACTTAAAGTGGTCTAATCACCGGTAGCATATTAGATATTACATGAATTAATTAATATTCAACAAAAAATTAATAAAGTAAAAATTATCGTACACAGAAATAGAGCTGTGTGAATATTGTGAAGAAGAAAAATTGTAAGAGAATTCATCTGTATTAGTACGATTCGCTAGTACTTAACGCACAGCACATTCTGTATATATAGAATATAAATTGTGGTATAATCAGTCCAGTCGCCGCGGCCTGATGAGAAGATTGATTTTTTCATAATCATAAGCTCATCAGTCCGAAACTGGATTGAAATCTCTTACAATCTTCGGAACATATTAAAATCATATAGATTGGGGGTGGTTTGTAGCCTAAAATTAATAGAATTGGAGCTGATATTCTGACAATTTCAACCACCAAAAGCTCAATTAATTTTAGCAGTCACAATAGCACACACAAAATTAACCGACAATAAGCACGCTTAAGACATTTTTGCAGAAATCCAGGTGTTCGAGACGTATTCCTGGGAGATTTTTAAGTTTCCGGAATGAGAGATAAAAAGACGGATATATTTTCCCTTAACAAGTCGCATTGAGAGCGATTTTCTGAAATGTCAAATATTGAATTTCATGCAGTTATTAAATTCCTCACAAAATTAGGAAAATCTGTTGAAATTTTTTAAATTGAAATGAGAGAAATTTACGGTGTCAAATGCCTTGGAAAAGTTGCAACGATTATTTAAAGAAGGTACTGAGTTCTAGAAGGTGCCTCGGAAGGCCATGTGATGTCAAAACACACGAAACGGCACAATTAAAAATGAAATTTTCCACAATGTTCAAGATACTTGAAACAACAGCCAGATTGATAATACGTGATCATCTGGGAATGGTAAATCAGTGCAGGGTGGGTACCAAAACAGCTCACCGAAGAGAGAGAGAGGGAGAGTGAGAGTGAGAAACCGTTCGTAATTCAGTAACTGGAGAAACATCAAAACATTTAAATTCTATTAAGTGTCATTCAGTCTATTTTCTGTGAGTACTTTGGCCACATCCCAATACCATTTGGAGAAAGGTAAATGCATTTATCCTAAATACTTCAGTGACTATTGATCCGTAGCCTTATGATTATTTTTTTCGAAGACCACTTTAAATGTGTGTGAGAAGGGCTTAGTTGTACAGAGCGTAACTTCGTGCAGTAATTTCACCAGGTGATTCTTGATGCAAAAAGAAATCGAAAATGCCTTATTGATTTTTACCTATCTGTGGTTGAGGTAATTAAGGTTTTGCTGTTAAAGCATTTTGAAATTCTCCTGTAACTTAAATTCCCAAAAAATCGATTTTGTTCTGAACAAAGTTTAAGTCTTAAGTTTTGACAGATGAGAAATATTATTAAAACTGAAAAAGAACCAAAAATCCTCGGTTTCACCTCATATAAACAGTTTATCCTTTAAATTTGTTCTAGCGATCTGCTTTAGATTTGCTAAATATTGTTGTAGATCACATTATGAAAGTAGACTGAAAAGAAAATGAGGATAGAGAGAAAAGAGTTAAAGCGAAGAAAATCCTTTTGAAGCGAAATGAAATGTTAATCGCCCTTCACTCTCTTCCACTTTAACAGTAATCGCTCTGCGCCTCGATGAAAATGAGTTTGCTTCCTATATATAGCGAGGGGTTAGTGATGTGCTAAATCGATCATTTTAGTTCTTTTTTGTTTATTTTCTCGTATGATTTTTAACCCATCACTATTATCAATCCAGAATCGTTTCATTATTAATTTAAAAAAACGGAGGTGAGGCCAACACGACTTTCTTTTACGAATAGAGAATTTTGAGAAATTTTATTTTTTTTTTTAAATTTTTATTATTTTTTGGAAACATTTTGTATTAAGTAGTTTTTTGAAAACCTTATACTTTTTAAGATATTTGAAAAATAAATTTTCTGGACCAATGGAGTGGCCACTTCCGGTTAGCAGATTTGGAGTAAAATTCACTGGGACCTTCCAATTTATCAAAAAAGCTTAAATCTGAAGTTTCAGTTCGATTGGTTAAACCATCTGGGCTGTAGAGAGGACACAGACTGATGGTCATGCATGACAAGTAGGTAGAATTTTGTCACAGCGCGGAATTCGTTTTCGTGTAGATGTATATAAATAGATTTTTGTACATAATGTTAGATTTTTGTGTTTGTATATTGAACGTTGCTAGAAATGCTTAAGGAAGTTAGATACGACTGTACTGAAAATACATTTTTACAAATTGTGTAAAATTTAATGCTGTCGGATCTTTATGAACATAAACTACCCCTCGCCTTGGATGGTGCTGGGTCTGGAGATAGGGTTAATCTTTATATTCAGCAAACGATGAGATGACATCACATTACAGATTGAAATAAAATACTCCAGTTGTTTACAGTTAAGGAATACTATGATTATTTCCTTTATACCTAATCAGAACTAACACAGTTAGTGTGTAAACAACTAACATAATCCAAATCTTTATAATGTGATAATGTTGTTTTTTATTAATTTTATTATAGGATTATAATTTTGCTGCGGTTGTGTCAAGGTTGCAGGCAGAGCTTGAACCCGAATAATTCTGAAATATGGTCTGAGCTCGGATATTTATTTAATAGTTTAGCTTAGTTGTACATATTCCAGGTGTGTACTATACATACCTAGGATCACTATTTTGGTTGGCCTGTACGCCTTTCTCATATCGTATCATAAAACAAATTTTATAAGATTTTATTGCATTTATTTAGTTTATGAGTTCAAGAAATGTAAATTTAATTTGTTGTAAAAAGAAAGCACGAAGTTCCAACATCATTTTCGAGTTTGTCTCTAAAAGAATAAAATGCTACTGTATTTTGTTTTTCAAATTTCGCGGTTTCTATTGCGATCCATAATAATGCTCTTCATTCTTTATCATCCAAATTTTTGCTTGCAATACTTTATTGATATGAGGAAAAGGATTAATACACAACATGCCATCCCATGTTTCATGAAACGACAATGAATTGGAATAACTATCTGAATCAAAGTTTTTATCAAAAACCAAAAGATAGTTTAATTTTTGTTGTTACTTTCAATGAAATAGATTCATCTGATGTAGATCACTTGATTCCAAGAAAAGTAATACTGGGTGTTTTTTATGAGATATTTCAGTTGTGCTAGTAGTATTTAATAATTTTAACATGATTACTTATTAAATACTGCGAATTAAAACGTAACCACAAAAAATGTACACAAGTATTTTTACATTTTTACACAATAATAATTTTAGCGTAAATAAATAACAATCTTTTCTCATTATTTAATATTTTGGTTACATTTTAAAACAAAATATATTTTCGTAACTAGCAAACGCAGCTCCGGGGCATAAGTACATATATTAATATCATGTGATTAGAATATTCCTTTTACATGGTGGCATTATTACTAAGCCACAGAGCAATAAAGCTAAAAGGAAGTTACAATTAAGCAACCGGAACGAAGCCAAAAGAATTGCTTTTGCTAAAGATCATTTGTTTGAGGGATGACAGACAGTAGATTCAAGGTGGTGGTAGGTGGTGAAGGACCATACCTAAGACGACCCCCAAATCCAGGAGCTTAACCCTCGGTACGCCTAAAAAAAACTATGAATCATAGCAGTGCATCTGTAATGGTTTGGGGATGCTTCACTTCTCGGGGAGTTGAATTATGGATGTCATTAAATATATCGAAATACTCGATCAGAATTTAGGTTATTATACGGTCTTCCGCTACGGTGGCGTTTCCAGCACTTCAACTATAATCTAAAAGTATGAATGGCGTATTTAGAACGGAGTAAAACGGTAAAAATAACCGAGAATCTTTGGGGAAACGTTAAATGAGAAGTCTCACTAAGGAATCCGACAAACAGAGAATATTTATGTGCCCAAATTCAGGAACATATAACGCCAGCCCAAAATGCCTCTCTTACAAATAGTAAAGGCAGGAGATGAAGTGTAGCCTTTTGAAGCAAAAGGGTTTCTCAAACAAATACTGAAGTTTTAATATTGAGTTATTTGAAAACCTTCATTGGAATTTTAAAGGTCAAAATATGTGTTATACTAATTGTGGCTTAATTATAATGCCACCACTGAATTCTACCTTTTGCTCTACTAAACAGAATGTATTCTAAATATTCAGAAAAAAAAAGGCAAGAAAGAATCGAATACGAAGAATAAATAAAAAAAAAACGTTTTCTGTCAAATTCGGAATGAATTAAAAAAAAAACACCCAATTGTTAAACTTGCCACCATTTCAAATCATTGGCCCTATCATGATTTCCGCGGCGAGTCTTAAATATTTCGATATGTTCTTTTCGACCCCTTCAACTTTCTTATTATTAATTCTGTTATCTATAAGGCTGTAAACGCACTCATTTAATGTCAGCTTTCTTCACGTTTGTTAATGTACGCGACCTTATTTTGAGACTAGGTTTGATTTTAGTTCAATTGAATATTTTTAACCTTTTTCAAATTATTTCTTAACTAAAAATATATCACTTTTCAATCGAACTTACGCAAAATACAACAAATGGGTGACCTGTCACAATCTTCAACAATAAATCAATCGGGAAAATTATCCGCCTTATTTTTGTTGGCGGTATTTTTCTCGCTTTCGAATAGATGGCGAAAAAGTTATCGTCTTTTGTGATCCCAAATTCACGATATCGTGTAAAAATTCTTTCGCGGCAAAAATCATGATAGGGCCCCTGGATCTCCAAATCGTAAAGTAAGCGTTTCACGATATCGCTGAGAACGGCGAAAATTCCTTTAAACATTTTGAATTTGTTTATTTTTATCTATTTTGTTGCGTTGATGCGGCAAACTATAAATTAAAAAAATTATTGTGTCACATTTCTGCTGTAAATAATTTTTTTCAATAATTTTATTGTTGTAAGTTACAGAATAACAACAAAATAAAGTTTCTTTATACATTGTGTCGTATGTCGAATTGATAACACAATGAAAAATGTATATGACGAATCAAAAAAATGCAACAATTTTCTGGAAAACTTTTGGAGGGTAAGTGCCAAATATGTATAGTAAAAGAATGTTTTTTCATTAGGTTTTAAATAGGTAACACAAAAATGAATCTTCTATTTTGGGACATTCTAAACGGAATATATTGATAAAGGTCTCGACAATTTATCTCGATCTGAGTGATCTGAGGTTTCAGATTTCCAGATCGAGTTTTTATTTTTTATGAATAAATGCTTTCAGAGCAAGAGTATTTCTTACTTCAAGTAAATGTTTGATTGTTGTGGAGAGGCAAAATTTTAAACGGTTGCTAGGATTAAGAGAGGAAGCTACATCTACTTAAGAAAGACATCTGTCTAATTGTTCTCTTTCTTTAATTGATGTGATATAGCAGGGCAAACTGAGTAACAGATCGTTATTTCAGGTCCCAATATATCGATCTTGTGATATTCTTGTAAATTTTTCCAACAACATTCCTTTGTGATATAAATTCACAGTAACGATAATTATAAAATCGGAGCTAATAGTTCGATTGGTGATTATTCCTTCTCTCCGCCTGGCAGTTACTACATTGTCAAGGATTGAAAAATGAAAATAATGGGATTTTAAAAAACTCTGGCCCGCAGAAAATAATGAATATATTAGTGGTCCTTACTCCGATTTGGGTTGAGAACCTCTATTCTAATCAATATAACCGTAAACATTTTTGTTGCATACAATTATTAATTTAATTTTAAGTTTTTTGTAAGGATTTTTAAATTTAGGGTAAATTGTGATAAAAGGAGGACGAAAAGAGTATTATTCTCAATTTTAATAATAAAATATAAAATAAATTCTACCATTTTATTAATACATTTTTTTAAAATTCGGAACACTTCTTCCTTCCTTCCTTCCACTCGCGATGCATCCCATAAAGAGATTTGGCCAGCTCAAAGATGTTCCTCCAAATAGTTCGATCCATCGCAAGAGAACGCCAGACACAGTGACCGAGTGTGCTTAGATCCCTTTCAACGTCGTGCATCCATCGGGTAGATGTTCTCCCACGAGGTCCTACTCTTGTTGGTGTTGATTTCAAGGCCTGTTTAGTGCTCCGATTTTGTGAACAAAGCACGTGCCCAAGACATCTTAGCCTTGACGGTTTTATGAAACCGATGATGTTGACTTTAACGAAATCATTTCTGATCTGGTGATTCATTCGCATTCTGAACGTGACTCCCTCTTTAATGGGACCGAGAATTGTTCTTATAATCTTACGCTTAGTTACAGCAATTTTCAGGATGTTTTGTGCTGTCAGTGTCCAAGATTCGCAACCAAAGGTGATAACTGGTCTTATCAGCGCTTTGTAGATGCCTCCTGAAAAGAAGTATTCTTGCGCCTGCCTTCTCCCGGTGACCATGTATTTAGTCTTCGCTCAATTGATCGAAGGCCAATTTGTTGCGCCGTTAATTCCAATGGACTCAGAATGCAAATATCGTCAGCTTATGCTAATAGCTGCTCCATTTTAAGATGACAAATGACATACTCCAATGATATCAGTACCGACCATGAAAAGATTTGACAGTGCTTCGACTACAGAATGGGCTGTTTTGCGTGAAATATAATTATATTGTATACCTTCTAAATAAGAACTCTACTTAGGAACATGTATTGTATTACAAAGTTTTTTCTCAGTCTGATTGACTGAATCGGAATTTCAGAGTAAAAATCCTTAAGACACATTTATCATCGAGTTGGAGTTGACCTGATGGCTAACTCTTTCATTTGTTGAAGCAATATTTGTAGGACTGCTGCGCTGAAAGATTTTGAAGTATATATTCTATATTTTACAGTCCTCTGAAGAGAAAAAGTACGATTTTTGCCTTTGAGAACGCCAAGGTTTAACAATACTCACTATGTAGTAATAATAATTAATATTTGACTTCTTTTAAAAGTATTCTGCTTAGTTTTTTACAATTTAGGCCAGACTTTCGTGTGTATATTCCCAAATTGTCAAGGCACGTATTTTTTTTTTTTTTTTTTTTTGACCGCTATTTTATCAATTAAAATCAGTCACTGGAGACTTTGGTAAAATATATTGTAACTTCTGACTCATTGAAATTACGACGCTCGTTGTTGTCTCAATTGACAGTTCTGATCGTACTCTAACTGGGCAAAATGTAGTGTATAAAATGTTAGTTTTATGTTGTTTTTGAAATGATGATAGATGTTGAAAGTAAACCAACTTCAACACATTGTCGGCTGTTACTTGTGGTGGAAAAGCCAAGTCGAAATACAGAAGTCGTATACGGTAGAAAGAACAATATTCCAGTGATGCCCCTCGAACCCCTTATGAAAATGTTAAGCGAAGTTGGGAACTAATGTCAAAAGGAACACGATACCAATGACAATAAAACGATCTCTTGTCGAACATTGTACGTATTCAAGTCACCTGTTCCTCCGTTTTTAATGTTTAGTTCTTGCCTTATCTCTTCACGTTTTCCAATACGATTAGTATTTATTGATTTGGGAAATGTTATCGGAGAAGGTTCATTAAGTCTATGGCAAGCAAAATATTTAAATCAATTCCACCGTAACCGGGGGAAAATGTTATTCATTTGGTATTCACGACTTAATGAACCAATTGGTTTATTAAACTGTAGCGTAACGTAGAAAACTTAAGTCGGTTACACGCGAATAAGGTAGCCTATCCTAACTCTGAGCTAGTTATATTTAAAGCTTAGTTCAATTTAATAAAATCCTACTTAATGGCCAACCAGCGAGTCATTAACAATTTTATGTAAGTGTGCGATATACAGAAAGTGCATTTTTCTGACGCAACGAATATTTAAGAACTTTTCGGGTTCAGCTTTGTTTACTTAACCTGCCATGTAAACAGCAAACTGGAGGAATGAACTCAGTATAAATGTACATTTATGAAATAATGTCAAATTCTTTAGTGTTTCTGCTGATTTGTTGATTATGCCTTTAGTCTATTTTAAGGTAAATTAAATTTTTTTTAGTATTAACCGAATACCTATCAAGATTCCTAAGCAAAATGTAACTCTTTAAAATTCATGTTCTTAAATAAAAAAATGTATAATTACCGCACGCTTTCAATGATGAATCAACTGATCGATGTTTCACAAGTTTAGAAAATATTATTTTTCTAATTGTTCAATTTTTTATTTTTTATTAGGAAACTTATCCATCAACGCCTCCCGTATGGTTTGCTGAAAGTGAGGAAACTAGTGTAACAAATGCTGTTCAAATTCTTAGTAATACAACTGGTCCCAATAACCAAGTTATTAATCAAGTGAGTATCGCAGCCCAAAGCTGTTTCATTTTTTTTATTTTTATAACATTGTCTTAAATTAAATATATAATGCATTGTTACAGGTTGATATATTGTTACGAGAATTATGTAAATTGCATTCAGTACCATTGCCTCCCGATTTGGATAAATTGACAATGCCGCAACAAGTATCCCCGGGACCAGCTGTTTCACCACAAGCTCATATCGCAGATGAAATTGAATCAGATGCTGATGACATTGAAGATGGTGTGGGTGAAAGTGATCCAGATAGTGAAGCTGAAGAAGATTTGCCTTTAGAAATGGATGATGGTCGCAGTACGAATAAAGTAAGAGCACAATCCAGATTAAAATGACGGCTGTGGATTTTTTTAGTAATTCTTTTTTTTTCTTTTTTTTTTTTTTAAATGACAGAAAGATGAAATGGGAGTAGAACATCTTGCAATGCTAGAAAGACTAAGACAGAATCAACGCCAAGATTATTTAAAAGTATGTGTATTGGTTATGTTGAACTAACTATATTCGGCTTTGTTTTGGTGATATTTAAACGCTTATTATATCTAAAAAAAAAAAATACTGCTATGTTTTTTTTTCAAAATTATAAGTTCACATAACAATTATTTAGACTAAAGAGTGCTATTGCCAGGATAAAAAAGCGCTTGTTTCAATCACGCAGATTGGGATATTTAAAAAACTCTCGCTTGTTCCATACCATTCATTCAGCCGCTTGTTTGTAAATCGTCGTTTTTTGAATGGCATAACCCTTTTTTTTTTACTGATCATGATATATCAAATCGTGTTATTTAATCTCTTTGTTTATATTGTACAAGAAATTAAAAAGGTGACTTGAATGGGCTTTATTTCTTTTCTGAAATGGCATTAAGGTCCATCGTAAAAGGAAATAATACCCGCTTAATACGGCCCATTCTCTTAACCAGAATCATATTCGCAATATACCCTAATAGATTCGTTGATTCTATCTTAACCTAACGAGTTAAGCGAACCGAAAAACAACTTGAATCATTTGTGGATAAACTATCAATGTCTGTAAGATTGATGAAGCGTTTACCAATTTAACTCAAATTCACAATCCGCTCCAATACATTCATCGATTCTACGATAACACAACTTGAATTTAACTGAAATTCGGAATCGCTTCAATACATTTGTCAATTTTATACACAACGAATTAAGATAACCAAAAAACATTCAATACTAAGCGGCTTTGGAGAGTTCTCTATTTTAATATATGACTAATTATCAAAAAAACAAATTTTTCAAAAATGTATACAAATCGTCAAATCGGAAGTTTGAGGGCGGCAGCCCCATCGTTTAAGGTATAAAACGAATTAAAATAAACATTTCAAAAATTTATTACCTATTTAAATAAAAACTTATTTTTCAGTCGTTTTTTCAATTTTCTGTATTTTTCTAAAAGGACCTAACGGCTAGAAAATCTTGAAGATAATGTCCATGAGAGCTGTGTCACGGCACTAACATTTTAACGTTATTTGCTATTTTAATGAAGGAGTAATAATCGCAGATTTGGTAACGCATCCGGTTATCAGAAATCCTTAAATGTGAAAAAATGAGTCTAGTGCTGTGTTTCATATTTCCTGTCTAATCAAAATCTGTGTTTTAACACAACAAATTTGAGCAGAAATATAAATAATTTTTGATAAAATCATTGAAATGCTCAATATTTTTAATACAAAAAATTCTATTAAAAGAAATTGAATCACAAGTGTATTTTGTGGAACATGACGCGCCACTCTTGGTGTGTACAGTCCTTAGGGCTATAAAAACAATAAGCGTGAAGTTGCAACCAAAATTAGTTCCATATGTCTCCTTCCATGGCAAAACAAAGTAATCCATTTACCAATGATACTTTAGGAAGTCTGAGGAAGCAGTCAATTAAAAAAAACTTTGTGTGGTTTTCCCTTCTTAAATTAAAGGAATAGGGTTATTGGGACAGATATTAAAAGCTTGTCAAAATACAGGATACCTCGTGTTAAAGCGAATTCTCTAGACTGCATTTCTCAAAATTGTCCTTCTAATCGTCAACTGAAAGATATTACTCTGAAACAGGATTTACTTGAATTTTATAAATGACTTAATGATGAGTTACGAAAATATTTCCACAGTTCGCTGATCTGGTGCCATTTTTTATCCGGCCCTCGACAAAAACAAGCCGACATTTAACTTGATTATTGCTTATAATTGTACTTTATTGACGTCCGAAACCACTCAATTCAAATTATGATTCCAAAATTCATGCTCATAATTTCGAGTTTCAATTAAATGCGATACCCTGTGAAGTTTACAATTTTAAAGTTTGACGCTTTGAACTGCTCACGGTTGTTAGAATTACAATAATTATTTACCATTATCAACAATATATTTGTTGTGAATTTTCCCTCGGGACTTAAATCAGATAAAGATCTATGCGAATATGTTTGTGAACAATGCTACATAACAATTTTGTTTTCGGCTAACATTTTGCAATTTTGTGCGGTGAATAATTTTTGTTTCCCACTGTAAACCAATTTAAAATAATTGCGATTCAATTTTCATCTTTCGTATACATTGTCTTGACTTGCCATATTTTAGCCATGTATGGTTTGCTTGCTAGCTGATCGAGTATATACCTCAGTAAACTTGAACAATGCTCGCTTAGGAATATAGGAGGCTTTGGATTTTTAATTTTAAAATTTGAGAACAGGATTAAACAGGGTGTGATATTTAATGTAAAAATACACATGGAAAGAGTGTGCAAAAATAGTGAGTAACAATAAATAAACATAAACTGTA
Organism: Tipula vernalis; assembly: GCA_958295665.1. Classification (NCBI taxonomy): domain Eukaryota; kingdom Metazoa; phylum Arthropoda; class Insecta; order Diptera; family Tipulidae; genus Tipula; species Tipula vernalis. The sequence continues at coordinate 77,986,386 of OY282559.1, read as the reverse complement.
TATTGTACTGAACACAAAAAATATTGGCTGCGTACAGAACAAAAAAAATTTCGAACGTAATTGAACGTTTTGAAGATAGCTCATTCTTACCTGGATCTCAAAATCGAAAATATTTACCATCTATCAATAAAGGGCTCAATTAAAAGTAGCTATTGTAATTACAAGATACTGATATGTAACTGTCTCATTTTCTTATTTTTTAAAACCCTCCTTTAACTGGACTATTTAATGTACAATAGACCCCTAGTTCTTCATAAAATGTTATTAAAAAAGCCCTCAAGCCCAAAGAATTCCTATCAATCTGGCAAACAATTTAAACTAATTACAAGTTACAAATGTTGGTTGAAAGAAGCTCTTTTCAGTAGAATAGAGATGATCAATTAACTGCCTATTTGTTTTATAGAATATTCTAGGCTAGACTACTGCTCTTATTATTAGCCTTATTGAATAAAATTAAAAAAATGGTTGGAAAAGTGTTCATGTTTTTTTTTCTTTGCTAATCAAATAGAATTTTGCTCCAATTTTGTGCAGTGCCAAATTTTCATAAATTTAAATAGTCTATAAATAAATCTAATTATTATTTTTTTAATATTATTAACAGGGTTCTGTTTCAGGATCAGTTCAAGCCACCGATCGTTTAATGAAAGAATTGAGGGACATTTATCGGTCCGACTCGTTTAAAAATAATATGTATTCAATAGAACTTGTAAATGATTCAATATATGAATGGAATATTAGATTAATGTCAGTCGATCCTGATAGTCCATTACACAATGATTTAGTTTTATTAAAAGAAAAGGAGGGGAAGGATAGTATATTATTAAATATTATGTTCAAAGAGACTTATCCATTTGAACCACCATTTGTTAGAGTAGTGCATCCTGTTATATCTGGTAAGAAAATTATCTTGTACGCATTTATTATATTTTTTATAACTTATAGCTGATATTACATTCAATCTTTTCGTTCTATTCCAAAAGAATAAAAACACGAAGAAAAGTGCAAATACATCGAGACGGGCATACTTAAAATTTCATTTTTTTCCTTTTAAAATATTACTATGATTTTATAAATTTTGAGCAACACGCACGCAACTTTTACGAAAAAAAAGATGTTAATTTTTTTCATGATTTTCCGTTCTTTTTCACCAAAAAAAAAGTTGTGTGTTCCAGTAAATAGTATTGAATTACTTTTTGAGTATTACTTCTGATTTTAATATAAGGAAATCAAACTAAAATGCATTTTTTTATTGTAAATTTTGCATCTTTTGAAAAAGAGCAAAAGATTAAATGTAAATCAGCTATTATAAATTATGTTTTTATAAATATTTTTAGGAGGATATGTTCTAGTAGGTGGAGCTATTTGTATGGAACTATTAACAAAACAAGGTTGGAGTTCTGCATATACAGTTGAAGCCGTAATTATGCAAATAGCTGCTACACTAGTCAAGGGTAAGGCAAGAATTCAATTTGGAGCAACAAAGGTAACAACAAATGTGATTAACCTATATTACTTGTGTGTAAGGAAATAGAAAATAATTTGTTCTTTTATATTTTAGGTAATATCACAGGGCCAATACAGTTTAGCTCGGGCTCAACAAAGTTTTAAATCCCTTGTACAAATACATGAAAAAAATGGTATGTTGTAAAATTACTAACATCCAACTGTTGACATTATTTATAATAAATCTTTTTTTAAATATACTTATAGGTTGGTTTACACCACCGAAAGAAGATGGTTAAAAGGCAACTCCACATAGACACAAACACACAAAAACATAAAACTGAACTTATATTCCTAATTTAATCATTAAAATTATATTTATCTTATAAGTTTACATATAAATAAAAAAATATACAGAAAAGAAATTTTAAATTAATTAAATATCAGTGCAACAAAAATAATTAATTTTTATGCTCATCATAATTTCTTTATCTTATATAGAGAAATGTCCTTCTCTTCCTTCCTCCCTTATCCTTGTGCTCCACCAAGAATACTAAAAATGGCTTGTTTTTTTTTATTATATTTAGGAGTGGTGAGATATAAAAAGAAACCGTTATTTTTTTTAGATCTTTTTAGGATATCGATTTTTTGATCTGAACATTTTTCAGATAGTAATAGAGGAAAACATGAGAAAACCAGATGGTAAATAAAATTATCTTCTTTATTGTGTAAATAATTTTATTTCTTAATATTTTTTTTATTTTAAATTAAGTAAAAATTTCAGATTATAAATTATTTAGAATTGTCCGAGAAATTATAATTCATTATATGATATATTCAAAAAACAAGCCAATATAGAAGAAACCTATTCGTATTTTTAATCTGACTGTGAAAAATAATGAAATTCCGCGGAAAAACTAATTATATTAATTAAATAATTAATTTTTTTTTTATTATAATTAAATTATAATATATAAAAAAAAAATAACTGTCCCTTATAATTTTAGTTGATAAATTTTTTTATCGTTTTATTTTTGTGAAAATAATTAGAATAATTTTTATTTGAGAATCGTATTTTTCTATTATTATACGTTCGTTTAATTTAATTTAAATTAATTTACTGTCCTTGATTTGTATTAATATATAGAGAGCAAACAAATTTAAAAATTAGTTTTAAAAAAAAAAAAAAAAATATTAAATAAAAATAGTAATCCATTATTAATTTTATTCCTTGTATTTAAATTCTTCAGTTTTATAAAAAAAAAATAAATATATTTGTTTGTTTGAAAAAAAAAAATGATAAAATTAATTAAAATTTATATAAATATCAAACTACACATAATATCAAAGCGAGATAAAAAATAATAAAATACAAAATAAATAAAATTTTTGTTTTTGGTTTTATTATAATTATATATAATAATGAAAAAAATAAAAATAAATAATTAAAAAGCAAAAAACAATGGACATAAAAGAAATATGTTAATAAAAATTAATTTGTATATATAAAATAAAATTATTGGTTGTTTATTAGATCCTTGCAATTTGTTTTGGGCAATTCTTTAGCAGTTAATTGTTAACGTCCTCTATTACGCAGTAGCCAAATCGAGTACGATCACCAGCAGATTGCGTAGCGCCATGCCAGCCTGTAGTACTGATTTAAATGGCCCATGAATTTGGCACTTTAACATGGTATCTTAAATGTGAAAATACAATTAGAATGTATTTTTTTTATTAATAACCGATTCATTCATTCCAGTCACATTTTGAATTCAAGAAACATCATTGTGTGGGGTGATTCGAAACAAGTAAGTATTTTTACTTCCATTTGTCAAGTATTTGCTTATTAGCCGGAGAATAAAGTGGGTTTATCGCGATATCCTATGATCTCTAGATAAAGTTTCTCGAAAATATCATAAAACGTTTCGATAAATCTGAAAATAAATTCCCCAAACTTCTGACCTTAAAAACATCCAAAAACAATTACGTTTCCTCTTTGAAATTTTACAGTTTTTATGTATTGTAATATTTCGCATCATCCTGTTGGTCGTCTTATGCGACAGATACCGTCGCCATAAACAACACGATCTTCTTATGTGCCAATTGCAAGAGCCTTATGTTGGTTTCGGAAATAAATGTTGTTTTGGTTGGACGTCTTGAAAAGAGTTTAGCTTCAACCGCTCTCGTTTTATTTATTTGTAAATAATTTTGCTAAACTCTAGTTCAGGGCCCTGTACCAGCGTTATTTAAGGCCCTCAAATTTCTAAAAGTATTTTTGCGAGTTTTCGATACTATCGTAAAATATTAAAGACATAGACAAAGGTTTAGCCTATATAGACTTGTGTGAAAAATTCGTTTTATTAAATAAAATAACCACGATTGAAGCGTGAAAAGTTTGTATAACGCCGGGTCCACTCTAATCCGAGACAAAACATAGCGACAACTTTTGCGATAAATTTTTGAAACGATTTTATTCTTTTTTGTCTTCAATTTTACAAACTTTTTAGTGCCCCGTTATAAGTGCGACAAATCAAAAGTTTCTGTTTTGTTTAGTGTTAACAAGTCATAAAACAGAAAAAACAATATTAGGAAAATGTAGGATGATTTGATCAGCTGGCAAATTGGTATTAAGTTTAAGCATATTTGTACAACATTTATTTTTTAGTTTGGCACACTAACTTTAAAATTTTAAAAGGTATAAAAAATTAATTTATTCACTGTGTTTACATTTGCTTTCTTTTTTGATTTTACTCTTACGAGTTGCTGGGAATGGAAAGTCGCCTGTAGGTCACCCACCTTTACTACAGGAAGGCTAAATAAAATCGGAGGATGGCAGGTATCCAGAGTCGGCATACTTTTTAACTATCCGTCCAGTGAATATTCAAACTCTTAACAGACCTGATAATACTGCCAGCCGATACGTGATACATACTATCTGGGCTTATTGCTCTCCATCCTAGATGTTTACTATATCACGTAGTTCTGCTAGAAAGCCGGTAGCATTGGAACCCAAGGACTTTGAGAGGGCTGTCTCACTCCCGTTTATTCCTACCCTTGTTCCGTCTTCCTTTTGATTTTACTCTTATGAGTTGCTGGGAATGGAAAGTCGCCCATAGATCACCCAGCTTTACTACAGGAAGGCTAAATAAAGGGTTACTACAAGAAGGCTAAATAAAGGGTACCTGGTATCCAGAGACCGCATACTTGACCGAACTGATTAATCTATCGGCCTGGTGCCTGGTATCCAGAGACCGCAAACTTGACCGAACTGATTAATCTATCGGCCATTCATCCATCGGCATATGCTGTTCCACCTTAGATTAAGGTTTTTTGTCAAGGTTTTCTCCTTTAGCGCCGTACTTTAGCCTGTGCCAAATAGTCAAAAATGTGCTAAATGGCCTCAGTTACCAGTGGTTGCCACGAAGATGCAGCACGTACACTTGCGAATTGTGACCAGGTTACCCATATAATACATAACCAGAACAGCTCACGTGATGCGTACTCTACTGGAAGGTTACGGAGCTGGTAGATTAATCTTCTCAACTTTAGTTCCTCCCTCCAACAGTTGCCAAACGATTAAAACAAGAGCACTCCTTGTATATATGCTTTGCTACCGGGAAAATTGGAAAAAAGTTTATACAAGACTTATAACCCATTTGAAAATATTGAAAAATGTAATAAATAATTAAAATAAATATGACACCGATGCAACTTTCGCCATGAATTGTAAATTGCTGACAGCACTAGTGTTTGTTCATCCCAATAAAGTCATTGAATATTTTAACGTTGTTGTAGCTGAAAACCTTATTCCGAAAGAGTTGTTAAGTTATTTTGAGGATAATTTTGTGGGCCGATTTATAGTTGATAGAGCTGCAAGATTTGCACGATTTGAGATTTTAAAATGGAATCATTACAATATCATGTTAACATAAGGTGATAAAACAAATAATGTATCGGAAGCCTGGAATCGCAAATTCAGTTCTGCCGTAGGAATGGACGGTAGGAGCATTCAAAAAATAAAATTATACGCACACAAATGCTTGCAGGCGATCAAGGGCCACTAAGCAAACGAAATTACTTTGATTACAACAGCAGGATTAATCTAACCCTAAATAATTTTCATAAAAAGCCACCATTAGAATATTTGAAAGCAGTCGCTTATAACATTGATATCAATTAAAAAAGTATTTAAAAAATTAGGTGTTATAGTTTGATTGACCCTGTGAATTTCGCTTCTACTTAAGTTGAGGGAAGAGAATTGCTCGCCATAATACAACCGTAATCCATTCGCGTACGGGCGTCCTTAAACCAGTACGATTACCAACATAAGGTTCCTGAATGAAATATAAGTATATCTGTGAGCGATATAGCAAGCAACGTCCTTAATTTAAATGAAGTTGATTTGCTATGGTGCAAGTTGATCTGTTTTATAGCAAAGATGGAAGTGATGATAAAAGCCTAAAAAAAACATAGGAAAAGGAAAGTTACGGTCCAGAGATGATCTTGAACACGATCCTCTCAAGAACGTACTGAAGAAAGAGGTCGGGACCAGTAATAAACTCAAGGTTTTTGTTTTCGGACAACCTCCCAACCATTGGTCGTGATATTTGGATTCATCAAACCAATGTTCGTAATTGCCAAGCTAGGATCATCTGGTAGACCAGTTATCCAGGTGTGAATAATACGGGGTTTCGGAGGATCACCCATATACAGCTGACAACCACTCCAAATATCCGTAACCTTAGCAACCTCCTCACAAAGCCGTTTAAAGGTTTCATCTTTGCTACATTTGCAAATAAAAATGCCATCATTTAGATAGAAACCCTGCATGAGAGGTACAAATTCGGACAACTTAACAGCTGAGATAATACGTCGACCCATCTCCATCTGGAAAATTCCCAACTTATTTTCATCCAGAAAGTTTTCTGGATTATTATACCGTGCGAGCACGGTAAAGTTCCGATTTCGCTTCGAAGTTTCCATTGCAAGCGTTATCGGTTACGTTTGCCAAGGCGTTAGGCTCTAATTTTTTAAACTATACATACAACGAACTACAAATTTAATGTTTTCTTTTATTTTTTTAGAGCTGCCAAAATTTGTTGCATTTAATGTTGTCCACATCAGAAGATTTAATTTTATCTTCAAAATTTGTTTCGTTTTTGTGTATTTATCGCTGTTTTGCCTCCAAATAATGGTTCTGGTTTGTGTGGACCCGGCATAACGAGTCAGAAGTACTTCAAAATTGTAACCTTTTTGAGCTAAAATGACGTACCGATTACGATGTTTTTCGCCAACGACGTTTGTGTACTACACCTCATACGTTTTTTACACAAGTGTTATAACAAAGTAAACAGTGCTGTATAATTTTACGAGAGTTTTTCCAAAATTTCTGGTTTCCTTTGATAATATCATTGATAACATTTTTTAAGTATTCACTAAAATACGAAAAATATTTTTTTTTAAATCGTAGTTCAATTGGGTCATATCATGAAACAGTACCGCTTATTCATAAAACAATAACAAAACAGCTTGGCACCTAAAATCAATCTCGCCTGGCAAACAATGAATCCCAGATTATCACGCCAAATGTATGAAGGCTTCCCTCTCATTGATCTAAGTGTGCCAGCGGTTGGGGAAATTTCGAAGGTAGTCCCATTTTTTACAATTATAATAAACTAACTTGCACTTTTATCACAGATAAGAATAGACAAATGTGGATCTTGTATGGGCCATATTTACATTTCAAATTTCAATAGCAAATTCCAATCCAATCTGTTTAGACCAAGACGTACATATAATTTACATTTCTATCCCTTTTTATCCTTATACCCCATGACTATTTTTATTACAAACGAAAACCAAAAAAAAAACGAAATGCTTCGTTTTTGTTTTGATGTAATTTAAAATAGTCATGGGTAAAAAGGTATAGAAATGTAAATTATATATACGTCCTGGTCTAAACAGATTGGATTATTACTTATTACTATTACTATTGGAGGGCCATGCGGGCGATCAGCCACTTCGCACTGCGACCTAAAAGATCTATTGTGCTTGACCCTGCTTAATTATCCGTCCAGTCAATATTCAGGTTCTTAATGAACCTGGCAATATTGCCTCCCGGTACGTAATACATACTATCTGGGCTTACTGCTCTCCCTCCTAGATGTTTACTACACCATTTAGTTCCGCTAGAAAGACGGTAGCATTGGAGCCCAAGGACCTCGAGAGGGTTGTCCCACTCCCGTATATTCCTACTCCTGCCCCGTATTCCGTTTGATTTTACTCTTACGAGTTGCTGGGAATTGCAAATCGCCTGTAGGTCACCCAGCTTTACTACAGGAAGGCTAAATAAAACTGGAGGGTGCCTGGTATCCAGAGTCCGCATATTTTGGACTGATTAACCTATCAGCCATTCATCCATCGGCATATGCTATTCCACCTTAGATTAGGGTTTATTGTCAAGGTTTTCTCCTTTAGCGCCGTACTTTAGCCTGTGCCAAATGGCCAAAAATATGCCAAATGACCTTAGTTACCAGTGGTTGCCACGAGGAGGTAGTACGTACACTTGCGAATTGTGAACAGGTTACCTCTTACACAATTGTACCCATCACGCAGCTGCCTAATAACAAGACCAGAACAGCTCACGTGATGCGCACCCTACTGGAAGGTTACGGAGCTGGTAGATTAATCTACTCAACTTTGCCCCCCCCCCTCCAATAATCGCCAAACCACCAAACAGATTGGATTGGAATTTGCTATTGAAATTTGGAATGTAAATATGAACCATACAAGATCCACATCTGGCTATTCTTATCTGTGCTTTTATATTATGTTCGTTTGTCGAGTATTCAAATGCTTTATTCGTATGCTAATGTACGGCCGGTGACGGACATTCCTAGCTGACTTACCAATGTGGTTGTAAGTATGGTACTGCTTCTCTACTTAAGGACAGTGGATCTGATCCGTATATGAATCCAATTAGAGAGGAAGAGTTTAACTTTACCAAAATTTATGCAAAAGCGAGGGTGATATTAAAGAGAAGTTTTGATCAAATTAAAAAAGATTTCCGATTAAAGCTCTTCAATTTCAGACCGCGGAGATGTGTATTGAGGGATTCATCGCACGATGAATTCACTTAGACAATGCAGCGATTGAAGAGAAACCGTTCACCTGGGATTGATTGTATTTATTCGAAAGTCTTGATGTTCGGAGGGGAAATTTTGTGGAATTGTCTGTTTAACCTTTTTCGATTAGTATGGCGAAGCGAGGAAATGCCTGATGAATTGAAAGTAGCCGCATTATGTTCTATATCGTTAAGAAGAGAGATCGCACAAAGTGCGAGAACTACCGTGGTATAAATCCCGTTTCCCCAGCATACAAATTACTTTCTTACGTAGTATTCGGTCTGCACTAGCGGAGGAATCGATGACTACCAAGGAGGTTTTCATCCGAATCGGCCAGCCCACTGACAACGTGTTTACTTTGCATATTCAGATTATATTTTTTTTTTATATTATATTTTTATATTATATTTTTTTTTTTTTTTTTTTTTTTTTTTTCCTTAAATTATTTTAGGAAAATTGTATTTTTTTATTATTTTGTGCAAAATATTTATAATGCTGTAGAGACCTGTCATCATGGATACCTGAAGTTCCTAACAAATCCAAATAATAAAATAATTGGGCTATTAATACAGTATACACGTCCAGGGATTGGAATAGTGAGGGAGATATTAAATTCGAATTAAAGGCTATCCGATTTGACCAACTAATTTGTGACTATGGCTGAATATAGGATAAAACATCGCTAAATGTTGTTACCCCAGACCTCACTTTAGCCTACCCTTCGACGCAATGTTTACTCATGCCGAACAGAAGTTCAAAGCAGAAAATGCCGTTTTAATGTTAAATTTTGCTGTTTGTTTCCTTTGGTATACTCCATTGTAAATGAGCTTTTGCTCAAAATAGAGTATACCAAAAGCTGTTGAAATTAATCAGTAAATAAATAAATAAATATTTTCTAAAATATTTTCTAGATTAAAAATGCATTCGCCTATTTAGTCGAAATAAAAAATCAAGTTATTTTCAATTCTCACTTGTCCGGAGAGAACAGAAAATCGGGTACATGTGTTCCTGATTCTAGGCCTATTCCACTAGCACAATTCCACTAGACACAATTCCACTGCACACAATTCCACTGGCACAATTCCACTGGCACAATTCCACTTGGCACAATTCCACTGGGCACAATTCCACTTTGGCACAATTCAACTTGCACAATTCAACTTGCACAATTCAACTTGCACAATTTAACATTTTGATAGTCAAAACGCATTTAGGATGGTAAATCGCGTGCGCGATTTACCATCCTAAATGCGTTTTGACTATCAAAAAGTTAAATTGTACAAGTTAAATTCGTTTAATTATAAAAAAAGTTAAACTTAAAAGTTACCTGAAGAAATAACTACGAATGTTAAACACGAATTGAACGAAAACACGAATTGTATGCAGTGTTATCGTGTCGGTTACCGTGTTCCTGGATCTAAAAGAAGCATATGACTCGATCAACCGGGAAAATATGTTTGTCTATATGAAATAACAGCAATTCCAGTCACAATGTTATGTTAGAGAAGAGAAGTTGAGAACAAGCTAAGCATGTGAACTTTTGCGGCAAAACAGCCGCCCAAAAAATAAACATGTTTTAAAACCGCTGTTTAGAAAAAAAGCTTTCGCTTTCCACCGTCGATTCACTAAGTCCGACTATTAGCACGACCCACAGGCAATACGCTTAAAGGCTTAAAACCAATACCAACAAAAATATTGAATTGCGGAAGGGCACGTAAATTAAGCATGACGGATTTGCGTATGAAATATCGTACAGTGAGGTATAATCGGGTAAGCAGATCTCAACCCGTCAAATTGTTTATATTTTAAATGTTTTTTTTTTCAGAATTATATTTTTTAATGATAAATATGACTGCTGTTTGTGAATTTGAATAGTATTGTTCAAATAGAACATAGTTTGAGCATGAATGGGCTGAAAGTGAAACATCTCACGATACCAACTTACACCGACAGTCCAATCAGGGTTTCTGCTACTTATATCCAAATGATATGTGAAGTTAGGCAGGGTTATTAGCCCTGGCCATTGTCATTTGTGGGTGTTGGATCCTGACGGATGTTTACGAAATGTAGTAATGAGAGTAGTATTTTGCTCCAAACGAGATGATGGTGGCACATACCAAGATTTGTATAATCACGAGATTTGAAATTGAATGTGAATTCCTGATCTTGTGTATGTAATTAAAGTTGAAGTTGAGTAGGTTGAAATGATGTGCGAAATCGTTCTTTTTTGTTCTATTATTTTTAACAAAAAAAATCGATTCAGCCCATCACTAGTAAGTTGGCTCGATTTCATTATGCTTGTTGATCGCCTCGACCTTAGAGAACGAAAACGAATTAGCATCCTCTGCCTAGGAAAATACGATTTCCTAAATGAAAACTTGTATGGTATCCATAAATCCGTACGTATAATTTGTTCGTGTATTGTAAGGTGAACTCTATGATTTAGCATGGGTACTACAACAGGTTAACAACAAAAACCACTGGCAGCACTACATTTTTTGTTATCTGTCAGTCAGTGTCAAATTCGTGTTGATTTGAAAAAATGGATGAGAATTTTGAAAAGTTTAAAAATGATTTAAATAAGTTAGAATCCAGTTTAGATAGTATTGTAAAAGAATTAGGATGGGAAAAGGAATTTTTCTTATCTAAAATAGCAGTAAGTATGTTTTCTTGTGTACTATAAGATAAATGTAGCTATGTAGAGCGGTACTAAATTTGCAGTTCTAGTTGGGCAACGAAATGCTATATCTGAAAGTTTATATTTGAAAAGGGGTATTTACGGAAGATGAATATTATTGTTAAAGATCATTCTCATTAGGTAAAATGTCCTCTCGACGCCAAAGCAGATGGTAGAACTTATATTATTTTTCTAAGGTTAAACTAGCATTTGCTAGCCCCATCGATTCAACCAATTACCAAATATGTATCTTTTAAGAAACTTTGGCCCTAAGTTCCTCGGCTTCTTAATAAAATAAATAAAATGTCATATTTTATTCGGTGATTTTAATTAAAAAAAATAATAAAATACAAGTAATTTCACAAAATTTAAGGATCATAATTAGGATTTTTTTTCAACAAAACAAATCCTTCCATTATTGGGGTAAGCGATAAATATTCTTCAGTTGCTAATTCTGCACGTTCGCCCATAGCAAGCAATACTGGCGTGGTATGTGTCTGGAATCCGGTAATAGTTTTTGGTTTACCAGCTTGACCAACTACATCAACTGCCATACCAACACGAACAGGTACTGGAAGTGGATTTAATTCTTCATCAAAAGTGACAAGCATTCGTGGTTGCATAGCCGTGACTAATGTATATAGCAAGTAATGAGAACGTCCAAGGATAACTAAAAATTTAGAATTGTGTTAGAAATAACAAAATTTATAAAAAAAAATTAACTTACTATTTTTGACGTCCAAGAATGAAATTAATGTGGCCATTAAGCCAGCTACCGCAACTGGGCTCATTAACTGACGATCACTGTGATAAGGACTCAATGTCATTGTTCCTTTACCTAAATGTGTAAGCCCCTGTGCAATTCTTACCATGAATAAATTATTTGGATCCTTGGCGTGATATTGCGCTAATTGTCGTAACATAGCCGCTAATCTGGCATTATTTGTGCCCGCGCCAATAAGGCCCATCGCGAATATGGCATTATGCGCCACCTCTGCATCACTGTCATGCGAAAACTTACTTAACGTATCCAAAATTGTTAATTTTGGGTTTGATACAGATATTAGGCCTAGTGCCAACGGAACCGCCCGTCGAATAACCGGTTCACAGTAGCGTAATAAATTTCCAAACGAACGGAATGCCATTTCGGAACCAATTTCTTCACCCATAGCGATTAAAGCAATACCGAGTACAGCAACAGCTTGAGTTGATGATTTATTTTCCGCAGCATTATCAGTCGATTCTTTTTTATCCGCAGCAGCAGCGGCACTCTCCTTTTTAGTCGAGGATGATTCCGATTCAGTCGATGTTTCGTAATGTTCTGAACACACGTGGAGCAGTTGTTGAATTTTTAGCACATTCCCGGTACCGGCATAAGCACAAATCGATACAAGTGTGGTTGCCATAGAACGGAAAGGCTCCTGTACTACTTCTAAAGCAGCAATGACAATTTCGGCGGCTTCTTGGCGACCCAAATAAATTAATCCTAGGCCAAGTGGTAAATATCTAGAGTAGGTGTCTTTCAAATCACTTTCACTACGATCCATGATTGTTTGTAACAAAGTCTCAGTTATTTCAGAATTGCAAGACCCTACTGCAATCATACCAAGAGCGAGGGCTGATATTCCCATAACTTCCATGGTTGCACCATTGCGACGTTCCGTATTGAAAACTGAACTAATTAGTTCAAGTACAACTGATCGATTTGATCCTGCATAAGCTAGACCAAGACCTAAAATAGCGCCAATCCGCATCGTATTATTTGAATGCAATACATAATCAGACAACAATGCCAAGGCTGGATCAACTTCATTTCGAATGCCGCAGTTAACAATACCACAAGCTAATAGAGCCCCAGACTTGATATAATCTTCAGCCGAATATAAATATTTATCGATAGGACTCAAGCCACCATCGACGTCCCATAACAAAATTAAACCCAATGAGGCTGTAGCTGAAAGCATGCCATGTTCCTTATTTTTGTACAACCATTTATTGCCATCCTCCATCAATAGCTTATCCCGCCCGAAACCGGCATTAACGAATCCATTTACAAAACTGGCAGCTAAATTTTGACGTGCCGAATCCACTTGGGACGATGCAAATGATGTACGTGAATTATCCAAATGTGATTTGTAGACATCTTCTGGCGTTTTCGGTTCCATGATATCCAATTCTCGGGCGAGATTCAAGAAATGATTATTTAAATGAGAATTCGACATGATTTCCATCAAATCATCATAATCATTGGTATTTTCTTGAAGTTCCAAGAAAATTTGTTGTCGTCCCAACATGAAAGCCAATTGTTTTTGAACGGCAGTATCCTTGCACGATGAGAAAATATTTTCAATTAGCTCATTGTCATTCAACATCAATGCGAGACGCGTGGCTTGTGTGTACTGATTAAATTTCCGTGATAATTGGAGAGCACATTTTAATAGATTTACATTTTCTGGATCGCCAACATATGGAACACAACTGGTTAGATAGAGACAGACTCGTGGATAAGCATTTTCGTCGACATAATCTTCAAGAAGATCAAGCTTCTCTATTTCCATCAATAAATCACAAGCATCTGATTCCGCATTATGTGCCATATTGTAAGGTATAATTTGTTTCACGAGATTTATTAATCGTGAATTTACAGTCGATTCTGATTCTACCCAATTCGAGGCGACTTGCCCAGATAAATGCCGTACATATTCATGTCCCCAGTCTCCAATTTGATCGTTGGGGTCAGCTAGGAAACGGTATACCAAGCATTGCTTTCCAGTTCCCATAGTCATCGCTAATACCGAAATAATATCAGCGCAAGTAAATCTTGCTTTCTGGTCAGACATATTCTTATAAATTTCGATCATAGATTCATAGTGTGGCCTCAAGAATTTCAACGGTTTGGGTACCGAAGTCATCGAAGTAGTGGAAGCCCGTATCAAACGGCGCAGTTCTTCTAGTGCCGGAAGATAAAGTTCCGTAGCTGGTTCTTGAAGTCGGGTAACTAATAACAAGAGTTTTGCTTGTAATTCCCGATCCTCATCAGACTGGAAATTGAAAAAACATCATAAATTAGATGTAAATTCGTGACAAGGCAAAAACTGGGAAATATTGATCAAAATGTCGTCTTACCAAATCTGCTGTATCTGTGGTTGCGACTGCCGCTGTGGTAGTAGCTGCTTTATCCTTTTCATTTGGAACACTTGTGCCCGTAAATTTATCATTTGGAGCCATTATTATTTATAATTTAACTAAAAATAAGTATATTTTCTCAATTTTTTCTAATACACAAAAATTATTCGCTTTGCTGAAGTACAATGCACAATGACTTTTTAATATATGAACACGGCGAGTGCTACCAACGTAAAACAAAAAATAAAAATGGAAACGATTAAATTAATGGTTGTATTTGCGTTTACACCATAGTTTGAAATGTTCGAAGTAAAGTTGAAATACTTTGTTTTTTGCTCTTTTGATAATTTTTAATGAGTAAATTTAGCTAATAATTAAATTAACGATTAATTTATTGTTTAAGCTGTAAACTGCAATTGCAGTTTTCTAGAAATGCATTAATTTGAACAATTAAATTTATGTTGCGCCACTTTTGAAGTTAAATGTTGCATCCATAATTTGAATGAAATGTTGCATTCGATTATCGTTTGGATAAAAATATTTTGTCAATTAATATAATATTTACATATTTTGTTCCATTGGCCATACATTTTAATCAAAACCAATCGCCAATCTAATGATAAAAGTGTAAGGATTATTCTCAATTAAAACAAAGTCTTTTAGTACACTTTTTATTAAGTTAAATTACAATTCTTTTAGGCAACAATTATTATTCCCAAAAGTACAATTCTCAATACACTTATATAAAAACACATATATCGGAATACAATCAATTATTAAAAAACGATCCGTCCTCTATGACGGTTCCACTTCCAATATCAATTCAATTTTTCTCATTCTCTTCGTTCTTTTTTTTTTTTTTTTAGCTCAAACAAGAGCAGCGAATTTAATGTTTTAGCTCAAACAAGAGCAGCGTACCCAATTCCTTTTTTTATACTAGTTTGCCCAAAAAACCTTACAAAAGGAACACTCATTGACAGAAACGAAAATCTTGTGGCAGCGCTTTTCTGATCAATTTCCTAATGAAATTGATGGCATTGCCTCATTTTATTCAATCGCTCCGCATTGCTTCTAAGCAACACCTCCTTATGACGAATCGTAAGTGATCAGCGCAGTGGCTGGACCGAGATGAGTCTCTCAAGCACTTGAAAAGCAAATCGCTCACTTGAAGAAGACTTTGGTCATTGTATGGTGGACTTCAAAAGGAGTAGTGTACTTCCACTTTCGGAAACCTGGTGAAACAATCACAGCGGAAAAGTATTGTGACGATGCTGGAGAAACTTTGCAAGCTTCAGCCTCTGCATTGGTCAACCGAAGGGGGACGATTCTGCTGCACGACAACGCCATCCGCCATACTCCCGAGACAAATCAACTACTGATCATCACTTTTTAAAATACCTGGATCACTTCATCAATTAGAAATATTTCCATGATCAGAGACCTCTGTCGAAGATAGGATTTAATCACCTCCAGAACCCAAGATTTCTACTCGACTGGGATCAACAAGCTTGTATCTCGTTGGCAGAACTCGCAGAAGTGTAATAGAATTGTAGATTTGAAGTATTTTGTAATAATTTTGACTTTAGGGTAAAGCCTACACTTGCAACATCTAAAGTAGTTACAAAACTAATTTGAAATGATAATTAATAGGCTTTGGCCGTAGAAGGAAATTAAAAAAATCAAATCAAGAAATTCGTTAATAAATGTTCTAAATTGGGGTTGATGTAGGTCTGCCTAAAATTTAAAAGCTAAATTTAACGTTAATAGTACCAGCCGTGAGGTTAAGAAATACTCTTATACAAAAGTTGGTTAATTCTAAAATATATATAAATACACAAATTTTTTCTTATATCATACAGGCTGATATTGCTTATAATACTTGTAACAGTCACTCTAACTGTTATTGCCAGGCAGGTTGGGTATTAGCAAAGGGGTACCGGACAGGGTTAAAGTGGTAGTTTTCATCCTGGAATAAATCTTATTTTATACAAATTGATATTTTGAGTATCTGTAGTTTAAGCTATCCAAAGAACTATTATAGATAGTACCGCCAGACGCATAAAACGTCAAAAAACTACCATTTTTAAATCGTTTTCTGCTCGAAGTCTATTTTTTTGTAGCTACTGGAAAAATACTTAAGTAAGATACTTTATTAGTTTATTGAATTATTTAGCGATCAGCCCTTTAGAAATGTAGAGCCTACATATGTTCGGTTGGCAATAATACCAGATTTATACTAGGCATAAATAAGCCAAACAATATGTCATTATTCTATGTACTAGGCGAATTATTATGTGCATAGCTCATTGTTCATTAATCATTACCAAATCACTACAACGCATCATTTGACCGGAAAAATAAAAATGGCCTTTCGAACTATTGCAGGCTTGTGAAAATTTTCAAAGAGCATTTATTGCTCTTGCCTCTTTGTGATGCTGATAAAAATCATTAAAATGAATTTTTTGCAGCTTTCGAAAAATGTATTTGTCGATTGTAGAGTTTAAGAAAAATCGACACTGTCAACGAGGAAAGTGTGGACATTTTTTCAAAAATTTTAAAGTTAAAGACGCATTGAACCATTGCAGGAACGTTTTGATAACCTTGATGCTTTTCCGTTAACCTCCATGTAAATCTGATTTATACCAACTTATTTTGAGATCGGAATACTTTTCAAATATGTATATGGAGCATGGAGGTATGAGCAACCTTAATCTTTCGTCCAGTCCGGCATTAATTTACCTTCTCTTTTCCAGTCTGGCAATTATATATCCATGCCAAACTCTACAAAATGGGCTTCCCCTCCCCTAAACAAATTACTAGTTCTTTGGATAATTTAAACTACAAATACTGAAAATACATATTTCTATAAAATAAGATTTATCTCCAATATGAAAACTACCACTTTAACCCGGTTTGGCAACCGCTAGTACGCTACCCAAACGGTCTGGCAATGACACTTTGTTTCTTGGGATTTTGCATGAGAATTAAACAAAATCAGCTTGTATGACACAAGAAAGAATTTGCATATTTTTTTACATTTTTAAGTTACTGAATTAAATTAATTAAATTAATTGGATTGCTTTAATTAAATTAATTTAAGTGCGGAAACATAACAAACATTGGTTTGTTAAAGCAACTCTATTAAAAACTAAATTTAGGAGTTTTTACTTCGTTAAAGTATCGAAATAAAAACTATTAATTCCTATTATTACGAAAATCTATTTAATCTACTAATTCCAGGACAAAACATTACACATTTGCCCATTTGATACATCGCATGAGGTGAGCGAAAAAAATCTAGAAAATCATATTCGAACCCGCCACTTAGAACTCGAATCAAACAATGCAAGTGATAATCCATTACCTGGCACATCGGAGTTTTTCTATGGGGAACGAATTCCAACGATCACAATTGGTGAGTTTACGACCAACAACGCATAATACCGAATATTTCTTATTATAATTTTTTCCTATTTCAGATAAGGATACACAATCCGCCATTATTCAGAAAGCACATGCGGAAAATCCTCTAATGACACTGGGTAATTTTATTAAGATAACAAATTTGCACGAGAATTATTACGATAACGTTTTTATTTTTTCAGTGAAAACTTCAGTGAATTTTCATAAATATATCCTTTTTAATTAAATATTACAACATTATTTTTTTAAAAATATTTTTAAACTAAACTTTAATAAAGTGAATTTTATCTGTAGGTTGCTCATCGGGCGAACTTGATACACGCGATGTACCACAATCACACGACGATATGGTTATAAATTTTACACGTGACGAGAAACTTGCATTATACAATTATGCCATACAAGTAACTGGCCATCATCCGGAAAACGAAATTTCAATTCCGGTGCAGTCAAATTCGGGTAATGTTAAATCAAAAATGACATTTGCTGAAATTTTGGCATACAATCGAAATTTAAAACGGCGTCGAATGAAGTATCGTACTACTAAAGAGCCACCGTTATCGCATACAGAAGAGATTCGTAAATTAATTGGAACTCAAATGGATGCGCTCGAACAGTATTTGGGTACAGGAAATGTTGCACAGCACGGTGACGGTGAAATAGGTCGACGACCACTTAATCATAACGTTGTTGTTGTTAAAAATGAGAGGAAAACAGAAGAATTTCAATCTCGCAAAAGATATCGTGATAATTTTATCGACGTAAAAAATTGCGCCTCCAAGTCACAATCGGAAGATCACAGCGAAAAACGACAAGAAAAGGAAAAAAAGAAAAAGCACCGTCGTGAAAGATCGTCGAGTAGCACTAAAATTAAAAAGCGTCATTCTAAAAAATCTAAAAAATCGGATAAAAAGAAAAATAAGAAACGTGATAGAAAACGATCGAAATCGAAATCAAGATCAAGAAACTAAACAATAGAAGACGGTAACAAGTGTAAAATTTCGATAAAAAAACATAAATCTAGGTAATTGTCCAACTCGGAAAACATTTCTGGGGTGACATAGTGTACCATCACTATCGATTCTTTTTTGATAGTGTTTTGTCTCTTTTAACAAGAATAAAAGTGTACTCTATTTCTTGTTTTCAATTATGCTTTTTCTAAATCTATCTCAGCTTGCTCGAATAAAACAACATTCTGTTTCTTCTTTTATTATTTATTCGTCATTCTTTATAGCCCAAATTTTTGTTTGCCATATTTTATCGATGTGAAGAAACGGGTGAGTATGCAATAGGCTGAGATCGCATTAAAAAAGCGTAATAAAAAAGCGAAATAGAGTACAATTTTATTCTTGTTAAAAGAGACAAAGCACTATCAAAAACGAATCGAAAATGTCACCCCTGGTGCACTGATTTTCCTTCTAATCTCAAAATTGGGTTAAAAATAAAAGGAATATTGAAAATTTAGTGTTAAATTATTAAAGCTAGCTGACAATTACGGTAAGTAAAATACATATAATTGATACACAAATAAATGAATCCACATAGTATATATATAGTACATTCGGAAAAAACTATACAGGGTGACTCTTAACAAAATACAATAAATTCGGGAGGTGATGGAGGACACTAATCTGAACAAAAAATTATATGATAGCACGTATCCTATATATAACCGTTAAAGAGATACTCAAGGTTCTACTGTAAAATTAGTCACTTTGAATTTCACTTATAACTTAAAAATTATTAGGTACTCACAAATTACTCAAATATACATTTTCTTATGGCAAATTAATTAGTTTATTAAACACAGGGCCAATAATAAGGTTAAATTTATAGCTAAAAAAGTATTAACTGTGACAACTTCGGTTGTCCGGAATAAAACTCTATATATTTGTATATTTGGTTATCTTTATATATATTTCATTAATACACTTTACACGTGTATCTTTGTTCGTTAGTCTGCTTCTACTGGTTTGACATCTCTCTCCTTCCACTACTCATCGCTACCTTTTCTAGTAGCGTTGTCTGCCCTACAGTCGCACGTGCCATACAGTAGCACACCTCACAGTTCTCCCCGTTTAGAGTGGCCGTCGGCGCCAACTCGTAGTCAGCAAAACGCGACGGTAGCTTTCCAGCTGTTGTTCGCTGGGACCTACGGGGTTGCTGTGGCTCTGCACCGTGCTGTGGCTCTGCATCGTGCTGTGGCTCTGCACCTAGTGCTGGCCCTGGTTCCTCCTCTGGGAGTAGTTGTTGCGGAACAATGATTGGTTCCACTACGCGTTGCGTTGGTCGCAGCTGGAAAGTGTCCATCAAGACGTTGTCTTCTTCTGATGGTGGCGCAGCCGTGAGACGCGTTCGCAGTTGGTTGGCGTGGCACGTGACCTTTCGTTCGCTATTCTTCATCTGTGCTTGGACCACGTAGTTGACCTTCCCTCGGCGTTCAATGATTGTACCGGCCTGCCAGGTCCAATCGTTGCCCTTCATACACTTGAAGAACACCCTCTCGTCAGCCTTGAACTCTTTGTGCTTCGCGCCGTGGTGAGCGTTGAATCGCTCCTCCATTTCCACATTTCGTTTATCGTTGTGCACTGGTGGTGGCTTAATTAAGTCCAGCTTGGTGCGCATTTCTCGCCCGGTCATCAATTGGAACGGTGATTTGTCCCCGAGTGCTGGTGATGGTGTGTAGCGATAGCACGTGAGGAATTTGCGCAGGACCTGTTCCGCGTTGCCCTCGCCTTCGAGTTTCTTTAGGCCGGTTTTGAGCATGCCGACGAAACGTTCCGCGCGCCCGTTTGATTGAGGATGATAGGGCGCTGATGTCAAATGTTTGATGCCATTCGCCTCACAGAACCGTTTGAACTCAGCCGAGATAAATTGTGGACCGTTGTCGGAGATGATAGTTTCGCAGATGCCTTGGCGTGCGAAAACTTCGCACAAATTATCGATTGTCTTAGCTGCGCTGGTGCTGCGCATCTTGAAAATCTCTGGCCAGTTGGAGAAAGCGTCGACGATGACCAGATAGTAGGCATCATTGATTGGGCCGGCATAGTCGATGTGGATTCGTGACCAAGCTTCCCTGGGACTCGGCCAGGCCTGAAGCGTACATTTTGTTGGAGACTTTGCATTGATTGCGCACTCGCTGCATTGGCGTACCACTTGTTCGATCGCTCCATCAATACCCGGCCAGAAAAACTTGCTTCGCGCGAGCAGTTTCATGCGTGCCACCCCTGGGTGCCCGCCGTGTAGTTCGTTCAACAATTGGTTGTGGAATCTGTCTGGAATGATGATTCGATCGCCGAGGAACAGACATCCCTGCTCCACCGACAACTCCGACTTGCGGTTGAAGAAATGTGCTGCTGCTGAGTCGGAAATAAGCTTCTGCTGGCGTGGCCAGCCATATGTGACGTATTGCGCGACCTTTTGAAGCACGCTGCTTGCTGCGGTCGCCTTTTTGATGTCCCCAAAGTTGACTGGCAGCGATTTAGCGGTGTCAATCGCGAAACAATCATGATTTTCCGCATCGACGGTTGCGATGACGGTATCTTCGGATTCGAGCAGCGGTTGCGCTGCGATTAATCTCGAAATGAAATCGGCATATGCGAAACTTTTTGTGTCCACATACCTGATCTCTTGCATGCGGCTTAACACGTTGAAAAGGCGCTCGCGGTGCTGTTTATCGTCTTTGCCTCCGATGATAATGTCGTCGATCCAAGGAAAAACACCGTCGATGCCGCCTGTCATAGTGTCCATTAATTGTTGGAAAATGCCGGGGGCCGTTTTAACGCCTGGTTGCAAGCGATTAACCTGAAACAGCCCGCAGTGAGTGTTGATCGGCATCAGCTTTTTTGAAGCATCGTCGAGTTCCACCTGCAGGAAAGCGTCCGACATGTCGATGACAGTGAAAATTGTATTTCCCGCGAGCTTAGCCAATATTCCCTCTTGCGTTGGGAGCGGGTATTTATTCGGTTCCAGCACGTCATTGAGTCCTGTGGAGTAGTCGGCGGTGATTCGTATGCGCCCGTCTTTCTTTTTCACTACCACGATTGGTGCTGCATAGTCCGCGTAGCTGATTGGTACGATGACACCCTGGCACTGCAATCTAAACAGTTCGTCCTCGATTGGCTCTGAGGCTGCATGTGGCACCGGCCGTGCACGGCGATAGATCGGGTTTGCCTCGGGCTTAAGCGTGAGCGACGCCTTCATTTGGTTACAGCAACCCAAGGTTTTGGAGAAAAGCAGTGGAAAACTCGCTTCAACCACTTGTTCGAGTGTGCGTGGACCGCTGTCGATTGCCTTGACGTTGTGGCAATATACTGACGGTGGCACATCCCATAAATTCAATCTCGTCATCCATTCGTTGCCGAAAAGGTTCAGCGATGACGGTGAGACGAAAATTGTCCCGATAGCTTCGTACTCGCCTATCGTCAAAGCCGCGTCGAAACATCCTAAGATCTGGATAGGCTCGCCAGAAGCGTTTACGGCAGTTCCATTGTACCGTTTTAAACTTGGTTCGCCAAGCTTCAGCCAGTTTGCTTGCGAGATGATGGTCAAATCTGAACCACTGTCTGAACCAATCTGAACCACTGGACCTACGGGGTTGCTGTGGCTCTGCACCGTGCTGTGGCTCTGCATCGTGCTGTGGCTCTGCACCTAGTGCTGGCCCTGGTTCCTCCTCTGGGAGTAGTTGTTGCGGAACAATGATTGGTTCCACTACGCGTTGCGTTGGTCGCAGCTGGAAAGTGTCCATCAAGACGTTGTCTTCTTCTGATGGTGGCGCAGCCGTGAGACGCGTTCGCAGTTGGTTGGCGTGGCACGTGACCTTTCGTTCGCTATTCTTCATCTGTGCTTGGACCACGTAGTTGACCTTCCCTCGGCGTTCAATGATTGTACCGGCCTGCCAGGTCCAATCGTTGCCCTTCATACACTTGAAGAACACCCTCTCGTCAGCCTTGAACTCTTTGTGCTTCGCGCCGTGGTGAGCGTTGAATCGCTCCTCCATTTCCACATTTCGTTTATCGTTGTGCACTGGTGGTGGCTTAATTAAGTCCAGCTTGGTGCGCATTTCTCGCCCGGTCATCAATTGGAACGGTGATTTGTCCCCGAGTGCTGGTGATGGTGTGTAGCGATAGCACGTGAGGAATTTGCGCAGGACCTGTTCCGCGTTGCCCTCGCCTTCGAGTTTCTTTAGGCCGGTTTTGAGCATGCCGACGAAACGTTCCGCGCGCCCGTTTGATTGAGGATGATAGGGCGCTGATGTCAAATGTTTGATGCCATTCGCCTCACAGAACCGTTTGAACTCAGCCGAGATAAATTGTGGACCGTTGTCGGAGATGATAGTTTCGCAGATGCCTTGGCGTGCGAAAACTTCGCACAAATTATCGATTGTCTTAGCTGCGCTGGTGCTGCGCATCTTGAAAATCTCTGGCCAGTTGGAGAAAGCGTCGACGATGACCAGATAGTAGGCATCATTGATTGGGCCGGCATAGTCGATGTGGATTCGTGACCAAGCTTCCCTGGGACTCGGCCAGGCCTGAAGCGTACATTTTGTTGGAGACTTTGCATTGATTGCGCACTCGCTGCATTGGCGTACCACTTGTTCGATCGCTCCATCAATACCCGGCCAGAAAAACTTGCTTCGCGCGAGCAGTTTCATGCGTGCCACCCCTGGGTGCCCGCCGTGTAGTTCGTTCAACAATTGGTT
Source organism: Tipula vernalis (assembly GCA_958295665.1). Lineage (NCBI taxonomy): Eukaryota > Metazoa > Arthropoda > Insecta > Diptera > Tipulidae > Tipula > Tipula vernalis. The sequence continues at coordinate 77,962,892 of OY282559.1, read as the reverse complement.
GTGGAATCTGTCTGGAATGATGATTCGATCGCCGAGGAACAGACATCCCTGCTCCACCGACAACTCCGACTTGCGGTTGAAGAAATGTGCTGCTGCTGAGTCGGAAATAAGCTTCTGCTGGCGTGGCCAGCCATATGTGACGTATTGCGCGACCTTTTGAAGCACGCTGCTTGCTGCGGTCGCCTTTTTGATGTCCCCAAAGTTGACTGGCAGCGATTTAGCGGTGTCAATCGCGAAACAATCATGATTTTCCGCATCGACGGTTGCGATGACGGTATCTTCGGATTCGAGCAGCGGTTGCGCTGCGATTAATCTCGAAATGAAATCGGCATATGCGAAACTTTTTGTGTCCACATACCTGATCTCTTGCATGCGGCTTAACACGTTGAAAAGGCGCTCGCGGTGCTGTTTATCGTCTTTGCCTCCGATGATAATGTCGTCGATCCAAGGAAAAACACCGTCGATGCCGCCTGTCATAGTGTCCATTAATTGTTGGAAAATGCCGGGGGCCGTTTTAACGCCTGGTTGCAAGCGATTAACCTGAAACAGCCCGCAGTGAGTGTTGATCGGCATCAGCTTTTTTGAAGCATCGTCGAGTTCCACCTGCAGGAAAGCGTCCGACATGTCGATGACAGTGAAAATTGTATTTCCCGCGAGCTTAGCCAATATTCCCTCTTGCGTTGGGAGCGGGTATTTATTCGGTTCCAGCACGTCATTGAGTCCTGTGGAGTAGTCGGCGGTGATTCGTATGCGCCCGTCTTTCTTTTTCACTACCACGATTGGTGCTGCATAGTCCGCGTAGCTGATTGGTACGATGACACCCTGGCACTGCAATCTAAACAGTTCGTCCTCGATTGGCTCTGAGGCTGCATGTGGCACCGGCCGTGCACGGCGATAGATCGGGTTTGCCTCGGGCTTAAGCGTGAGCGACGCCTTCATTTGGTTACAGCAACCCAAGGTTTTGGAGAAAAGCAGTGGAAAACTCGCTTCAACCACTTGTTCGAGTGTGCGTGGACCGCTGTCGATTGCCTTGACGTTGTGGCAATATACTGACGGTGGCACATCCCATAAATTCAATCTCGTCATCCATTCGTTGCCGAAAAGGTTCAGCGATGACGGTGAGACGAAAATTGTCCCGATAGCTTCGTACTCGCCTATCGTCAAAGCCGCGTCGAAACATCCTAAGATCTGGATAGGCTCGCCAGAAGCGTTTACGGCAGTTCCATTGTACCGTTTTAAACTTGGTTCGCCAAGCTTCAGCCAGTTTGCTTGCGAGATGATGGTCAAATCTGAACCACTGTCATGCTGCAGCTTTACTTTAATACCGTCCACGGTTGCTGTGACGAATTTTTTCGTTGATTTCTGTTGGTGGGTGCTGACCGCGTTACTTCGACGACGTGGATTTTTCCGTCGTTGTTGTTGGAGCTGTCTCCAGATGCGCGAGCTGCTGCAGAACCCCGCCTCACTTTTATGTCCAATTCCATTACACAGCGTGCATGTCTTTCCGCTAAACGGGCAATCTTTGTGGAAATGATTTCCCCCACAGTGAGCACACGGCCTCGGCGGTACAAATGGGTTCGGTGCGCTCGTAGAATTGGTTATAGTTTGCTGTGAGGTCTGTCGTTGTGACGTGGAATCTCGTTCAGATTGCGGTTTTTTGCGTACGGCCAGGACTTCCTGTTTTACCGTCTCCGGATGCTCGACCATGGCCCTCTCTTTTTCGAGGGTTCGCATCCGTTCGCAGGTGCTGACCAGTGTGTTCAGGTTTAGTTTGGGCGCTGTTCCAGGATCGTCGGCTGCCTCGCTTTGCGTATAATGTAAATCCAGCATATCGAGCAGCCTCTTGAGAATTGCCGCGTCATCCGAATCGACAAGACCTTGTACGAACGCGAGCATCTTTAGGTCTTCTTCGCTGCATTTAGTGATTTCGAATTTCACGCATTCGCGCGTGACTCGGGCTGCGTAACTTTTATCGTCTTCACCTCTTTCTCTTTTTATTTTGAAGACTTTATAACGGAGCGCGAAACGCGACTCTTTTGACCCAAAAATTCGTCTGAGTTCTTTTACTGCGGTCCCTAATGACAGCTCCATCGGCAACACGGGCAATATTGTGTTCGCAAACTTTTGGTAGTCGAGTTGCGAGAGTTTTTGCAATAATAGTCCGACTTTTGTCGCGTCTGGCAGCGTTTTGGCCTCTCCCTCGAAGATGCTTTGGTACCTCGCGTACCAAAGATCAAATGTGACGCTATTTTCGGGATCGTAAACGAATTTTTCGATGCGATCCGACAAATCTTTGACTACTGAGAACCCTTGCACTACCAGCGGTGATCCGGCTGAGTTTTCATCTGCGTTGACACAAATGTTGGGCTGCAGTTTCGACAGCAATAATTCGAAACGTTTTTCGGCCGCTTCACGTTCTGCTTGCGCCCGTTTATCAGCCGCAGCCAAAACTGTTTCCATCAATTCTTTTATCTGGTTTGCGTCCATTTTTATACGTATAGTGTCGTGCTGGACTTTTTGAATTTTGAGGTTAAACGCTCAAACGTGTAGTGCTGGACTTTTCGGATTTTGAGGTTAAACGCTCAAACTCGAAAAAAAAATTTGGTAACAAAAAGGTTTTAGAATCCGGTTCGTGGATTCGGTTCTTCTCCTCGTCGCCACTGTGACAACTTCGGTTGTCCGGAATAAAACTCTATATATTTGTATATTTGGTTATCTTTATATATATTTCATTAATACACTTTACACGTGTATCTTTGTTCGTTAGTCTGCTTCTACTGGTTTGACATCTCTCTCCTTCCACTACTCATCGCTACCTTTTCTAGTAGCGTTGTCTGCCCTACAGTCGCACGTGCCATACAGTAGCACACCTCACATTAACTTAATCACTTCGAGAAGCTTCACCACGAGAAGCTTTTGCTACTTTAATAAATTCTAAAATTTGGCCGCCTAGTATTTTCATAAAGGAGTTTGAATTTATGCAGAAAAAAACTTATTTTCGGATCACAGGGTCAACCAGTCAAATTACGTAATCGTACCGAAAAAAATACTTTCACATTTGACTTAAATGTAGACTGTTCGATAGATGCGGACCATCTAAAAGTGAATTAAAAATCTCTTCTAAATTCAAAGAAGTGAATGGTGGCTTAATGCATTTCTTAAGCAGCAAAGAATATCAAAGGGTTCAAATAGAGAATATCAATAATGAAATAAATCATGCTGAAACTCAGACTGAGGAGGAAATTGAATCATCGCAGCCTGAGAAAAAATCATTTTTAAAATTTTTAAAATCCAAGTTACTGGCAAAGAAAGGTTGCAAAACTGTTTACAATGAGGATTTTACAAATGGGTATGACTTTATCAAGCGGATTTCTTCTCAACCATTTGATTATGCTGAAGCTCTAATCTCTTCTTGGATAAATTGGAATTGTTTACCAATTTATCATCTCTTATGATTTGCGTTGCTATGCAAGCTAAACTAGACAAATGTCTTCTAAAGGGGGATTTGACTAAAAAGGAGACGAAACTAAGTAACCGGACCGCACTGCACTAAATCTATCAACGTAGTTACTAAAGTCTACGAAATTGAGGGTAAACTACTGATGAGCCTACTATTAATCATCAGGTTGGATTTTATGGTGAAAACCTAGTCAAATTTTGTGAATCCACAAACTCTTTTCTGACATCACAAAGATACGTTTTCTATTCGGCGAGCACTGAATTTATGTTGCATCTCAAGACGTACAACTATTTAAATAGACTTTACTAAGGACAAACTCAAGAGGCTTACAGCTATTTCCGTTCAATATGTTCCAGTCTGCGGAAAATCTACGTGAACCATAAACACTCATAAATTTGGCATTGATCTAGTCTTATGAGCCACTAAGGAAGGACTAGCTAATCTCAAATCTAAAATTACTGCTCGTTGTATTAAGGAGAAGACTAACTTCAATAAAATCGTATTAAACTATAAAACGATTGCTTCCTATCTAATTAATGGAACCCGAAATTACGGTACGATATTGATGCCGGTTATATAAAGTAAATGCCGATAAATGTTCAAAAATGTATCTTCTTGGGGATAAAAATTAAATTCCATATATTGACGAATTACATCATGTTAATATGCAATTGAACTCCATGTGCCTATTTCCAACATATCATCGATGACCGGCTTATGAATTTATAACAATCGAAAATGTAAGGCCTTTACTAAAATGATGAAATCAAGTTTGGAAACAGACAACACAGCGAGGAATTTGATGTCTAGATATTTCAAATTTAAGTACAAGTGTTATTTGGCTAGCTCCAAGAAAAAACTAGAAGAAATCCAAAACAGTTCTAGAAATACTTTAG